>CAIGQV010016735.1:24808327-24820948 GCA_903798115.1 Danio jaintianensis
AATTATTCACTCTGCTCCATTGAATTATTGGAAAATAAAACTATCACACTAATCATGAGTTAATCACATTCTCTGCATGGATTATTTTGTAACAGATCTTGGGACAGTGGGAACTAAAGTAATGATGCTTAAAAGTCATCTTAAATTATATTTTGAAACATTCAAACAGCGTTTCCCAGTGATGGGTTGCAGCTGGACATCTGCTGCGTAAAACATATGCTGAATGATTCGGTGGTTCATTCCGCTGTGGCGGCGCGGTGGCGCAGTGGAAGGTCGCTGGTTTGAGCCTTGGCTGGGTCAGTTAGCATTTCTGTGTGGAGTTTGCATGTTCTCCCTGTGTTCGCGTGGGTTTCCTCCGGGTGCTCTGGTTTCCCCCACAGTCCAAAGACATGCGCTATAGGTGAATTGGGTAAGCTAAATTGGCTGTAGTGTAATAGGAGTGTATGGGTGTTTCCCAGTGATGAGTAGCAGCTGGAAGGGCATCCGCTGCGTAAAACATATTCTGGATAAGTTGGCGGTTCATTCCGCTGTGGCGACCCCAGATTAATAAAGAGAATAAGCCGAAAAGAAAATGAATGAATGAACATTCAAATAGCAAACAGCTATTGTAATTGATGATACATATTTCATAATACTTAATAATCAAATAAACACAACTTTGGTAGACACAAAGAGTTCTTTTACAAACATTAAAAACAATTTTACAGTCACCAAGTTTTTAAATTTCAAAAAGTCTAAATAAAATATCAAAAGGTATTGTAACAATTACACATTCCGAGGCTTCATGTCATTGTCTGTGTGCTTTACAGTACCTGTTCTCTATAATGTACACACCAGACTGTGGCCTCTTGAAATACGGGGGTCGCTTTTTTTCGTGGTAAGGTATTAAAACATATTGTTTGGAACGAGCAGCGATGATGGCGATACGGCAGCTGATATGATACATCGCACAGTGAGCCGAGGAGACATGAATAATGATAGAGGAGAAAATAGAGGGAAGGGAGTCGGGGGGAGCGTTCGTTTTCTTTCTTTCTTTTTTTTCCCCCTCAGTCTCCATCTGCCTCTCTTTTTCTGCCGGCCGGAGAAGCGTCTGATGTATTTGCTGCTTGGCTGCTCTCAGAGATTGCTATCAGCCAAGACTCGTCTGTGGAGGTAAACTCAATACGCATATTTTCCCCCCTCCAACCTTCATAACATTTACTTTCAAGCTCTCCGATTTGGCGTGTGTACATTTTTAGAGCTCTAATAGTGTGCGATTTGAAAGTGTGACCGTCTGCCTTGGCCTTCCACACGTGCAACACAAATGTGACGCGAAACGAACCAATCAATAGAGGTGTAAATGTTGAATCCAGAACCTCGGTTTTGTTGACGCGTTTCAATAATAAGAGCGAAGAGCAAATCCAATCACCATTTGCTTGCAATCGCGAGCGCAAAATGAATGTTGATATCTTTGGCACATCGGAAGCGTCCAGATGGCGTTTGGAGAAACATTTAAAGTCGCTCCACTGCAGCACGACTTAATAATCAGTTTGACTGACGGGATATCACTGTACGAGCTACTGATTTAAAAACTAGTTGTCAGCTATGTATAACATTTAAATTTGCACTTCATGTATCCTGTCAACACAACATTATGAGGAATGGCAGATGGTGCTTTACTGGGAGCACAGTAAGAGTAGCACTTTCCGTCAGATAATTCTCTGTCTCTAAATCACTTGGCGCAAATCGTCGTTTGTTAAAATCACACATTATCCTAGAGCTGGATAGCAAATACAGTTGAACCATATATATGTTTCAGCATTGATATTGCAATGTGCACAATGTTGAGTTTATATGTTGGGATTAGTTGACCAGAAGCTATAGTTTACAACACATGAGATTTGTAGAGTCATTGAAGAGTTTAACTACACTCAAAAAATGACTTTTGCTGCTTGTTTAAACTACTTTTTTAAAAGGAGTTGAAACAACACAATTCTGAAGGTTGTTTTGGGGACAACTTAATTGTTTTATGTTCAATCCACTCAAATTTGTAAAAAAAAAAATTAAGTTAACTTAATCGCTTTGTGTTGGGAAAGCATGAAGGAATTGTGTGGAATCCAGCATTTTTTACAGTGTATAATACACTGTTAACGATTTTTGTAAAATACACAGTATTTAACTGTAATATTAATTGTATTTACTGTAGGATAGTTACACAGAATGTTATGGTATTGTAAAGTTGCATTGTGAAAATGACTGTATATTTTACAGTAAAGATATACAATACTAAAAAAAACATATATACTGTACAGCAAGATAAATGGCACTGTAAATGTAAATACAGTATATTTGTTGTAATTGATTTACATTAAGTTACTGACGTACTGCTGCCAGCAAATTGCTGTAGATTCTACAGGAAATTGTTAACAGTACAGGCAAAAGTTTATCATCTGCCTCTATTCTGAAAACTGTACAGTGTTACTTTGCATTTAATTATTCGATTTCTGTATCTAAACACTGTTAGACTCCCCAGAAAACCACAAAGCACTGTTTATGTAATTTTTTTATCTTTGCTCTATTGCATTTATCTATACTTTGAAATTGTTTATTATATTTTATGCGTGATTCTCTCCCCTACAAATCCATCACAATCAATCTAAGTTTATGAATTGTTTCCAAATAGAGCTATTCAAGCTATCTGGTGAAATTGTATTCATATCACAATATATGTGATATATAGATGCAATATTCCAATATCATGTAGCCCTATGAGCAAAATGTAAAATTCAGTATCTGGATGGGTATTATTTTTATTATATTATATTAAATTATTTATTATATTAATTATTTATTTATTATATTCTCGATAGTGCCATTTTATATAATCATATATATATATATATGATGAAAAATGGTCTTTATGGTCTTAAACTTTCAGGAGATACTCGTTATAATTGACTTTGACAACACCATTATTCCCTAGCTGACATTCAAAATTAAGAATTTAAATTAAGTTTACATTTAATTTTGTATTTAATGTTCAGTAGTGAGTGAGAAATAAAAGGTAATGACAGCTTTGGACTGCTTGACCTCTAAGTTGCCGTTCTGATGATAAGATCAGAAAACATGGCGGTTCACAACGAAAGTGGTTTGGTTATTTGGAATAGTTTGGATGAGTGATATTTTATCATTGCAACAATTGAAATTTGTTAATTGTGTCTAGGTCCAATTGTGTATATATATGTGGATTATTCAGCAGATTATCCAAAATATTATAAATATTTGATTAAATGATTATCATTTTCATGCCTATGGTTTCATTTTGTTTCTTTATACTATCCAAGACATGGTGACGGCAGTGTTCCAAAGCGTGCAGCTCATCAACCCAAAATCCTTTCTTGCTTCTATAATTGCACTACTATCAAATCATTGGTGTATAAAAGTCTTTATATAGGAAACTGTTTGACAGCCAGCCTCATGTGTCAAAGACAGGAACAGTATCAAATCCTGCTGCTACTGTGAGTTTGGTTGTGGCCTGCGAGGGGAAGAAGAGCTGTCCAAACAGACAGACGCAGCCGGATGAACAGCGTGCCTGTGTTTGAGAGGTCACATCTCCAGCACAGAGGCTAACAACAGGCTTCGGCTCCAGGGAAAAACAAGACCTTTAGAGAACTAGAGCCTTATAGACACTCAAAACATGCGATAAGCTGTGCGAACAGAGGAGGGGGAAAGAATAGCACAAAGGTGTGAAGAATAGAGCGAGAGTAAGTGGAGGAGACTGGAGAATTGTCTAAATGAAAGGCAAGGAAAATAATTGCAGGAATACGGGATTCTGATCAAAGAGTGTCTACAGTAGGAGACTAAACATCGGATAAACAGTCCAACCCGGAGTTCAACGAAAAAAAAAAAAAAGCAAACTCCTCAAGCGAGCCTCCTAAATCAAACTGACAGTTATTGAGCTGGGTTACTATTTTTAAAAGGCATTTTCAGAGGCATTTCAGGCCAGCAAGTTTATCAAAGGCAAGGCGGTATTAAGTTGCACAGCGAATATTGTCAAATCACAGATTGTTCTGTACAGCTAACTGCTTTATTGAGGTTGTTCATTCATTCGTTCGTTCATTCAATCATTCATAAAAAAAAACATGCAGATATGATATTGGGATATGATATTATTAATTTTTTGAAATCATTTTTTCATTGCAACAATAACTACAACTAGCAATAATAATAATAATAATAATAATAATAATAACAACTCTTGCAGTAATATTTAACACTCTCCCCCCCCCCAAAAAAATAAATAAAAATAAATAAAATATATATATATATATACACACACACATATATAGCAAAACTAAAAGATTTTCCCCAAAATAAAAAAAAAATATTATAGGATACATGTCTTAGCTCTATTAAACATCAATTGGGAAATATATGAAAAATAATTACAATTCTTAATTTTCTTAATTTCATTTTGTCTTTAAATGTACATATAAAAAATATACATTTTGCCTTGTTTAAATTAAATTATAACCTAAAATAAAGCTAAGAATTGAATATCAAATTAATGATATCATGTTATTAATGATATCAATATATATATATGTATATATATATTTTTTTTTCAGACTAAGCAACACTTCATCAGAGTGCAAGATTCAGGAAAACACATCAGTCAAAAGCCACATGTCAGACATGTTCTGTATGTTATCATGTAATATTATAATAGTATGCATCATGCCATAAGTGTGATATTAAAGCAGACTTTGTTTTTTTAACACTTGTGGCGTGTTGCACAGCACTCATGATGACAGAACAATTGCATGGTGTGACTGTCAACAAGCGCCTCCAGAGGGAAAGACTCATCGAGTGAAATGTGGCCCCAGAAAACAATTACACACACTGAATGACCAGTGATTTTCACAGTGAGTCTGGCTTCAGCACAGATTTGAAGCATAGAGAGTGTGTTCTGGATGAGCTCTTGCTCAGGGAGCTGCAGTGTGGAGCCCACGGCTGAACTGTAGGGGATGTTTTAATGGGCACAATGCATTGTTAGGACTGAGACTGCTGGAATTGGGGCAAACCTACATGAACAACATTACAAGCCCTGGCAGACATCTCAAAAAAGCTTCAGTTCTATGATAATTCACTTTAAATGGGCTATTAGCTAGTATGATTGCAGCAATGATTTGTGCATAAGATCAGAGCCCCAAACTTTTAAATGGTAATGCCGTAAATCCATAGAAGTGCATCTAAAGTTAGTGGACGGATGTGATCCCAGGTAAAGACAGGAATAGGGATGATTAGAATGTAGTGACATTTTTGTGAAAATAAAAATTATTAGTGAAAAAAAATATGTCAGCAAAGTAAAATAACAACATTAAACTTAATTAAAATTGACAGAAAAAGTTAAGGTAAAAAAAGAATACAGCTTTATGGTGAAATATTATTAACATTTAAATAAGAATATATTTGACTACATTTTAAAATTATTTATCATTTATAATGGCAGTGCTGATTTCTCAGCATTATTATGGCTATTTTGGCTTTAATGTCAGATGGTCCTTCAGAAGTCCTTCTGATATGCAGATTTGCAGCTTTTTAAATTATAATCAATGTTGAAAATTCAGGAGTTCTGGATAATTTAATAAACAATTGAAGAAGATTTATTTGACAAAGAAATATTTTATAATATTTATTATTAATATTACATACTGACCAAAACCTTTGAATATCAAAGATTAGAGCTGCTGGATTTACAACATGTTAATTCATCAACTTCTCCCAAATACATGAAGGAAATTGGCTGTTTAACTGGGAGAAGAATAAAGTAAACATTATAATAACTTAAACATTGAGCATGAGATGTGAATAACGCACATCATGTCTTTAAGTTTAAAAATAATAATTATTACCATCCCCATAGACTTCAGTGTGTATTTTACCAACCATTAATACTATATTTTGCTAATACGTATGTGTATTTAAATGTCTGAAACCTAAAATAGCGTTATTTGTTTGATATTTGTTGTGATTTATGACAAGCGTTGTACATGTCCTTCTCTGGCTCAGCACCATCCATCGCTGGAAAGCAGATTTGAATTTAGCAGTTGATCACGTGGTACACTAAATATTCTAAATCACACCAGTGTGATGGAACACTACAGAAACCAGCCTAGACTGAATACACTAGATATACAAAATTAAAACTCTTTCACTCAGTACCAAAACTAAAGCACCACCCACAATCCGCCACTAGTCCTCTGGTGTGCTTCATCAGCCCAGCTCTCACCTCACTAACTGCAGCTGGGACAAACCCTTGTCCCTCAGTCAGAGCCTCTCCACCCCCTCACCCACCGCAGAGAGAACAGCAGCACAGCCGAAATGCTTCCAGCACCTCCAGTCCCAAACTCCCACTGAGGGAACACGGCTGTAGGCCATGCTTTCTCTCTGTCTGCTTAATGAGGCCCCATTTGCACCTCCTATTCCCAATCCCCAGCCGTCAGGACCACCACTACAGATGAAATGAAGATGAAAATACATGCAGGAATGCTCTAGAAGCTATGGACGAGCGTCCTTGAGTGAAGCCAGTGGACAGACGGGATCCCAGGAAAATATGGGAATGGAATTCAATTAAAAACTCGATGTTCAACTAGAATTAGGAGTGATATTCTAAAAAAATAAAGGTTTAGAAATCAATAAGTGTATAAATAATAATAATATTTGTTAGACTGAATGATAAAATGATGGATGGATGCATGGATGCATAGATAGATAGATAGATAGATAGATAGATAGATAGATAGATAGATAGATAGATAGATAGATAGATAGATAGATAGATAGATAGATAGATAGATAGATAGATAGATAGATAGATAGATAAATAGATAAAGTGAAGATGTAAGGTGTTATGTTATGCACATCAGTATGTCCAGTAGTTTAAGTGTTTAGTTTCTGCTCTCCATCTCCACAAATGACCTGCTGTTTCCCCAACAGCCACACCAGCAGCAGCACAGAATCAGAATGAATTGGACTTGATTATTCACTTACTTGAGTGCATTGCTCCTGGGCTTGGGCTTCTCAGCGGCCTGTGAACGAGACAACAGCCCATCAGTTTACAGAGAAACACACAGACACCGAGAGAGAGCACAAGATATCTGAAAACAGCAGAATCGCAATATCTGTGTGTCTTCCCGTTTCCCCTCATAGACTCAGTTGCTTGCATGTTTATTTGGGAGTGGGAGACTTTAAGAGAACAGTTAAGCATGACCCGAAACAGTAGATCAGTGCTGCTTGAGGAAATGTATATTGATTTTCTAGGATGGAGATTCTACTCGGGCAGAGCGTTTGTAAATTCCTGTGATTTCTTGAGTTTACACCAGAGTTCAGTAATCTGTGTCGCTCACAAGCATCTTTAGTCGTAGAGATGTTTAAGTAGTAATAAAACAAGAAGACTCAATTAACTATTATTACCCTTGACAACCCACATATAACATGACATACAGAAGTGCGTATGGATGAATATCATGACAACACAGATAAAACACTACACACACAGCAGTTGGGCACCTATTGCTTCCACCGCCCAGAGAGAAATTAGCTGGGTATCAAAGGTGGGAGAGAGTACAGTTCATTCAGTTTTATAATTGTAATTTACATGTGACAATAAATATAAATACAAATAATGTGGATGTAAATATTTTTGGACACATATATTGTGTATAATGTAATAATACAAAGATAATAATGTCTTCAGTGAAGTTTTTCTTTATACATAAAAGCACCAGGTTAATACATTATGACATTATCAAAGGTATGAAAGGCACTGTCGACAAAACACAACAATTTTTGCTTCTAACACATTCCATATTTGGTGGGGAATTTTGTAATTTGAAACATATTTGTATCATTTTTGAGGTTTTAATTTACTGCAGGTAAAAATGTATTTTATATTTTAAAAATTAAATGCAGTACCAGTGTACTTAAAAAGAAAGCCACTGTACTTTTTGTAAGAAGCATATTTCAAAATATTATGAAAGTGTTTACATGGTTAAATAAATTACATATATTTCTTTCTATTCTAATTTGTTAAACAACAAAACATAAACATAGTGAATTATTATATTATGTGAATTATAACTTATTATATGATTTATATATAGTTATTTTAATGCAGTATTATTGTACTTGAGTTGTTAAATGTAGTACCAAATAAATAATGTATAGCAATATATCAATTAAAGAAAAAGTGAAGTCTGTACTTCCAGGAACTTCCATGAAGTATATTGTAAATGGATTAAGTTAAAATATTGTGATATCATTTCAATGAAACAAAACAACATTTTATTTCCAAAACATAATAAACACGTACATGGATTCTATATGTGTATCTGTCAGTGAGTTAACTTATTTCTAAATTAAAATTATAAAAACAATTAACATTAAAATAAATAAATAAATAAATATATATATATATACCCTTGTTGAGCATGAAATAGTATAACTCTCCAAATAACATAATTAGCAACAAGAGTTAAAAAAAAGTCTGATTATGAATTGCAATTTTATTTGAATGCTAAAAAAATCATAAAAATTTTTCCCATGTTGACTAGTAATGCTACTACTATTAGCCCTATAGCTCCACCCCTTCACTGAATGACATTCATCTCCTGAGCTAATCAGCACGTGTTGCTCTATGACAGCATGCTGTTTATTATGTCCGTTTGTCACATCCACACTCCTTCAGCTGTTGTAAATGCATCATAGAGTGCTTTACTGCCACATAAGCACTACCTTCGGAATCAAATCTCTCCAGGTAAATGGGGATATATTGAGATCTCCAGCACTAAAGATGAACACAGCTCTACCTGGGCTTTTTTGGGTTTAATGCTGCGCCCATTGATCTGTGTACAGTCCATTTATCATTCAGGGAGAGAGAGCCAGTGATCTTCACAGTGTATTAGATGAAACAACTCAGATCATCTGTCACAGGCCCTCTTATTGCTGTTTCCCTCTCAGTGGGGAATTTGGGCTCATTCCAGGCTGCTCGCAGATGGATGTTGCTAGGCAACCGTGGTTGGGGGCCGTTGCTGAAGGCGATGGTGTGCGTAGGTAAACCCACATGCATGCAGATACACACACACACACACGCACACACACACACGCACACACACACACATACACGCACACATACACGTGTCATCGTGAGGATGAGGAGTGTTCGGGCGCTTGGTTTAGAGGTTATATACTGTATGAGAGAAATAAAGGAAGGAGCGAGGTGTGAGAGAATCGACATCATTAATGTGATTCGGATCATATTAGATTTGCCCAAAAGCCAGTGGGATAGAGTGGTTTAGTATAGCACCTGTTGAAATCAGCACTGAGTTAATATGATTAATTTGTGCTATGTCAGACCTTAAATATTACATTTTCAATGGAAATGAGGATAACTGTCTTATGAAGAAAAAAAAAGTATTGTGGTTTCATCTGTAATTTTTATAAAAACACTTGTGAACTGTTTGCGTTTTCATTGAGTGTTTTACATAAAAAAACATAATCTGTGCAACAATCATGATGACAGATGTCTGTAGGTTTACATATATCACTGCCATATTTGAAACAAAATAACTGAAGAATGTTATGCAAAAAGTATGGCAAAGAAAGGCAATTTTTATGTAAAAAATAAATACAACCTCATGCTGTTTCAATTACATTTACACACTGCCTGAACTTTTTGACCAACATCAAAAGTTAAATAAATAAAAAAATCTAACCGGATTCTATTATTATTATTTTTTTTCAAGTGTTTTGAGAGTTGTTTTGACCATTCATTTATCCATTCATTCATTAATTTTCCTACGACTTAGTCCCTTACTTATCAGGGGTCGAAACAGTGGAATGAACAGCCAACTATTCCAGCATATGTTTTACGCAGCGGATGCCCTTCCAGCCGCAACCCAGTACTGGGAAACACCCATACACTCTCACATACACACACTCATACATTACCGCCAATTTAGTTAATCCAATTCACCTAGAGTGCATGGGGAGAACATGCAAACCCACGCGAACACAAGGAGAACATGCAAACTCTACACAGACCAACGCCAACTGGTCCAGCCGGGACTCGAACCAGCGACCTTCTTGCTGTGACATGACAGTGCTAACCACAATTTTGACCATTCGCAGACACCAAAATAATGAAAATAGTTTTATGTTCAATCCACTTAAATTTGTTAAAACAATTAAGTTAACTTAATCAATTTGTCTTGGGTCAATGTGAACGAATTGTGTGGAACCCAACATTTGTTTTGTGTTGTTTCATAGAGCACAACAGTGGGATTCGGAAAGTATAAACTGCATCATTTCGTTTCATAGGAAAAATATCAAAATACCAAATAGTTTTATATTTTCTCCATTGTATTTAATGTGACTATCTGCAGTGATTCATTGGATTGCAATTATTTTTTTCATTATAGTACAAGTACCTCATACTTGGTTGATAACTACTACACACAAAAAATATCTATTAATTAACAATTTTTCATATTTTGAATATAGTAAAATGGCACAAAATCTTGTGCCCCTCAACCTCAGACTTGGCAATGACATAAAATTGCAAGAATAATATTTTGTTATTTTATTTTATTATTATATTATCATATGTTATTTTTATTTTATTTTTAGATTGTATTTTATATTTTATTTGCCTATATAGAAATAGTGAGAAAGGAAGTCCATTCTCTCTTTCTCCTCTCTCTTTCTTTCTCTCTCCGTCATATTTTATTATTATATTATCTTATGTTATTTTATTTTTATTGTATTTTAAATTTTCATTGTATTTTATATTTAATTTAATTTATATTTATGCCTATAGAAATAGTGAGAAAGGAAGTCCATCCTCTCTCTTTCTGTCTCACTCACACATGCACAAACACATATGCACACACACAAACACACACGCAGGTGTTCATTATGCCTCACTGCAGGTCCTTTCATGCGGGTCACACAGAGAAAAATGTATGTATATGTCTTGGAAACATGCCTCTAAGCAAACTGCATGTCTATATGTATGTAGAGTGCATATCACAGCATATATCAGTGAGCATGAATCATATTCAGAAAAACAGGCTTCTTTTCAATTATTTATGAGACTTTAGACCCTATTTCTGATTCTCAGTTTAAGAGGCTGTAAGATTATTTTTTTTCCCCAAATGACCTGTATAAAGGTCAGCCGGGTGTCATTATTTTCAATGGTTTCACTGATATTTATATGTGTATATACTGTAGGCACACCTGTATATACATCATTACAAGAGCACACAATGTTTCCCGCTCTGATGATATATGGAAGCTCATTATATTGTGATAATCCAGTGTGCTCAGAGCGAGACTGTCAATCAAACTCAAACAATATTCTGTCTGGAAAATCAATTACAATTCAAATAGATTAAACATTTAACAGCTGCATCAGTGACTCTAAGAGTTCAGTTACCTGATCATTGTCCTCTTCATCACTGCTGATTTTCAGGTCATCCTCAAGCATTCTGGAAAAAAATAAAATAAAATAAAAATAAATAATTAAATAAATAAATACATTTTTCAAATGGTTTAATGCACTGCCACATGCAGTAAATATTCTCAATTTTACCCCTTGGCTGTCACCCCATGTTTTGAGAAATTATAGATTATAAATGCATATTATATATAGTTTTTCAAGACAAGACAATCAACAAAAATAATACATAAATAAAAAAGAAAAAAAGAAAACTTGAAAAATGTACTGAAAAATGGAGTTCATGAAAAAGATTTAAATATGTGTGTGTATTTATATATAGTTGAAGTCAAAATGATTAACCTTCCTGTACATTATTTAATCGATTTTAAATATTTCACCAATTATTTAACAGACCAAGGCATTTTTCACAGTATTTCCTATATTATTATTATTTTTTTGGGGGGGGGGGTGATTTCTTTAAATTTTTAGATTTTTTTAAAAATAATTTAAAGGTCAATATTATTACCCTTTAAGTTTTTTTTTTCCTTGATTGTCCACAGAACAAACCACTGTTATCCAATAACTTGCCTAAATAACTCACATAGTTATCATAATATCCTAGTATTTGCACTTTAAGCTGAATACTAGTATCTCGCAAAATAACTAGTAAATAATTATGTTCTGTAATTGTTAATTTAAAAAAAACACCAATAATAATATTTTTGTGAGTGAAGGGATGGAGCTATAGGGCTAATATTATTAGCATTACTAACACATTATTGATCATATTTTCTTTTCTGTATATTGCTGGCTAATTAATACATTTCACACATGTCTGTATAGTAAGAGATCATGTAGATTTTGTAAACACCTTTTATTTTATTCATTAATTCAAAATGTTAGTGGATTTTCCTTCAGACACTGGGGTGCAGATGGCTATATTATTACCCCCCTTAAGATTTTTTTTCACCTGATTGTCCACAGAACAAACTATATTATAGATACATAGATTATAGTTATAATATCCTATTTGAGTCTTTAAATCACACTTTAAGCTGAATACTAGTTTCTTGCAAAATAATTAGTAAAATATTATATAGTGTAATTGATAATTTTTTTAAACAACACCAATAATAAAAAAA
>CAIGQV010016735.1:24820958-24835856 GCA_903798115.1 Danio jaintianensis
GATTGATTGATTGATTGATAGACAAAATCCATAAATCCATGTGAACCAGACGGTGTCTACTTTTATATCAGTATGATGACATATTTCCAATTGAAACAGAATATTAAGTAGGGGGCGGGGCTTTATTTTTGAGCTCCTCCTCTTATCTTTCACTGACAGCAAACTAACAAGCCTTGCAAAGCACATTTCACCCAAGCATCATCAAGAAGCACTGCCATTCCAGAGCAGATTTTGACCCAAAATTAACAAAACAAACAGGGTTTTTTTCCCCCAGTCAATTAGCTTGCATGGATTAATTGTTCACCTTAAAGATGTGCACTAGCAAGATAAACATCATAAATTTTGATTTGATTTCATGCAGACCTTAAGGCCTGAATGCCAGCAGAAACAGCACAGCCATGAAGTAAAGACAAACAGACGAATGCTCCCCTCAAACTAAAACAATAAAAGGCCTTTATAAGAAGAAAATGTGTTTACGGTTTAGTTTTCTATGACCTAAGCTATCGTGCAGGACTGTCGATGGTGAAGGACTTTGAACAAAACTAGTAGTCATTACCCTTGTAATATCTAGCAGATGCTGAGAAAGACCTACATAGGAAACCAGGTGCTGAAAGTGGAGTGTTTCTGCTAACAGATGATTTGCAGGTTCATGGGTCTCTATATCACAGTGAGCTACATGATCTCTTCTGCAGATTATAAATAACAGTAAAGCGCTGATTTCAGATCAGAACAGCAGAAAAAACAAACAAGAACAAAGATTAACAATGAAAAACTGAACAAATAATGAGAAAAAGAGGTTTTCCATATATCATGCTAATTGTGTGTGGGAAGCTGATGTATCATTCAACATGCGATGCCTCATTAGAAGCTACTGATACAAACAATTAGGCTTTCTGACATAAATAAATCAAATATACAAGTTTTAAATATACATACAAGCACATGGGTAGTTTTTTGATTAGATTGAAAAGCCATCTGCAGCCCAATCTCTGAAGAAAAATCGATTAACATTTTAAATTAATAAATAAAATGAGAGTTGTTTACAAAATCTACATTAAATCTTACTATGCAGAAATGTGTGAACTGTATTAATCTGCCAGCCATATACAGAAAAAAATATGATCGATAATGTGTTTTTCAGAGCAACTGTACAGAGGGATATTTAACTCTTCAAAAAGGAAAGAAGGAAAACCAATTCATGCTCTTTCCTAAACTTTTCAGCGATGTTAGGGGTGATTTTGATTAGTATAGAAGCTTTTGACTTCATCCTGGTAACTCTAGGAATATGGGAACGCCACAAGGGGAAAAGTTTCAGTTTTTTTGCAATAGGGTAAATCCCCATCACACTGTGAACTCTAGAATTTTCCAATAAGCTTCAGTGATGTTTAGGTGTGGTGGTTTTTGGTTAACACCAAAGGCATTTGACTTCACCCTGGAGTAATCCTAGAAATACCGCAAGGAAAATAAAGATACTTTTTTCTTTCTTTGTAAAATGAAGAAGGTGGGAACTCCAGAACTTTCCATTAAGCTTCACTGATGGTTAGATCTAGTGATTTGTGGCCAAAATAGCAGGCATTTGACCTGATGTAACAGGTCACTGTGGGAACATCACAGTGTATTTGGACAGCTGGGTTCCAAGTCATTTTCTAGGGTGTTGGCTTGATTAAAAATGAACTCTGGTGTAATTATTCTGTTGGTGTGGCTCATTTGAATAAGTGTGAATGGTACAATTTAAGTCCTGGAGTGCACTTAACAAGCAGACTGAGGTATGAACCAAAAACCGGATATAATGTCACAATGTACAGTAAATAAGACTTAAGCACAACTGTTTATTTTATCTTTTTATTTTTTCACTTTCATTATTGTTGCTATGTTGCCAATTGTAGCTTAGGACTGAATAGTAAATATAGTTTGTATAATATATCAATGTATTTTTTAGTTATATGACATGTGGCAATACATTTACTGTATATCAATATACAAGTTCGATATGAGCACATTTGAAAAACAGTGTATAATACAATTAACCCACAGCATGCTTCACATTAAGTGCAATAAAACAAATTGAGGTATACAGTAAACATATAAGTTGTAGTAGTTCACCTCATCACTTGCTGACATGTTTTTTGACACCTGTTTAATGTGTTTATTATGTGTTTTCTTTTTGCTGTTAGACATGCATGAGCCTCCTGTATGTGAGTTTCTGTTAAACCTCAATGAATGAGAGCACAAAACAGATGGCAAACAATAATGCTGACTACAATTTACATCTTGCCACTGCATTTATAACAGGATTAACTGTAAAGTGACTTGATGGGTTAATCAAAATTGTTTGGGAAATTTAGCTTCTGCTTTAAAAAGCATTATTTTAATTTTTAGATTGTAATACAATGATAAAATGTTGTGTAATTTTAACACATTTTTAGCACAAAATATGTACCACACCTACAGTGCATGATTCAAATTCCACTCACTCTATTTGTTTTCAGAGCATTTAATATGAATATTGTCTGATTAAAAAATTGTATGTTCCATATACAGTATATGTAATTCAGCCAAAAAATACGGAGATATGATGCTTAGACAGTGTGAATGATTACCAACCCAGGATTTTCTTTTTTTTTTTACTAAAAAACTAATTTGTGCGAACTAAATGTACCAAAGTACATGTGTAAACACAAGTTTATTTAGTGTTAAAGACTAGGAACCACAACAACCTGCCGAACTGACTCACATGAGATGTCCAGGCTTAAACATGATGCAGAATTAGTCAAACATCACTCTAATTTAAATTTATACAGATGCAGCAAGCACTATAGTTTACCTACGTATTATGCAATCTTGCTATTTTTATTGATTAGCCATTACTTTCCCAATCCACTAGTCCAATGCAGGCTATATTTGTATAATTCGTATGTATGGCAGGTAATTTATTGGTGAAAAATGAATCAGGGCATAAGTTAAACAAATACAATGGCTAAAGCCTTGGTTAAACCATCTGGAGTAAAAAAAAAAACAAATAAACAAACAAACATCCTCAACCTTTCCATTGCACATCATAGAGGAAGCATGTTCCACTGTACAATAAGAGTCCCTGTCTAGAGCTTGAAGCAGCTTTCATGATCAGCTTATCGATTCTTCCAGCTTCACCTTTATTGATTTTGCTGCCCCAGTACACAATGTAAGAGCACAGAAGGTGTTGGCTCTGTATAATAGAAACAGGTTACAATACCCACAACGTCCTGGTTATGTCCGTAACCCACGTTCCCCGAATAAGGGAACGGAGACGTGCGTCTGTTGAACAGACTATGGGAGTGCGTCAGACGACCAATCACTCTGAAGAGTAAGAAAACGGGCCAATGAAATGCCAAATTCCATTGGCAGAGCTCTGCTCCACAGCTGGCAGCAATGAGCTATCAGCTATATAAGCTGCACGCTGTGGAGTGAGCCTCAGAATTTGCCTGCTGAAGAGCCGATCACTCAGCTAATCAGCTGGAGACTCAGCTGCTGTGGCAGTGGAGACGCACGTCTCCGTTCCCTTATTCGGGGAACGTGGGTTACGGACGTAACCAGGATGTTCCCCTTCATATGGGAACTTCAACGTGCGTCTGTTGAACAGACTATGGGAGACTGTATGGAAAACGCCACTGCAGCTAAGCCCGTCACATTCCTGATGTGAAGTTTGCCGAGCATAGCGTGAGCGCACAAGCATCACCAGGAGTGCAACCTTCTAACGTCCCTTAGGCCCTTAATTACCATTACATGGGAATAATATAATTTAGATCGGGGGTCGTAAATGTGCTTTTACCTAGCTAATATAGACTAGGGATTTTAGAAATACGACAGTACGTTGGGAAAGCGTGCCAGTCCCCGAAGGGGGAGGACGCTGCGGAGCCACCTGCTACCCAAGAGGGGAGACTTGATGGTAATAGAGCATATGGACTAGCCCTGATGAGGGGGAGTACTACATATGATAAGCTGGTTAGCGGGTAGGAAAGACACGGGTCCGCCTGGTCAGAAGGAACACTCCGTGGCTGAAATAAGCATATGGGGTCACCCCAGGGGGGGGACCGCGCCAAGCTGGCACCGAACCTCAGCATGTGGGTAGACCAAATGGGCATACAGACATCACACTGAGCCAAGCGCCCGACTCCTCCGCTGAGTCGGGTGCTGGGGGCCTCGGAGGAATTCTCTAGGGTTCGCCAAGTGGGAAACTTACAAGTAGAATAAAAAATGCGCACGTATCTCCGGGTTAGGGAGCATGGCGCGGCAAGCGTTTGTTAACACCGAGCTTAGTTTCCCTCCGATTGACTGGGGTTACCCAGTAATCGGGTGGAAACCGGCTCCACTCGAAGATTATAGAATCTTGCGAATGTGTTAGGTGTCGCCCAGCCCGCAGCTCTACAGACATCTGTGAGAGAGGCGCCGCGTGCTAACGCCCAGGAGGAGGCGACACTTCTAGTAGAGTGTGCTCTCACGTTTGCGGGACGCGGCTCGCCCTGGCATTGGTAAGCAAGGGCGATGGCATCAACTATCTAGTGGGCCAACCTCTGTTTTGATACGGCACTTCCCTTTTGCCGACCACCATAACAGATAAAGAGCTGTTCACAAGATCTTAAGTTTTGCGTTCGTTCCACGTAAAGGCGCAAAGCGCGAACGGGACAAAGCAGTGAGTGGGCTGGGTCTGCCTTCTCCGAAGGCAGCGCTTGCAGGTTCACCACCTGATCTCTAAATGGGGTGGTAGGAACCTTGGGCACATAGCCGGGCCGGGGTCTCAGGATAACGTGAGAGTAAGCAGGTCCGAATTCTAGGCACGATTCGCTGACCGAAAATGCCTCCAAATCCCCGACTCTCTTGAACGATGCGAACGCGATCAGCAGAGCTGTCTTTATTGACAGAAGTTTTAACGATACCAAATCAAGTGGCTCGAATGGATCTCTCTGCAGACCCGCCAGGACTACAGAGAGATCCCAAGAGGGCATGAGAGGGGGGCGGGATGGATTTAATCGCCGCGCACCTCTAAGGAATCGGATGATTAGGTTATGCTTCCCGAGCGTGTTGCCATCCACCGCATCAAGATGAGCGGAGATGGCAGCCACATAAACCTTCAGTGTGGAGGGTGACAGCCTACGCTCCAGCTTATCCTGAAGGAAGGATAACACAACGCTAATCCGACAAGTCCGGGGGTCTTCTCGGTGAGAAGCGCACCACTCAGTGAATAGACTCCACTTCAGGGCGTAGGCATGCCTCGTAGAGGGTGCTCTAGCCTGAGTGATGGTGTTAACCACCGCCGCCGGTAAGTCACCTAAGTCTTCCGCGCTCCGTCTATGGACCACACGTGGAGGTTCCAGAGATCTGGGCGCGGGTGCCAATGGGTGCCCCGTCCCTGGGAGAGGAGGTCCTCTCTCAGGGGAATGCGCCAGGGAGGGGCCGTCGCGAGGAGTGTGAGTTCGGGAACCCAGGTCCAGTTGGGCCAGAGAGGCGCAACAAACAAGACCTGCTCCTCGTCCTCCCTGACTTTGCACAGAGTCTGTGCGATTAGGCTCACTGGGGGAAACGCATATTTGCGCATACCCGGTGGCTAGCTGTGAGCCAGCGCATCTGTGCCGAGGGGGGCCTCGGTCAGGGAATAAAACAACTGGAAATGGGTGTTTTCAAGAGAAGCAAACAGGTCGACCTGGGCTTTCCCGAATCGCTCCCATATCAGCTGGACCGTACCGGGGTGGAGTCTCCATTCTCCTCGGAGCGTTTGCTGCCATGAGAGCACATCAGCTGCACGGTTGAGCTCGCCCGGGATACGAATGGCACGCAGCGAACTCAGCCGCGTATGACTCCAGAGGAGCAGACGGCGAACGAGCTGAGACATGCAACAAGAACGTATTCCTCCCATACGGTTGATATAAGCTACCGTTGCCATGCTGTCCATCCTGAGCAGCACATGCTTCTGCTTTAACACCGGTAAAAAGCGGCGGAGAGCAAGAAACACTGCCAACAGCTCTAGGCAGTTGATATGCCAACGCAGACGGAGTCCGAACCACGAACCCGCAGCTGCGTGCTCGTTGCACACGGCCCCCCAGCCCATGCTGGAGGCATCTGTCGATACGACGACATGCCTGGATACTTGCCCTAGGGGCACCCCAGCCCGTAGAAAAGCAAGATCCGTCCAGGGACTGAAGGTGCGGTGACACAGCGGAGTGATAAGCACCTGGTGCGCGCCCGCGCGCCATGCCCGTCTGGGAACTCGATCGTGAAGCCAGCGCTGAAGTGGTCTCATATGAAGCAAACCGAGCGGTGTAACCGCGGCTGCGGATGCCATATGCCCCAGGAGCCTCTGAAAATATTTCAGTGGAACCACTATGTTCCTGTCGAGCGTGCTCAGACAGGAAAGCACTAGCCTGGTGCGCTCCTCCGAGAGGCGTGCTACCATAGCGATCGAGTCCAGCTCCAGCTCGAGAAAAGAGATCCTCTGCACTGGGCAAAGTTTGCTCTTCTCTCGGTTGACCCGAAGCCCCAACTGGTCAAGGTGCCGAAGCACCCTGTCCCTGTGCATAATCAATTGATCGCGAGACGAGGCTAGAATCAGCCAGTCGTCGAGATAATTGAGAATGCGTATGCCCGCAAGCCGAAGCGGCGCTATGGCACCCTCCGCGAGCTTGGTGAAAACCCGCGGAGACATAGAGAGCCCGAAGGGGAGGACTTTGTACTGCCATGCTCGTCCTTCGAACGCAAACCGGAGAAATGGACGGTGGCGTGGAAGAATGGAGACATGAAAATACGCGTCCTTCAGTTCTATAGCTGCAAACCAATCCCGAGGACGGACGCACTGGAGTATGTGCTTCTGCGTGAGCATCCTGAACGGCATTTTGTGTAAATGACAGTTCAGTCTGCGCAGATCTAGGATTGGTCTTAACCCTCCGCTCTTTTTCGGCTCGATGAAGTACGGGCTGTAAAACCCACATTTCACCTCGGCTGGAGGGACCTGCTCGATTGCATCCTTCGCCAGGAGGACAGCAATCTCCTCTCGCAAGACAGGGGCGCTCTCGGGGGAAACCCTTGTAGTATGAACGCCTGTGAACCTGGGAGGGCGGATAGCGAATTGAATCGCATAGCCGAGTCTGATTGTCCGCATGAGCCACCGCGACGGACTGGGCAGCGCTAACCAGGCTGGCAGAGCCCGCGCTAATGGCACCATCAGACTGATCAATGACATGCCAACGGAGGGGCAGCTCGGGAGGGGAGTGCTCACCCCGGGAAGCAGAGCAGCCAGAGGAAGAGCTGAAAATAAGAGAGAGTCTCTTACCTTCCTCCCTGGATCCCGCGATGAGGCTGGAGTGAGAGAAAGGAGCCCGTCCTCTTGCACTCCGCTAGTCTGTGGCGAAGGGGCCCGGTGCTGCGAGCTGGAAGGCGGAGCGTCTCAGACTGGCAGGGCTCGGGTTTGCACATCCGGAGAGAGGGAAATTTGCTCTTTTTTTGACAATTTGGGTACCGCTGGCC
Organism: Danio jaintianensis; assembly: GCA_903798115.1. Lineage (NCBI taxonomy): Eukaryota > Metazoa > Chordata > Actinopteri > Cypriniformes > Danionidae > Danio > Danio jaintianensis. The sequence continues at coordinate 24,828,453 of CAIGQV010016735.1, forward strand.
CGGAGGCCAGCAGTGGTGTTTTTAAAGTCTTTGCTGACTGTAGGTGTCCTCGGCCCTCCACCGAGGAAAGAGCAGGTTCCCTCTTCTCCGGATGGCCCGTCTCAGGGACGCTTCGCGGTCCGTTTACCGGACTTAACGGTGCCCTGGGGCGGTGGCGTCATGATCCCGCGGGAGGCTCGGCGTTGCCGCTTAGCCGGTGGAGCGGGCAGCGGGAGCAGAGCAGATTGTGGAGCCGCGGGTGGACGCCCTCGACGAGGGGCAGCCGAGGTGGATGGGGCAGCGGGGAGAGCAGTTTTTCGAGCCCACTGATAGATGACCTCCCCCATCGCCTGGGACTGCTCCTTCACCGCCGAGAACTCCTGGGTATAATCCCCGACGGTGTCGCCGAACAGGCCAGCCTGGGATATGGGAGCGTTAAGAAAGTGAGCTTTGTCAACATCTCTCATATCGGCCAGGTTTAGCCAGAGGTGGCGTTCCTGGACCACTAATGTGGCCATCGTCTTCCCCAGGGCACGAGCAGCCGATTTGGTGGTCATGAGAGCATAATCGGTTGCCGTGCGGAGCTCATGCATTAAGCCCGGGGAAGAACCACCCTCCTGCAGCTCAGCCAACTTCTCAGCTTGGAAGCGTTGATAGGTGGCCATAGCGTGCAGAGCTGATGCAGCCTGTCCCGCAGTAGTGTAACCTCTGGCCGTGAGAGACTTAGATAACCTACACGCTTTGGAAGGGAGTCTGGGTGGACCTCTCCAGGTGGAGGCGCCCCGCGGGCAAAGATTGACTGCGATAGCGCGCTCCACCTGGGGAATCGCCTCATAACCCCTGGATGCTCCACTATCAAGGGTGGTGAGAGCGGGAGCGCACGAGGACCGGGCAGAGAAAGGTGCCCTCCATGCCTGCGTGAGCTCACTGTGTACTTCCGGGAAGAAAGGGACGGAGGGTTTGGAGGGTCTTGCTCTTCTAGCCCCCACGTAACACCCATCTAAGCGGTCCAGCCGTGGTGCTGGGGGACAAGCCATCTCCAGACCCACGGCCGAAGCAGCCCGGAATAACACGGCTAACATGTCCGACTCCAGATCCGAGGCCGCACTGACCACCCCGGAGGGTGGCAGAGGGTCCGGATCTTCATCGGAGCATGTTAGCCCGCCCTCCGATGCAGCGATGGACATCACGTCGGGGGGGATGGACCAGCGCTCTCACTCGAAGCTTGGACAGAGCCAGCTGAGGAGTGAGCGGTCCGCGGGCCCAAAGGCGACGGATAAGCCCCCACTGTAACCCTCAGGCCTGCCCGTGTGCTAACCGCATGGCGGGGAGCAGCAGCGGTGACGCACCCTATTGCAAGGGTGCGCCGCGACCTTAGCTGTGCAACAGTTAAGCCCTCGCAGTGAGGGCAGCAACTGTCCGCGAGCACTGCATCAACATGCCGGACCCCCAGACATGTGACGCAATGCTCGTGCCTGTCATCCGGGGAGAGGAAACCACCGCATCCAGAAATGCACGGTCGGAACGACATCTTTAAAAAGACGCGTTGTTCGACCGTGTGCTCTCTTAGGGAATTCTGCTCTTTTAGTGTGAAACTGCTCTTTTAGTACACCAGTGAAACGCCCAGGGGACGTAAAACCCAGATCAAACGCCGCTGTTGCGTCTTCTCCCACACTGGTGATAAACACTGAAACTTCGCTCAAAGTCAGGTTGGCAGAGTAGGTCTTCAGTCTCGTGAGAGGGTCTGAAGCAAATAAATTCTGAGGCTCACTCCACAGCGTGCAGCTTATATAGCTGATAGCTCATTGCTGCCAGCTGTGGAGCAGAGCTCTGCCAATGGAATTTGGCATTTCATTGGCCCGTTTTCTTACTCTTCAGAGTGATTGGTCGTCTGACGCACTCCCATAGTCTGTTCAACAAACGCACGTTGAAGTTCCCGTATGAAGGGGAACAATGTGTTCTCATTCAAATACCTTGACTGCTTAAAAAACAAAACAAAAAAAACAAACATCAGAAATCTAGAGGAACGAGTCTAAATGAACAGCAGGTCATTAAAATAAAACCAAGGCCAAGAAAAACAAGTATCCAGAGACACCCTTTTAAACTTTATAACCGTTAGTACATGAAAAAAGAAACACAAGCTGGTGTGTTTTCTCTCAGTGTCACCACTCATTACCGCACGGTTTCAATGGATTCGAATGAGCCAAAATGCTTTGAACCAAATGTGTTCCAGAATTCTGGTGTACTCTTCTGCTGACTACTTAAATGTTTCTGATGTTTCCCCATCACATAAACAACATTTGTGTTCCTCAGTTTCTTGCTGGACTGGAGGTCATCAAACTGATTTAAACATCAAACCTAATGGTGGATTTAACAGAAGAAAACTAAATTCAGCTTTTAATTTGACTAATTCAAAAGCACTTGAAACTAAACTCGAGGTGTCACTTGAAATCAAGGTCAGATTGGTGTGTTTTTGTCACTGTTCTCAATGTTATTCAGGCAGAGCAGACAGATGTTTTTGGAGGGCAGAGCGGGCACCAGTAGAAAGGGGGTCATGTAGTTTGCAGGAGCAGGCCTGTGCCACATCACTGTTGGACTCTGGACTGTGTCTCATGGGTTGGCTCTAGGCAGTTTGCCAGCTCTGCTCCTCTAATTGTGAGAGTGGAACACTCACTGGTCATTACTAAAATTCGGCGTGTTGCGCAGGGGGGAACCTGCAAATTGTGAGGCACCTGCTACTTGTCTCCATAGCTGCCTGCCAGCTACCTGATAGGCAAATGGATGACTAATGTGAAATTCCAGAGAGATTCAAGTGCATTGACAGAAATGCCAATTATGATCACAAAAGCCTTGTAGGCATGTTCAATTCAATTGCAACTTTGTGTAAAGCACATTTAAGCATCATTCAAAAGGCTTAAGGTCTAGATGGCAGCAAGCAACAACATGGTGGCGGTACCTCAATTAAAGCTCCTGTGGCCTTACAGGTATTGAGTAAGCGAGTTTGGGTTTCAAATCCAACAGAAAGAAAGTTTTTGTTTGGTATAAATATGCCAGTGACCAAGTAAAGATTTACAAACTTATTTTCTTAGCGTATTTGGCTTGAATCTTTTGAGATGAGAATTCTGAAAGATGTAAGGAATCTTTTATTTAACTGTTCTGTCCAGTTTCTTGTAACTTCAGGGACTAAGATTAATCAAGTCTTTCACAGCCATTGCAATCTGAATCCTGACATTGCCTGAGGTATTTAGGGGTCATCATCTTGCTGAAAAATAATGGACTAACATTCACTCTCGCCTTTTTCTGTTCAATCAATTTAGTTTCCTGTCAAGCATGCAAAACAACTAGGTTTGAATCATATAATATTTTGTGAAGGGTTGATCGTGAAAGACTGGCAGCAGATTAATGCACTAGCTGAACACGAATCTGTTGTCTTATTTTTGTTTGGAGTGCCTCAAACTATTAGATGATCTACTATATTTGATTTAACAGCAGTGTAACATATGTCTTGCAATACTGTATGTCTGGATTGGTAAAGATTAACTCTATTTCAGTTTCTCTGAAATAGACAACACTTTTTTTTTTCCAGAATTGTGTAGTCTGGATGATGACAATAATGATAATATATGATACTTTTGAGAATATCTTAAATGTTTAATATTTTGAGCACAGTTTTGATGCTGTTTTCATTTTTCATGCAAGACAAACAGCAGGCACATACTGTATCTATATAGTTTATAGAGTTCAGAATGACTTCAACTAAGTTAAACAACTGAATGTTTCAAAACTATTTCCAATTAGTCATACAGCAAATTATAGCTGTGAGTAAATGTATTAATGCTACATTTATTTAAGGCACTTTTTCACTGCATGGTGCAGTGCAGTTTGGTTCAGTACGGCCTAATTTAGGGGGGGGTTTCCATTGCGTTCAGTACATAGTACCTGGTACTTTTATTTGTTCTATCTTCACCAGGTTCCAACACTGTGAAAAAAAAAATGCCTGTCTATTTTTTAGTTGAGCCAAACTTTTCTAGACATCTCAACTTACATCAGTAAAACTGACAATATATATTTTTTTATGTTAAAACCTGATTAAATAATTAACTGATCACTGATTATAATTAAAGCAGCATAACCCATTTGTATTCACGACTTTATCATGTATTTTTTTTACAGTGAAGCAAGCCATAAAAGAATGAAATGACACGGAATGAAAAAAAAAGTTTTTCTGGAAATCACAGCAGTAGAGGCGATCTGAACAAAACTGAACCAAAGCGAGTTGAGCCATGCTGAAACATACAGCTCATTTGGAAAAGGTTTAAAGCTTGAACTAATCTAGCTCTTCCTCTGTGGTCATAATGGGTGTAGTAATATTTACTGATATAGGTCAGGTTGAGAGTTAGGGGTTTGTTGGGCTGTGTAGTTCTACCTATTTCGTCACTGAGTAACCTTTTGGAAATTTAGTTTTGGGGACCAACCTGGTGCCTGGTTCTCATAACTGTGTTCCTACACCTACCGCCAGGCTTCTAGTTTTGCAGGAAATGGCCTGGCACAGTGACAGATCAAAGTCAGGGATATGCTGTTTAGGTATGGGTGAACCATGACACGTTCTTTTCTTCTCCATACGCACCAGAAATTCTACATGTGCTTCTTTTATCCCAATTTCTAAATCACTTTGGATAAAAGCATATGCCAAAGGAATAGATGTAAATGTGAATAACTGACATAATCTAACAAAATTATTCAGGTGTGATCTAAAACTTCATAAGATCAAGAATATTCATCACCACAAAGCATCTGCAAATTCACCATCCTCACAGTCATTCATTTTAGCAGCCAAGGACCTTGCACACAACTTCATTTTCTGGTAGATTAATTCGCCTATATTGATTAGTGCGTGCTGAATCAGGCGATCAGAGAACAGCCCACAATCGTTCTGTCCAAAAACAGTTACAGCCGGAAGTGGACCTACACCTTTGACTGGTGTGATAACAAATCCCTGTCCTGACCTTCCTCTTGACACCATAACATCCTTCATCAGGAGTACCTGTCACTTAAAGAAGGTGTCCTGATACAGTTCTTCTGGTTCAGATTTGGCTTTTCACCGAGTCACGCACCTTTGTAATAAGCCCTCCCTCCTTCCTCCACACCCCCTCCCTCCCCATAACTACTATTATTAGATGTGTCTCTGGTTATTTTTTACAGCGACCACCATAGGTGCCAAATTGCCATTTAAGAGTGTCCCTCTGGGTTCTCTCTTCTTGTTGTTATTTGATGGTGACAGGCTCCTTTGTTAAGGAGAGCTTTCCCTTAGCCCACTTAGCTTAGCGCTTTGACAGCTTCACAATAGCAGCCTTTTCTCCAGCGAGCTGCCAGGCGACCAGATGTGGGGGGAGGAGGGGAGGCTCTCCAGAGGAATCGTAAGTGTGTGTGTAACAACAGGGTGGGCGACTGTCGCCCTCATACTCCTTGTCAACATTGACACTCCGAAATTAATATTCAGAGGTAAACAAGGAATGGCACTCTGATCTAGCAAAGCTAAAAGTATATACATATTATTGTTGCTGACAGAGGGCAATAACTGCAGGTTTATGGCAGGCAGGGGCGTAATTTGTAGAGAGGTAACCCCTCCAATATTCAACACTTGCAATTACAACCCCCAATATCTACTTGTAAAAATTTGAGTTTGAGGGCAGCTCTGAATAGAACAATAAGCAAAAGTTTTCCCTTTACAGAAACAATGACCTCTATCCATTAGTTTAATGGCACGGCACCTTGTTTAATGTGTGAAACTGTAAATGCACTGAAGGGTGTACACACAGAAAAAGTGTGATTTCTTCTTGACATTCACATGTGCTCCAGCATATCTGCGTTTCCTTCTGAGGCCTGATAGACGTTTCCATCACTTCTTGAGGGTCCCTGAGGAACCCAGCCCTGGTAAAGCTCTTACTGTAGTATCGCTGGAAATGAATTCAGGCCTTATAAAAGAATCCGCACTTGCCTCAGAGTCACCGCTTCAATCACAGGCAAGTACATGAAAATGCACTTGAACTTGCTCGGCAGTAAATAAACACATTTTGTTTTTGTTTTTTTTCTGGGTAGACGAGAGCACACCAGCACTGCCCTGAGACTCAGCAGCGCTCCAGTTCTGTCAACACCACACATGTCTCGGAAGCAACTCGAGAGGGAAGGTCCCAAACGCTGTTACTGCTACCCAGCTGCCACATACATCCACATCGGGCCTCACTTACAGAAAGTACTATGGTAATACCATTGTTTACAAAGGCTTTCTCCTAATACTACAGTTATTAAAACCAAAAGTAGTACTTTTATTCTTTTTATTCTTTGAACTATAGTTGAAGTCAGAATTATTAAACCCCCTGAATTATTAGCCCCCCTGTTTATTTTTTTTCTCCCAATTTCTGTTTAACGGAGAGAATATTTTTTTCAACCCATTTCTAAACATAATAGTTTTAATAACTCATTTCTAATAACTGATTTATTTTATCTTTGCCATGATGACAGTAAATTATATTTTACTAGATATTTTTTAAGACACTTCTATACAGCTTAAAGTGACATTTAAAGGCTTAACTAGGTTAATTAGGTTAACTAGGCAGGATAGGGTAATTAGGCAAGTTATTGTATAACGATGGTTTGTTCTGTAGACTATCGAAAAAATATATAGCTTAAAGGCTATAAAATTTTGACCTTAAAATGTTTTTTAAAAGATTAAAAAAGCTTTTATTCTAGCCGAAATAAAACAAATAAGACTTTCTCCAGAAGAAAAAATATTATCAGACATACTGTGAAAATTTCCTTGCTCTGTTAAGCATAATTTGGGAAATATAAAAAAAAAGAAAAAAAATTCAAAGGGGGTTTAATAATTCTGATTTCAACTGTACCTTAGTGTACAATGTAAACACCATCCTAAGAAAATTTAAGATAATGGTTTAGGCTTAAACACCTCATTTTTTGTGTACTTGGTTTTTGCATGGGTTTATTATGTTTAGACTTTTAGGTATGTTAGATATTTTTAGAATTAGAATTTGACAATAAAATCTCTGTGCAATTCTTAAATTTTTTTTGTATGTAAGGACAGGGGCAAACATATAATCACTTTAAAATGTGCAACTTTACACCAATACCCCACCATATCATCAATCAATCAATCAATCAATCAATCAATCAATCAATCAATCAATCGATCAATCGATCAATCGACCAATCGATCAATCGATCAATCGATCAATCGATCAACCGATCAACCAATCAATCAATCTATCTATCTATCTATCTATCTATCTATCTATCTATCTATCTAGCTATCTATCTATCTATCTATCTATCTATCTATCTATCTATCTATCTATCTATCAACCTATCAACCAATCAATCAATAAATCAATCAATCAACTAAATTAAAAT
>CAIGQV010016735.1:24843354-24866009 GCA_903798115.1 Danio jaintianensis
TTATTTATTTATTTATTTATTTATTTATTTATTTATTTATTTATTTATTTATTTATTAATATATAATTTATTTTGGTCCATATAATATTGGCTGTATTTGTGTTTATTAACCCAGTCAATCACGCCACTCTGAAAGTTGACTGCTTTTAAATATACCCCTTTATATATTTTGTACATATATATGTACATTTATAAGTGAATAACTGCCTAAATTAAATATGATCATCACATAAAATCAATCATGTCTCTTCAAAGGAACCACCATGACATTCAGCCAAACAAAGAACGTTCGATATCAAGTAAGATGTCTGTCAACATGATATTCATTTCTGCCTTCACTACAATTCAAACATCCAGACTAAGTTCATGCACTCAGCTCTCGAGGACAAAGCTGGTATTGACAGAAATGTTCTTGCCCTGAAGGCTGCATCCTTAAACATTTGGACTGGTTAAATCATTTAAGAGCCTTCAAATATCAGGCACATAATTGTGTGAGGGAAAACAAGCATATACTGTAGTGGTTTTGAGCAGGATGCACAGGAATAATGGAGCAGCATGAGAAGACAGTAGGAAATGCAGTAAACATGAAGAGCGGCGCTCAAGGCTCGCTCTGGGTCTCTGAATTGAAGAGAAAATGACATATCAGAGACTGAGGCCAGATCAGCAGATATCTGCAGCCTTTAAGTGGCTTCCAAGAGTAAACAATGCAAATTCCTGCAGCTATTGTTTGCAGTATCACCCCATCGCTGCCTCTCCAAACCAACACACTCTCTCTGCTACACTTTCATTCTTTTACTCTGTCGTGTATGTTTAGAAAGCTGCTTTTGAACAGATTATGGTGATATTAAAGTGGTCCAGGTTACAGGGTAACTGAAAAAATTATAAAGCATATGTGTTCTTAGCACTGTTTTGATGTATTAACATCGAATCTCACCACAAATAACTGCGATTAAAGTCACCTAGAGTTAAAGAGTTGAGTTTCACCATTTGTTAATCCATTTAGCTGATCTCTGGGTGTGGCGGAAGACTTTTAGCTTAGCTTAGCATACATCATTGAATCTAACAAGACCACTAGCATCTCGCAAAAAAAAAAAAAAATAATAAAAAAAAATAATAATAATAATAATAAATTTGATAATTTTCCTATTTACCACTTGAGTCTTGTTTAGTTACATTGCATACTACGGAAAATGAAAAGCTGCTAGTTTCTATAACGATATGGCAAGGAACTATACTTCTCAGCACAAGATGTAACTACAGAATAGTCAAGTTTTAAATAGGAAAATGAAAATAAAATAAAAATTGAATGAGATGCTAATGGTCTAATCCGATTCAATTATTTATGCTAAGCTAAGCTAAGCTAAGCTAAGCTAAAAGTGCTCTGTAAAATGAGCCTATTTCCAAAATAAAGTGGATGTTCCTTTAATAATTATGACATTTCAGCAGATACAAATGGTTATAAATAACATTTTAATATATTTATTTTGAACTTTTTGATTATATTGTATTAATAGAATTAGAATGTATTAATTGTTTTTCCATAAAATTAACATGCAAGGCTTTTTTTCCCTTGCTTTTAAAGCTTACTGGCAAAGTTTTATCTATAATATTAAGGTAAGATAAAAATAAAGACATTTATCATTCTCATGTAATTTCATGTTTAGTATTATATATTTCTGGAAACAAAATACTTATTAAACATATTTGCATATAGTAGTCAAAATAATTAAAAAGTACAATAAAATAATCACTATATTAACAATGTTATGTATACATAATAATCAGGAAATATCTACACTTGAAATTCAAAAAAAAGAAAAGAAAATAGCAGCCTTTAAGCAGTCCAATTTTGCTGCCTGAACACCAGATGTGCTTTTCTATGAGCATGAATAATGCAATGTGTAATATTCCTCTGAACAAAATGGCAGGAAAAATGATACCGCACAACAAAAATGCATGACACGTATGACAAAAATGCTAGGCATTGTGTTAAGTAGTTTGTAATATTTGCTATCTTTAGTGAATCCCAAATCTCGCTCACACACACACACACACGCACACGCACGCACGCGCACACACACACACACACACGCACACACACACACACTGCTGTTAAACATATCAGAGGAAATCTAGTGTTAAAGTGAAGGACCACCGATTTTAATGTTTGTTTGTGAAGACTGCCTCTTTCCCTCTACTGGGAATTTGCCAGTTGTGTCTCACTGGGAAATGTTTTACAGAGGAACAAAGCAAAGACTATGAACAGTGTCTCTCTCTCCCTCCCTCCTCCACCCAATGGGACTCCCTCAAATAATTCATCAAATGAATACTCACGACTTCTGTGGTACTGACTTGGTCGCAGGCTTGTTACTAGGAACACTGCAGCGTTCTGTGGGAAGAATTTCATGGAAATATTAGAGGACAGGTTTGACTGCGCACGTCCAAATACCAGCAATCCCACATGCCAATAACACAGCATGATATGATACTTCTTTGCTATGGGAAATCAGAGGTTTATTGCCTTTTTATAGTCAGTTCTGTTTGACATTGAGCTAAAATGTACAAGAAATATGTTCCTTACTTGCATTGTATCCTGAGGTCACATGCTGGGGATCCTGCAAAAAAGAGAGACACTGTGAAATACTTGTAAAAGATGCTGCACAAAAAAAAAAAAATCCTTATCATGACACACACTTCAATACATTTCAATAATATTATTTCAGCTTAATTTTAAAGCAGTCTCACTTAATGCAATCCCATGCAAACCATGCTGGAAACTACACGTCTATTACTCAGTAAATACTTGCCAGTCCGAAGTCCCAACTTAGTATTATCTTATTTTTTTAAATCAATTCAAGTTTATTAAACATAATGCAAATGAATAGTCAAGAATTGTGCTGTCAGGAGATGAATTTTCAAGAATTGTCAATTGGCATTTCTGTATGGAGTTTGCATGTTCTCCCCGTGTTCGCGTGGGTTTCCTCCGGGTGCTCTGGTTTCCCCCACAGTCCAAAGACATGCTGTATAGGTGAATTGGGTAAGCTAAATTGTCCGTAGTGTATGTGTGTGAATGAGAGTGTATGGGTGTTTCCCAGTGATGGGTTGCAGCTTGAAGGGCATCCGCTGTGTAAAACATATGCTGGATAAGTTGGCGGTTCATTCCGCTGTGGCGACCCCAGATTAATAAACAGACTAAGCCGAAAATAAAATGAATGAATGAATGAATCATTAATCACAATTAATCTTTGGCCAGCACTAAAAAAAAGTTATTAAATTACAAAATTTTAAAAATGGTCAAAATGACTGCCTTGGTACTTCTAGTGTTAAACAAGCAATCTGAAGAAGCAGCAAATGATTATTCTGGGTAAGTGAATTAAAAAAAACACCCTAATCAAACATGATAATAGGATACAACAAGAAAAGTGTGACGTTCTGTTCATTAACAAACTCTCATTGGGCAGCTACAGATGGGAAATAGTACTGCTGATAGCTTTAATTGATTTTACACTAATACAATTAGAGCAGGCACACAAATCACACTTCAGCGGGTGAGCAGCGTGGTGGAGATACGTCTGAGCCTGCCTATGAAACATTACATCATAATTTATAGAGGATTATTAGCAGTGTCATCCAGACCATGTGCTATTAAAAAAAAAACAGCAGACGCCACAGGAAAGAGAAAAAGAGCATCATGGGATTTTAAGGGAACTTGAGTGGAAAGTCCAGCGCTTACATGCGCAATGGATTTTAACAGGCCTGTTATATCAATTTGGAATAGCATGAGGGCTTATTCTCAAAGGAATAAAGAAAAGAAACACTATAAAATGTTTTGTAATAGATACGGAGGGCAAAACAACGGGCTGAATTGTGTTTTTGAGGTTACGTAATGATCAGAAGTAACATGGGTCATGCTTTGCCTCAAAGCAGCTGAGTTGTAAATAAATGTTGATATTATGCTAATGACATTTTGTGCATTCTGAAAACATCTGTCAAATGAGATCAGGTGAAGAGAGACAAATGGACGTTTTTTGACAACAGCCTGACGTCTGACTTACAACAAGAATAAAAACCTTTCAAATTTACCAGGATATAAAGTATATATATGACACACAAGCCACACACACACACTGCAGCTAAATCTGGTTGTACCTGTAAATTCAACCTTTAGTGTTTAATCCTGTTCTCTACACATACAGTTGAATACATTTAACATCTGAATTAACTACAGAAAAAAACACTACATTTACAATAATTCTATTCCATGTTAACAGAACCGAATTGAACAAGCTGTTATTGAAATGATTAAAGGGATAGTTCACAAAACTGAAAATTCTGTTGTCATTTACTCACTCTTAACTTGTCACAAACCTGCTTGGCCTGCTTTTTTTCTGTTGAACACAACAGAAGATACTTTGAAGAAAGCTGGAATCTTGTAACCATTGACTTACGTATTTTTTGTTTTTCTGCTATATGGATGTCTTTGGTTAAAGCATTTTAGCTTTCTTCTGAATATCTTCTTTTGTGTTCAACAGAAACAAGAAACTCATAATGGGTTAGAGTAAATAGTGAGTAAATATTAAATATGGGGTGAACTATCGCTTTTAAACGTGCATCAGAGTTGTCTCTCTCTCTATCCTGTATGGACAGTGCAAGAAATCATAAGGAACTCTGCATTGCCAGATATTGCTACATAAAACGGAAAGTAAGAACAAGCCCATAATTACCTCAAACACAATTTTGATTAATGTTTTAATACCAAATGTACCATATAGTACCATAAAAGTATCCGACTGCTATATGCATCCATAAACTAAATGACTTAAGTACGAAGTAGGGCTGCACAATATTGCTTCAGCATTGATACTGCAATGTGTCTGCAATATTTAGTTGGGATTATACTTAACCAGAAAACACAGTTCAGAATTAATGCAAACTGAAACCTTAATAGAGTGAAGTATTTTTTAAGACCTCTGACTGTGTATGATTTCAAGCAAATGTAAACCATTTTGGCACAAGAAATTATCTAATTTGTATAGCATTAACAAAGATTATTCATCATTTCAAGGGTCGCCACAGGGGAATGAACCGCCAATTTATCCAGCATATGTTTTACACAGCGGATGCCCTTCTAGCTGCAACCCAGTACTGGAATAAGTACTGCACTCATTCACACACATACACTACGGCCAATTTAGTTTATTCAATTCACCTATACCGCATGTCTTTGGACTGTGGGGGAAACCGGAGCACCAGGAGGAAACCCACGCGAACACGGGGAAAACATGCAAACTCCACACAGAAATGCCAACTGACCCAGCAGGGACTTGAACCAGTGACCTTCTTGCTGTGAGGTGACAGTGCTAACCACTGCGCTACCAGGTCGCCCCTAACATAGATTAATAGCATTGAATTATTTATACACTGAAGACTGACTACAGTAGGCAACATTTAAAGTGGATCAAAAAAGGTTTTAAAAATTGTCTTAAGGTAGGAATAAGTGTTTTCAATAGTTTCTGAACAACTTTAATCAAAGTTACACTGGATACAGTGTTAATTTACAATTGATTATTTATTTTCTGTACCTCAATACTGTTAGACTGTCCAGAAAACCATAAAGTACCTTTTATTTAATTTCTATCTTTTTTCTATTGTAATAATTTATGCTTGTCATTTGTTGATTATATTTTACGCAGATGCAGTCTTCCCAAAAGAGTTATTTAAATATTTTTGTGAAATTCTATTTATATCACAATATAAAAACAAAATATTACAATGTCAGTTTTTTTTCCAATATCGCGCAGCCCTATTACAAAGAGGCTTAATAAACATTGCTTATCTCAAATTTCAAGAGCGCTCTCTTCAAAATAAAACAAACAAAACACAATGCCTCTGTTGGTGGTGGTTTACTTAAAATCAGCCAGCATAATATGTCTTTAGTCGTAATAATTGTTTATATTGTTTGGCCAAAAATAGTGAATGCCATACGTGCAAGACTCCAGAATGTCGTCATGGTTACAACATTGTTAAATGTGTTATCAGTTCCATTTGACATTTTTCTCAAAATTGAGTTATTCACAATTATGCACAGTTTTCTATGAAGATTTTATTTGCATCATATAACCTTAAAATTCCAAACTGGTGATTTCTTGCATATCAAAAAAAACAATTTAATCAGAAAGCTATTTCAAACCAAGCAGCATTTCCATTGTTTTGCTGCAAATTCATGTGGCCAGCTTTAACACAAGCAAAAACTTTTCCACCCTCATGAGAAAACACCTAGTCATGCAAATTACTAGTACAATGACTGCATTTCATCTGAAAACATGTGACCAGACCAGTCAAAATAATCCAAGAATGCACTAAAAGAGTGCAAAAAACACAAAAAAACTAAACAAGAAAGGCTAAAACTACATACAACATAAAAAATATATATTGAAACAAAAATTTCTAACTGATTAATATATGTCTGTTTTACTCTTTATTTGTGTGTGGTGATTTTATGTTTGTTAGTTTTGCATTGTTAGCTTAGATACATACAGACATACAGAGAGACAGACAGACAGACAGACAGACAGACAGACAGACAGACAGACAGACAGACAGACAGACAGACGTCCCACCTTTGATGGAATGGGAAACTTGGTCTGTTCAGCTTTGCCTGGAGTGTGGATGGCAGTGAGAGGTGGAGGCCACGAGTGGGTCATCTCCTAGACGAGAACAACAAAAACACTACATTAGTTATAATAATAACAGACAGCATGAGTTGCTCATCATGAAGCATTTGCATTTTGTTTAAAGGAATTAGTAACACCAGAGCACATAATCATGAGCAATCAGAGATGTAGAAACTATCTGAGAGAGTGAGTTTTGATTTTATTACCATTTCGGCTTCTCTGGTTAGTTCATGGCAAAAACAGATCAGATTTACAAACAGTTTATTAATAAAAAAAAAATTCTATAATAAAAGGGTTTATAACGATAGACATCAACAGCAATAAATAATACATAAAATAAAAAATAAATAAATAAGATTTACATTTGATACAAATTCAAATTTTTTTTAAGAATTCACATTTAAAAACAACTCCTTTAAAGACTCTCCAGATAAAAATCATTGTCTGATAACATTACAAATAGGGCATTGCAAAAGCATGTGCTTTAACTGTTAGGTTGCTATTACAATATTGTTATTTTGGTGCAGAATCTAACAGAGGAATTTATCAAATTAAAAATGCAAGTCACACCATTTTACCAATTATCAACGTGTATCCAATGGGAAAAGTGATCAACACAAACAAACATCTTGTTCAATTATAAGAAGTCCTCCTGAAGTCCTCCATTACGATGATGAGCAAATCGCAGATAATCCCCTTAAAAAAGGGTTTATTAATTAAACATTTTGTTAAGAAAACCAGCTTTCCTAATGACAGCACATGTAGGAATACTGTGAGATCTTCAGGGCAAAAACGACACACTCTCTCCTGAGAAAACCTGTGTTATTACATTCCAGGAAAATGCACACAAAATCCATTCATTTCTCCGAGCTTCAGTGGGGGTGAGGCATGGCGGTGGAAGCTTTGAGTTGCAAATGAAATTTATTAAAAGCAACGGAGCGTTGCTCCTAGAGCCAAACAAGGTTATCCAAACAGGAGCAGGCCGGATCAGAGACTGTTTACTCTTACGCTTCTCGGACAGCTCAGCGGTACATCCTACACATATCTGTGTTCAGATGGGAAACATTTCACTTGGACAACCTTCAGGGGCTCTAAAAATATAAGCACATTGCAACATTTGTATAACATACCAGATATGACTTCTGTGTGGCCCTTTATCTTAATTTGTAATAATAGTGGCCCCAATAGTGGCACAATACATGTTTAGATACTCAAGTACTCAATGTATGTGAGCTTGTGTGTTTGTGTCATTTATATATACTGTATGTTTATATATACAGTTGAAATCAGAATTATTATCCCTCCTGAATTATTAGCCCCCTGTACATTTTTTACAACTTCTGTTTAACGGAAAGATGATTTTTTCAACACAGTTCTGATAATAGCTTTAATAACTAATTTCTAATAACTGATTTCTTTTAGGCGTCACGGTGGCGCAGTGGGTAGCACGTTCGCCTCACAGCAAGAAGGTCGCTGGTTCCAGCCTCGGCTGGGTCATTTGGCGTTTCTGTGTGGAGTTTGCATGTTCTCCCCGTGTTCGCGTGGGTTTCCTTTGGGTGCTCCGGTTTCCCCCACAAGTCCAAAGACATGCGGTATAGGTGAATTGGGTAGGCTAAATTGTCTGTAGTGTATGTGTGTGAATGAGTGTGTATGGATGTTTCCCAGTGATGGGTTGCAGCTGGAAGGGCATCCGCTGTGTAAAACATATGCTGGATAAGTTGGCGGTTCATTCCGCTGTGGCGACCCCTGATTAATAAAGGGACTAAGCCGAAAAGAAAATGAATGAATGAATGAATGGTATTCAGTTTAAAGTGCAATTTAAAGGCTAAGGTTAATTAGGTTAATTAGGCAAGTTAGGGTAATTAGGCAAGCCATTGAATAACGATGTTATTCAATCTGTAGGCAATCGGAAAAAAAAATGCTTAAGGGGGCTAATAATATTGACCTTAAAATTATTTAAAAAAAAAATAAATTTAACGGGTTTTAATCTAGCCCAAAAAAATGATAGAAAATACCGTGAAAATGTCCGTGCTCTATTTAACATCATTTGGGAAATATTTGAAAAAGAAAAAAAAAATTACAGGAGGGCTAATAATTCTGACTTCAACTGTATATATACACAAACCATAACTGTCAATGTGAATGAGCAGATTGTACCAAAACACAAAGGAGATTGTACAAATTCATACTAATTAGCCACCAACATAAAATTAAGCACATGTGTGTAGAGTATGCATGTTTAATGCATGCCTTGGCATTTCCATCCAGCTGTTTTTTATGGGCTATCCCAAAATGTGCACAAAATACATGCTAATAGAAGTCAGTGTGAATGGAGGCCCAAAACCTCCATGTTTTGTGATTCTCTGTATTATATGAACCACACAAATGGTTCAGAAAAGGGAAATAGTTCAGAGAAAAGTTTAGTTTAGAAGTTTTTATTGTAATCTTTAGCCTCACAAATATACTAAACATCACAATACAATACACAAAACACAAAAACTCAAAAATGTCATGCCCCATAGATTACCAATACATATTTGTGGCTGTAGAACCGCAAATAAAACTGTAATTAGATGCATCAAAACATTAAAAGAATACAACAGTTAATGTCACAAAATAACATGCAAATTACTATATGGTCAAAGTAACGGCAGACAGTATAAAATATTTTTTTAAACATATTTGTTTTTTCTATGGGTACTCTGTATTGTCTACCAGAGGGAAGCTTTTCAAATTCATAATGAAGAGGGGGAGTCGAGTCTTTCCGTCTAGTCTGGTTTGTATACAGTTCCACAAGCAGCATCATTTGCCATCTAATGCAAAATGCTTCATCACTTCTCTATTACACACAGAAGTTTGACAGACAGGAGGATCTCAGTCCACATGACACAGCGTGTTAAGTGTTTAAAGTGTGTCTGCATGCTCTCATCTGATTTCCACATGCCTCACAGTCAAATGTCACGCTGCACAACTACTCATGATCTGCTCAAGATCTGCCAGATCAACACACACTACATTAACTCGCAGTATGAAGTTTAAATATCGTTTGCATATAAGAAATATAAACCAATTAAACCAAAGGACTTTAACCCAGCCTATTATCGTCGTCATTTCTTCTCAATGATTCAGCACGTTTGTCATTAATATATTCTCAACCATTTTAACATCCAGCTGCATCCAACTAAAGCTGCAAATCTGTTCAACCTGGCTCAGTTGAGGATGTTTTATGACCCTGAGGTTATGTAATGGGAATGTGTGCATGAACCTGGATCGGGAATTTCTGCTGTCTGAAATACGTGCTGATGGCTTAGTCTCTTCTTTTCTCCATGGAGAATCGCATCTCTTCTTGGTCCTCTTTGAGAACAGGAGATAAATGGGCTGATGGGCCTTTGATGAAGCATTTACTGGCTTTCAGGAGAACGGGGGTTTGCGCTACTGCATGTTCTGCATAGTTCTGAGAAGATGTATTGATGTAGTAAAAAAAAAAAATCTAATGTAAGTAATAAAATAAAATAAAATAAAACAAATGTAAAAAAGTAAACAACAAAAAGTTAAATATTTCACTGTCAAAATAATAATAGTAAAATAAATAATAAACAAACAAACAATTCAATAATACATAAACAAACAAACAAACAAACAAATAAATAAATAAATAAATAAACGTATCCTCGTAAGTGTTGGTCTTACTTTTGCCACTACTACTAAGTTCTGTAGGAAAATACCAAGAAAATAGACTGGTTCAAACTTACTAACTAACTACTAACCAACTAACTACTAACTAACTACTAACTTACTAAACTTTTTTCTAACTAAACAAACTAATTGATTAATTAATTAGAATAAAACAAGTAAAACTCATTCATTCATTCATTCATTTTCTTTTCGGCTTAGTCCCTTTATTAATCTGGGGTCGCCACAGCGGGATGAACCGCCAACTTATCCAGCATATGTTTTACGCAGCGGATGCCCTTCCAGCTGCAACCCATCACTGGGAAACATCCATACACACTCATTTACACACATACACTACGGACAATTTTAGCTTACCCAATTCACCTATACCGCATGTCTTTGGACTTGTGGGGGAAACCGGAGCACCCGGAGGAAACCCACGCGAACACGGGGAGAACATGCAAACTCCACACAGAAATGCCAACTGACCCAGCCGAGGCTCGAACCAGCGACCTTCTTGCTGTGAGGCGAACGTGCTACCCACTGCGCCACCGCGTCGCCCCACAAGTAAAACTGAGTTATTTAAATTAAATAAACAAACTAATTTAAAAAAATAATCAAGAGTAACATAAATATGCTTACATAGCTTCAATAACTCAATCACAAATCTATATGAATGAATGAATGAATGAAAAACAACTTGCAGAGAAATTGCATTACATGAATAAACAGCACACATAAAAAACATTTTACAATCACAATATTTCTAAGAGAAAAAAAACTTAATCTCATCTCACTTTTTTCGCTACTACTCAAATGTAGAATGGACAGTTTAACAGTATTTGCTTTCAATAAAACCTCTAACAAACCCATAAAAGACAAATTTCAATAAAGTAAAGGGTTGTATGTAAACTCTCCTTGTGATTCTAATAAGATCTCTTGTCGTAAATAATACCCTTATATAATTGTCAAGATTCCTTTATGTTTAGATTAGGATATTATGGTTTAGAATGTACTAAGCCTTTTTTGTATTTTTAATCTAATCTATCTTTCTTAGGGATATATATATATATACATGCAAAATGTCAGATTTCATAATTGACTCTTGTCTTCTGATCTAAATAAAAAGTTTGCACAGGTCTCAGGAAAACACAACACTGTCTCAAAAACAGACGAGATGCAATGGCCAAAATTTGTTTTTTAAATCCACACGTGTGCATAAATAAACTATTCTGCCTGGAAACAGCTAAAAACGTATTTCTTTTATTAAACAAAAGTATCTCTTGTTTTTTGTTGTTGTGCATAATAACAGAAACATTGCTCAAGGCAGGTTATCTCATAAAAAAAACGTTTTTGAAATTTATCGTTGAATGCATTGGATTTGTTAAAAAGGTGCCGCTTTGATGGCTGCATGGGTGAAGCTTGAAAGGAGAGAAATTTCGAGATGTGACTTCTCTGAGAGAGTTTACCAAGCTGACAATCTCAGCATGCTAACATCCCGCCTTCCTCTCGCAATTCATCAGCTTTAAAGCGCTGCTGCCAAAAAAAATATTAAAGCTAAAACATAAATCTGAAAAGATACACAACTCAACCTCATTAATTGACAAAACTGAATGTCCTGACCCACGCTTGCTTCTTTCATAAGAGCTATTTAGAAACAATATTCAGATTTCTCTCATCTGCTTAAGTAAATAAAAAAAAAACCTTAGAGGTTCTTGTAAAAAACAAAGTTTCAAGGAAACGTGTATATAAAAGCAGCCAATAAATCAGAAAACCTTTTGTTCACTTATTTCTGGTTATAAAGTTATCAAGGTTGCAGACATGTATGTGTGCTTTCTAAATCTATTTAATACATTTTAAGTATTATATTCAGCTAAGGCACATGAAAATAGCGCATTACAAATATGATATGTGAAAGAGGTAACATTTTGGCAAAATAACATGTTGATTCATCGCTGTTTCATTTATACATATCTATGGAACAAAATTAAGAGACTAAAATTCTTTATCTCTGCATGTACTGTATTTACTAAAGTACATGTATTTGGGTAAAATATTACTGGGATAGTTTACCCTAAAATGAAAATTTACTCACTTTTTACTCACACTCAAATGGTACCAAACCTTTATGAGTTTCTTTCTTCTGTTGAACGCAAAAGAAAATATTTTGAAGAAAAACACTGACTCCCATATAGGAAACGTCATGGTTACGTCCGTAACCCACGTTCCCCGAATAAGGGAATGGAGACATGCGTCTGGAACAGACTATGGGAGTACGTCAGACGACCAATCACTCTGAAGTGTAAGAAAACGGGCCAATGAAATGCCAAATTGCATTGGCAGAGCTCTGCTCCACAGCTGGCAGCAATGAGCTATCAGCGCTATATAAGCTGCACGCTGTGGAATGAGCCTCAGAATTTGCCTGCTGAAGAGCCGATCACTCAGCTAATCAGCTGGAGACTCAGCTGCTGTGGCAGTGGAGACGCATGTCTCCGTTCCCTTATTCGGGGAACGTGGGTTACGGATGTAACCATGACGTTCCCCTTCATACGGGAACTTCAACATGCGTCTGGAACAGACTATGGGAGACTGTATGGAAAACGCCACAGCAGCTAAGCACGTCACGCTCCTGATGTGAAGTTTGCCAAGAATAGCGTGAGCGTACAAGCATCACCAAGAGCGCAACCTTCCAACGTCCCCTAGGCCCTTAATTACCATTACATGGGAATAATTACAATTTAGATCGGGGGTCGTAAATGTGCTTTTACCTAGCTAATATAGTCTAGGGATTTTAGAAATACGACAGTACGTTGGGAAAGCGTGCCAGTCCCCGAAGGGGGAGGACGCTGCGGAGGCCACCTGCTACCCAAGAGGGAAGACTTGATGGCAATAAGGACATATGGACTAGCCCTATGGAGGGGGAGTGCTACATATGATAAGCTGGTTAGCTGGTAGGGAAGACACGGGTCCGCCTGGTCAGGGGGAACACTCCGTGGCTGAATAAGCATATGGGATCGCCATCGGGGACCGCGCATAGCTGGCACCGAACCTCAGCATGTGGGTAGACCAAGAGTGGGCATACCAGACATCACACTGAGCCAGGCACCCGGCTCCTCCGCTGAGTCGGGTGCTGGGGGCCTCGGAGGAATTCTCTAGGGTTCGCCAAGCGGGAAACTTACTAGCAGAATAGAAAAGGCGCACGTAACTCCGGGTTAGGGAGCATGGCGCAGCAAGCGTTTTTGACACCGAGTTTAATTTCGTCCCGATTGACCGGAGTGACCCAGTAATCGGGAGGAAACCGACTCCACTCGAGGATTATAAAATCTCGTGAATGTGTTAGGTGTCGCCCAGCCCGCAGCTCTGCATAATCTGTTAAGAGGCGCTGCGTACTCACGCCAAAAAGGAGGCACCGCTTTTTTTTTTTCTTTTTTTTTTAAGTGTGCTCTCTCTCCCGGGGGACATAGCTTGCCCTGGCACATAAGGCGAGGGCAATGGCATAACTATAAAATGGACCAACCTCTGCTTTGATACGGCACTTCCCTTCTGCCGATCATGACAGAAAAGAGCTGCTTAAAGACGTATGCTCTACGTGTCACATTAAGCGCAGTGCGCGGACATACAATAAAAGGGCTGGGTCTGCCTCCTCCGCAGACAGCGCTTGCAGGCTCACTACCACTTTTAATATAAAAAAGGGGTGGTAGGAACCTTGGCACAAGCTGAACTGGGGTCTCAGGTAAACGTGAGAGTAGGCCGGTCCATATTCCTGGCACGATTCGCTGACCGAAAATGCCACCGGAATCCTAACCCTCCTGCTGATACCAACGCGACCAGCAGAGCTGCCTTCATGGACAGAAAACTTATAGATACTGAGTCGAGTGGCTCAACGGACCTAATCATAACCGCTGGGGCTAGAGAGATCCCGAGAGGGCAAGAGAGGGGGGCGGGGATGGAATTAACCATCTCGCGCCACGCACCTCTGAGGAACCGGCTGATAAGGTTATGCTTTCCCAGCGCGCTACCATCCGCCGCCACAGAGAGCGGGGATGGCAGCATGCCAAACCTTCAGTCTGGAGGGTGACAGCCTGCGCTCCAGTTATCCTAAAGGAAGAAAACACAACACTAATCTGGCATGTTCGGGGTTCTTCTCAGAGAGAAGAGCTCCACACAACGAATAGACTCCACTACAGGACATAGGCTTGCCTATACAGGGTGCTCTAGCCTGAGTGACGGTGTTAACCATCTACTGATAGGTCACCTAAGTCTACCGCGCTCTGTCTAGAAACCCTCAGTGAGGGTTCCAGAACGCTGCGCGGGTGCCAGAGGGTGCCCGTCCCAGAAAAAGGAGTACTTCTTCCGGGGAATTCGTCAGGGAGGGCCATCACGAGGAGTGTGAGTCTGGAACTCGGGTCCGGTTGGGCCAAGGAGGCGCAACGAGCGAGACCCACACCTCGTCTCCCCGACCTTGCACAGAGTCTGCGCGCGCAGGCTCACTGGGGAAAACACATATTGCGTAAACCCGGGGCCAGCTGAGAGCCAGCGCATCCATGCAGAGCAGGGAAAGCAGCTGGCGAAGGGCCGCTCGGGAGAAGCGGCAAGATGTCCTGGGCCTCTCTGAAGCGTGCCCATAACGGCTGGACTGCGGGGTGGAGTCTCCATTCTTCCAGAAACGTAACTGTCATGAGAGCATGTAAGCTGGCACGGTAGAGCTCGTATGGGATATGAACGGCGCGCAGCCATTAAGCCGCATGACTCCGGAGGAGCAGATGGCGAGCGAGCTGAGACATGCGGCGGTAGCGCACATCAGCCAAACGGCTGACGTGCGCTATCGCAGCTATGCTGGCCGTCCTAACCAACACATGTGCCCCCTCCCGTACCGGTAGGAACCGGCGGAGAGGGAGAACACTGCCAACAACTCTAGGCAATTGAATGCCAACGCAACCGAAGTCCGATTTACAAACCTGCGGCTGCATGTTTGAAATACACAGCCCACCAGCCCGTACTGGAAGCATCCGTCAGAATGACAGCATGACTGGACACTTGTTCTAAGGGCACCCAGGCCCGTAGAAGGCAAGGTCCATCCAGGGGCTGAAGGTGCGGAGACACAGCGTAGTGATGGACACCCGGTGCGTCTCCGCGCGCCATGCCCATCTGGGGACCCGATCGCGAAGCCAGCGCTGAAGTGGTCTCATATGAACAATTGAGCGGCGTGATAGCGGCTACAAAATGTCATATGCCCCAGGAGCCTCTGAAAAACTTCAGTGAAACCACTATAACTGCCGAATTAAACGGACAGGGCAGCACTAGCCCAGCGCGCTAAAAGCGCACCGTGATGGAGACCGGGTCCAGCTCCAACCCGAGATGAGAGAAGCTCTGCCCGGGGGAGAGCTTGCCCATTCTCGGTTGACCTGAAACCCCAACAGGCCGAGGTGCCAGAGCACCAGGTCCCTATGCATAATCGACTAATTCAAGGTCTGAAAAAATTAACCCAGTCAAAGAATAATCAAAAATACAGATGCGTGTGCGTCAAAGAGACACAGGGCATCCTCCACGCATGGAACAGGGAGAGCCCGAAGGGGAGGAACATTTACTGCCATGCTCGGGCCCCGTCGCACTTTAGGAGGGAGAGAGCGAGACATGGAGTGAGCGTCCTTCAGGTCTATAGCTGCAACCAATCCCGCGGACGGACGCACTGGGGGATGCGTTTCTGCATGAGCACCCTGATCAGCATCCTGAACGGATGACAGATCAAAATGCGCAGATAGGATTGGTATACCCCACCGCTCTTCTTCGGCACGATGAAGTACGGGCTGTAAAACCCACACTTCATCTCGGCTGGAGGGACCTGCTCGATTGCATCCTTCGCCAGGAGGACAGCAATCTCCTCTCGCAAGACAGGGGCGCTCTCGGGGGAAACCCTCGTAGTATGAACACCTGTGAACCTGGGAGGGCGGATAGCGAATTGAATCGCAAAGCCGAGTCTGATCGTCCGCATGAGCCACCGCGACGGGCTGGGCAGCGCTAACCAGGCTGGCAGAGCCCGCGCTAATGGCACCATCGGACTGATCAATGACATGTCAACGGAGGGGCAGCTCGGGAGGGGAGTGCTCACCCCGGGAAGCAGAGCGGCCCGAGGAAGAGCTGAAAATAAGAGAGAATCTCTTACCTTCCTCCCAGGATCCCGCGGAGAGGCTGGAGGTGCGAGAAAGGAGATCATCCTCTGGCGCCCTCAAAGCCTGTGGCGAAGTGCACCAAAGCTGAAAGCTGGAAGGCAGTGCGTCCCATGCTGGCAGCAATTGGGCTTCCACACCCAGAGGGAGGAAAAGCCGCTCTTTTCGGATCGCTACATTCGTTCGCGCGGGAGCCCCAGCCCTCCACTGGGGAAAGAACGGTTCTCCTCCTCTCCAAGTGGCCCGCCTTAGGTTCGCTTCGCGGTCCGATTACCGGACTTTACGGCGACCTATGACGGGAGCGTCAACTTCCCGCGGCGAGGCTCGGCGCGTTCACTAGCCAGTATAACGGGCTGTGACGGCGGAGCATTTTGGAGCAGCGGGAAGAGCGCTCTCGGCGAAGAACAGCCAGCGCAATGTCGCCGAGTAGGCCTGCCTGGGATATGGGCACACCAAGAAAGCGTACTTTGTCGGTGCAGCGCATATCTGCCAGGGTAAGCCAAGGGTGGCATTTCCGGACCACTGTGTGGCCATCGTCCTCCCCAGGGCACGGGCGGCCGACTTGAAGGTCATGAGAGCATAGTCGACCACCGTGCGGTGCTTACGCATAAGCCTGGGGAAGAACCGCCCCTGTGCAGCACAGCAGGTGCTGTGGTGCAGGGCAGAAGCGGCATGGTCCGCAACGGTGTGGGCTCTGGCCATGAGAGACACAGAAAACCCACCCGCCTTGGACGGGGGTCTCAGCTTACCCCTCCAGGTGGCGGCCAACCACCTGAGGAATAGCTTTATACCCACTGGCCGCCTCACCATCAGGGGAGGTGAAGGCGGAAGCGCACGAGGACCGGGCAGAAAAAAACGCCCTCTATTTCAGCGTGCGCTCGCTGAGCGCCCCTGGGAAGAAGTGGACGGGAGCTGGAAGATTCAGCTCGCACGCCACACCTCTAGTCGGTGGGAGGCCACGGATAAGCCCCCACTGTAATCCTCAGATCTGCCCGCGTGCTAACTGCTTTTACGGGGAGCAACGGGGGTGGCTTGGAAGCCGCGATCTCAGCTGTGCAACAGCCATGCTCTCACAGTGAGAGCATGAGCTGTCCGCGAGCACCGCATCGACATGCTGGACCCCCAGACGTGTGATGCAATACCCGTGCCCATCATCCGGAGATAGGAACCACCGCATCCAGAAACGCACAGTCAGAACAGCGTCTTGAAAAAGACGTGTTGATTGACTGTGTTGCTCTCTTAGGGAATCTGCTCTTTTAGTGTGAAACTGCTCTTTTGTGAACACCAGCGAAACGCCCAGGGGACAGGAAGCCCAGATCAACTGCCGCTGTCGCGTCATCTCCCGCACCGGTGAGTAAACTGGTTTCGGTCTTGAAATCAGGTTGGCAGATAGAGTGTCTTCAGTCTCGTGAGAGGGTCTGAAGCAAATAAATTCTGAGGCTCACTCCACAGCGTGCAGCTTATATAGCGCTGATAGCTCATTGCTGCCAGCTGTGGAGCAGAGCTCTGCCAATGCAATTTGGCATTTCATTGGCCCGTTTTCTTACTCTTCAGAGTGATTGGTCGTCTGACGTACTCCCATAGTCTGTTCCAGACGCATGTTGAAGTTCCCGTATGAAGGGGAACGCACATACTATGGAAGGTTTACAGCTTTCTTTAAAATATCTTCTTTCGTGTTCAACAGAAGAAAGAAAGTCTAACAGATTTGAAGCAGGTGATTGATGAATAAATGATGATATAATTTTCAGTTTTGGGTGAACTACTTTCATTCTATACTGTATATATACTGTATACTAATGTGCAAGGAACCATGCGGAAGCAAGTCTGTATTAATTGATATTTAATTTACATGTGTATAATACTAAAGTTATACTAAATCTACTGTACTGTTCATTTCAGTCTAAAAACTGGAGTGAATTGTAAGTATAGGAGCACTTTTCAAGTTGTACAGTAAAATCAACAAGCCAGAAAGACTTGCAATTATCTAAATATTTGTTTCCCTATACAGACAGCTTCATATCTGTACCAATAAATGCAGCAGAACCATCTTTGAAATCGATTTTACAGAAGTTAAAATCTCATGTATCAAACATTCAATCTCACAAGTTCTCATGATGACTAACATTCAAAAGAGATTATTACCGATAAAGCTCTTTGGCAATATTAATTGATATTTTTTGTTCCTCTCTATTAGCTAGCAATTATTCATTATGACATCAGCAGGACTCTTAAACGGATTTCCCCACGTCATGGATACGGAATGCGTATTGAATCCTTGAAGATGAAGCAAAGCACGTCCTCATTCATGAGTCACGTCTGAGTCGACATGAGAGCAGCTCGAGTGTGAGCGACTGCAGCGGCTCCTCTGAGCAATCCCACCATGCACTTCAGCAGACACATGTACTCTGGGTTGCCCTGGCAACATGTGCTCTGACAGAATACAGGAGATGCTAACAGAGTCAGTCGACTGCACATCACTTAGATGGATATCTGTGGCGGCATGTCTTAACATCACACAAATACAACCCAGGCTCATGGAAATACATGTTATTTTTGCATACTATGTTGCTTCTTGCATGTTTTGCAGCATATTCAAATTAAAATATCCTGCGAGTGGTGCTTAAAAGTGTTTTTGATTTACTCTGAACAAATAAATGGGACTGTTGCTATTTTTATATTGGCTCATGCATGTATCCAAGCAGTTTGGAAATCAATGTACAAAACAGGTGCTAAAACGTAATGCTTTATCACTTATTCATTCATACTCAACACAGAGGGCGCTATTGTGCAAAAAGTGCTCAAGTGAGACTCACAGGAGTAATAAAACATAGGATTTTTCAGGAAATCTCTTGTATTATTAAACACTTCAGCAGAATAAAATGCAGATAGAAATGTTTTGACTTGATGAGAATCAACAACACATTTTTATTTAAAGGGATAGTTGAGTTTCTTTCTTCTGTTGAACACAAAATAAGATATGCTAAAGAATGCTAAATGCTAACAAATATCTTGTTTTGTGTTCAACAAAAGAAAAAAATCTTAAAACTACATGAGTAAATGGTGAGGAAATTTTTGGGTGAACTATCCCTCTAAAAAAAAAAATCATTGGCAACTAATTGAAAAAAAAAAAAAAGACATACAATAACAATACAAACAATATACAATCTGGCAATCACGCTATTCAAATTTTTAAAGGTAAAATATAAAAATAAGCTCCACAACACAAGTGCAACACTCTACTACTGTAGGTGACTCCACATTCACTGCTTCTACTACTACATTTCAATATGTTATAATTGTGCATATAAATAAGAATTACACATTAGTATTATTTAACTGTGTGTACAAAAAAGTTCTAAGAATGTTCAGAATATTTAGTTCCAGCTTAATATATAACATGAATTAAACTATAAACAGCTATTAGGAATGAGATATTTAGAGACCATAAAAATATCATAGACTAAATATTCCTTTCCAAAAAAAGAAAATATCATTCAATCCAGTTAGAATCTAATTAAACACTATGATTCGAAGAGCTAAGACTCATAATGAGTATCTAAAAATAAAACATTGCAACCATTCCATTTAAAACAATACTACAAGTGACAGGTTTCTAATCGCTGCCCTCCCCATGTAAGAGTGATTTCTAAATGGTACATTCTAGAACAATGGGCCCATCAGTCATAATGGGCTTCTCTTTAAAAGCACAGCCTTATTCTCATGACAGTGAAGTGGCATTGTGTGTAAAACGCCGCTGTGCAGGCGACCAGATGTAATTAGTGTGCTAGCAGAAAAAAAAAAAAAGAAAAAAAAACAAGAAGAGAAAGAGAGAGAATTAAACTCACCCGCAGAATTTCCTCCACACAGTTGGAGTCATTGGGCAGGCTGACCTGTGGAGAAATAGAGAAGAAATCTCTCATTAAAATGAATACTACCAATGTGTGACTAAAAGAGGGAGTTACGGAATACTTGCTCTAATGAAAGCAACCCCTAAAAAAATAGAAAATTCTTAAATTATTCATTTTGTGGGAAGATGCAATTAAATGTTTTCTACATTTTCAGAAAAGCCCAGTGCACTGCCTTGCTTGCTGAATACATAGACAACTGACTTGAAACTAGAAAGTGATCATGTGACTACAAACACAACTGATTCAACTGAAAATACAACAACAACACCAAAATATTCATAATGTTAATTTTTCTTGAGTAATAAAGTGGAAAAAAAACATAACTGTATCAAGGAAAGTTATTTTATGATGGCATACATTGAATAACTGCCTAGAAACAAATGTTTGAAAATCAGAGATCCAAAACATAAAATTTACAAAGAACAACTTTGTACACTGTAAAAATAAATAAAAAAATAAATCTGTTAATTAACAGTTTCTGTATTTTGTGATTCACAAGTATTTTCAGTTTATTTACAGTTGTGGGGATTATGGATGATTTCTTCTCTGTTGACTCTTTATATTGGAAATTCAACTCTACAGTTTAACAAAGTGACTTTAATTGACATTTTAGTAGTTTGAAATAATATAATGTTTAAGAAATTATATACAGAGAAATAAGTCTGTAAAATAAAAGAAAACATACTAGCAGTTATTACAAGGTTTTTGGCTGTAATATACAACACCAACCCAGACAATATATCACTTTAAACTATTAAAAATGTTAATGAAAGTCACTTGTTAGAACTTAACATAATCCCTAACAAATTCCCACAATGCAATTCAAAAGCATAAATAAACAGGGGAAACAAATAAAATAAAAACATAAATCACAAAAACTGAAAACTGCTAATTTATGGATATTTTTTTTACAGTGTAGTCATAGCCAGGTATTCCTGACATGAATACCTGGCTATTCATTTATAAGTGAATAAATGAATGAATGAATGAATGAATGAATGAATGAATGAATGAATGAATGAATACATTTTAATAGATAGATAATAAATAAATAAATAAATAAATGAATAAATAAATAAACTCATTGACAGTCAATAAAATGATTTGTCAACATCACCTATCAATCTACTTAAACAAAATAAATGAATACATAACATTAATAAATGACTATACAGCAGTAATTAATCAATCAAATTAGTTTGTGTCTGTGTTGTCTCTACAGTATATATAGATTTAGACAGGATGAAATGAAAAGTGATTTTTATTATTTTTTAGAATTTTGTGGGAGGGCAGCATAAGAAACTAAAGTGTCCAAAACAGCCCCAATGCCCAAAAAAAATATTCGGTTCATCATCTACCAAAATTCACTTTGATACAGAACAGGCGAGGTGTGAATATGTCCAAAATGAGCTCCCTCAGAAGTCATTATCACATTTTCTACCTGTCTCTTATTTCAGAACAGTTCTCCAAGTATGAGCCCATTTCTAGATTTTGGAAACGAGCTAAACGTTTCTTGCCAGAGTTGGAATCCTCAAACACACATCCCTCCAGACACCTTTGAAGATTGATTAGTTGTGAGATGACATCATAATCGAGTGTCTCAGAAGAGGACGGTCTTGGATAATGGAGGCCCTCGCTTTTTACACCAGCGCTTCTCAAACACAGGCTGGGAATTGGATAATCACCGGCTTGCATCTGAGCATCATAAGGCATAGAAATGTCAGCGAGTAAAGCGTCTAACCACAATGATTCACCGACACTTAACAGACAGAAGATGAGAATACTAATTAAGGGCTAGCGAGGCCCCTGTTGACTAATAGCCTGCAATTGGCACAACATAAGAGACCAAAAGGATGATTATAATTGCTAATTCATTGCACAGTAAATCATAGATGTCCCCTAGAATTAACTAGTTCATCTTCTCAAGTTTTTTTTTCTTCTTTTTTTTCTCCCAGTAATGAAAAAATATGAATACAGATTGGACACGGAAAGCTTTAAGCACTCTTTGTGATTCTCTCTGTTGAATACAAAGGTTTACATATTCATATCCAGACAATAATTTAAAAAACATCTATTTTAAATGTTGGGCAGAAACACCACAATCTGGCCACAAAACACAGACACACACTCACGCACGAAAGCATGCATGTACACACACAAAAAGTGAGAGAGAGAGAGAGAGAGAGAGAGAGAGAGAGAGAGAGAGAGAGAGAGAGAGAGAGAGAGAGAGA
>CAIGQV010016735.1:24866019-24887584 GCA_903798115.1 Danio jaintianensis
AATGAATTAATATACATTTTTTACATTTACATTTATTTATTTAGCAGAGGATTTTATTCATGCCACATACAGATGTGGAGAATCACCTTTTCCTGATCCTGACTGATTGCAAACACACAGCCGGAGTATTGTCAAAGACTGATTACAAGAACTATATACACAGCACACAAGCACACTTCACTGCCGAGTCTTGTTGTACAGTATTGTGAACACTACAATGTGTTTTCCTTGCCTTGTCTTGCCGTGTTTTTGACCCTCGCTTTGTTTGTTTATTTCTGTCTGCTGCCTGCCTTTTGAACATCTGCCTGTGTATTCGACTACGACTCTAGATTTGCCTACATACATCTGTTTGGCCCTGTGTTGACCTTTGCTTGCCTGACCATTCTGCCAATCAAACCTGCGTTTGGATCCGCATTCCCTGTTGTCAGCATCACTTCACATTACAGATAATTTGTAATACATTATTTTCCCAGATTTTTTTAATAGCAAAGTTTAAACTATTTATTTGAAACGTTTTGTAGCATTATAAATGTCTCTACGGTCATACAGTTACTTTTGTTCAATTGAATGTATCCTCACTGAAAAATATTAGATATATTATATACACTCAATAAAAGAATCACTGTAACCTGTCTGTAATCAGTCTAATTAGTCTGTAACCTTTCGATTTTATTTAATTTGTCAGTTTTTTTGAATGTTCCTTAGAAACAATCTAAATCCATTACAATCAAATATTATTACATTTAATTAGTTAAAAAATATGAATACGGTTTAAATATTTCTAGCTGTAGAAAAAAGTCAGATCCAGTTAGTAAAATCTATGAGATTGGTTTACTTAATATTCAGGGGCAAACTTGATGCAGCTCCGTACTCCACACAATAGATTAAATCCGATGTGTTTTAAATTTATAAGAAGAATCTAACACACATTTGATTTGATATTAGATAAATATTGTTCTTATTTGTTTCATTTGTGTTTAACTAACAAATGTCAATCATATGAAGTTTATTAGTTCAATTATGTTAAAAGTACTGTATGTAATCCAAATGGATGGAAATTTTATAATCAGAATACATAAATCTTATTTGTTAGGCCTAAATGTTTTTTTTTGAGTGTATTCGTGGATTCATCATTACGTTGGGTGTGCACTATTTTCTAATTATTCAATGGTCTGGCGTCAATTACTCCTTGCTTATTTTATGGGGCTGTTGAATGCTTGATACAGTATATAAATGATATAAAGAAGTTTATATGTAAATCTCTTGCTAGTTATTACAAGAAATGTATTCTGAGCAGCACACACTATTAAAATACTTTGCGAAGAATCATGTGGACAGAGCAAATTGTAATTTTTTAATTTATTAAACATAATTACAACAAAATCAAAAATCTTTGAAGTGTTTTTCCATTGCATTATGAACTGTATTTAGGGGATTATTTCAGGACTATCACTGTGGTCTTCAGGAGATTGAGAGTGACATTATTCCCCTCTCGCTTTCAGTCTGTATAGTGACATTACCTCATTACTGGCATTGCATGAGGTGAACTCACACTGTAAAGGTCAGCAGACCTAGGGGGGGGAAACTCATTCACACGTGAGCGCCAAACCACAACGTGCTGCTTAATTCTGACTGCAGCGTCATTGAGACAGTTAACCCAGACAGATCAATACGTATCTCACAATACACACTGAATCATCGCCTCTTTTCTCAGTGTCTGAAATGGTTCATACAAGAATCGGGTTTATCTATTTGGTCAGTTGGCCCCCTCTGTTGTGATTGGTTGGCCAGCTAGACAGAACTGGAATATTGTTTGGGGGGTGAACTAACCATTTAAAGGAATATAAAAATGAAATGAACTTTCATATGCCATAACACAAGCTGAGGAAACACTTTACTTGAAACCATTGAACTGTAATTAAACCTTTATAACATGACATGACACATGTCATGAATGCGACTGAGCTTTTATTAGGCATGCTTATAACAACTGTCATTAAATGTCATTCGCTCAGTTATGGCATTTTAAATGCAGAGATGAAATTTGACATAAACAAATACATTACAACCTGTTTTTGTCTTTGTCATGACAACTTGACATTACAAAGACCACAAAACTTAAAAAATCTTTACAGATTAATAAATCTGTCATAAACATGATTGCCATGAAGCCATTATAAATATGTCATGAATTTTCTAACAGAGTCATTATTATATTTTTTATTTATAACAAGATTATAGATTATAACATCAAGCTGATTCATTAAATCATAAGTCATTAAATATTAATGACACTTTTAGCTAGACATTTTAATGGCAAATACAGTTTGTTTCACTGAAAACGTGATCAAAAAAGTATTCATGACACAATCATAATGCCTCAGGACAATCATGTTTATGACAGGTTTATGACAAGTTATGTTGTCTTGGTAATGTCAAGTTGTCATAACAAACAATGTCATCTTTGCATTTAAAATGGCACAACTGAGCAAATGACATATAATAACAGTTGTCATAAGCATGCATGCAAAATCATTCACATTCACATGTGTCATGTCATGATCAGTAGAACATAGACTTAGTTTATGATATCCTTCATGCAAAATGATTAAAAAAAAAAAAGACCAGACGCCCAACATCCCTGAAGATGCCACCCTGAGCAGCGGAGTCGCTCAGGCCATTGTAAACACAGCTCACAGACATAAACTTCCTGTTTGCTAAGGGCCAGAACATAATATCCTGTTCCCATAGAAACCGAATGTTGGAGCTCAGCCTCTCTAATCAGATGTTGCTCTGCCATTGTCCTGCTTTGCTCCGATATTAAGAGTGTGGCGGAGAGAGCTCATTCCTCTGACACGCTAGTTCATTTCTCCGTTACCTGTGGTGAACCCCATTTCGGTTCCAGTCGTGACACTAAAAGGTGCTTTGCGGTGCGCTCTGAATGCAAACCTCGCTCATATTGCCTCTGGCCTGACAGAAAATGTCAGTGATATGAAGGAGGACTCGTTCCCGCTGCTAAATTGTTTATGCCAGGAAAAAGTCTCTTATTTTTGTTCAAGAGCAGCTCAATGTTACACTCGCTCTTACCAAAATTCCTCCAAAACAGAGCAATTTGGAAAACGTTACAGCAAATTTAATGGCCGTGAGCAAGAGCTCGGACATTAAAAGTGTCGTTGAGAGCTTTTGGGGAGGGCAAATTGCTTTTATAATCATGTAATGCGTATATTTAGAGGCCCACAGAGAAGCAGAGAGAGTCACCCGTGTACTTCATATCACCCCATGA
Organism: Danio jaintianensis; assembly: GCA_903798115.1. Lineage (NCBI taxonomy): Eukaryota > Metazoa > Chordata > Actinopteri > Cypriniformes > Danionidae > Danio > Danio jaintianensis. The sequence continues at coordinate 24,869,303 of CAIGQV010016735.1, forward strand.
TTTGCAGGGAAATGGCGGGAAAAAGGGACCGTCCAGCTGAGATCTTATTTCCACGTTTCAGCAGGGAAGCTCTCAGTACTTGCGGATACAATGAGATTGAATAGGTTTTCAAATGATTTCCTTGCGACAGGCAATATCCCATCGTGAATCAAAAAGGCTTCTCGGGTTAAGATTATTGTGAAGTCAAATATTGCAATGCCACAAAGTCAAAAGAAATGTCTGGAATATTGTGGAAATGTCCCCCCCCCCCCCTAATTTTCTATATCTATGTAGATCTACAGTTGAAGATTTTTTCTTTTTCCAATATTTCTAAAATTATTTTTAACACAGCAAGGAATTTTTCACAGTATTTCCTACAATATTTTTTCTTCTAAAGAAAGACTTATTTGTTTTATTTTGGCTAATGAAAGCTATTTGGCTAATATAACTATAACTTTAACTAACTAACTAACTAACTAACTAACTAACTAACTATAATCAAGCAAGCAATCAGTCATATAAGGTACTGTCTAATCTATAGAGTCTTTGACTACATGACTAAATTAATATATAAAAATATAATTAGTGATTTCCATGAAATGTCTCTTCACATACTGTATGGCATTATACATGTATACAAATGTAACAGAAGAGTAATATTTACAGTATAAAATGTAAAATTCTCTGTAAAATGTAGCAACTGACAATTTTAATGACTAAACACGGTTAATTTGTAGTTTTCCATCTGAAACCTGAGGAGGATTAATGTTAAATCTGTGTATGAAAGAACAAGATGTTTGGCATGAATAAATTCAAATGTGAAAATTGGATGCAGCCTCGTCTCTTTCAAATCCATGTTTTAAAGCGACACTCGCACATACGGAACAAAGAAAAGTGTGAAGAAAACGAGTGATCTAGTCGGCATTGCCAGCTTTAATCACAGTGAATCACTTCCGTCTCGTTTTTTTTCTTCCAGGACAAATTTAGCATGATGTCTTCCTGTCTTCTTCTTACAGGAAAAAAAAAGAACTTTTTAATTGGCAGATACAAAGATCACTGGAAGTGTCACTAATTTCTGCAAATTTCTTTTTTCGGCTCGACTGTAGAGAACGGAGGAGGTGTCAGTCACGTCGTTCTGCACGACTGCCGAATATTTTCAGCAAGAGAGCAGAACCTATTCCTTTGAATTATCGGAGGATCCGCAGGAATAACGCGGTGACAATTACTGGGTCAGGAGCGTGTTTTTACTCTGAAATAGCTGTTCAGAGAGCGTCTGTGCATCAGCAACAGATAAGATGTATTAGTCTGTTTCTTAAAGGAAAAGAAAGGGGGGAAAAAGTCTGGTACTGACGTGGGAAACTGCTTCGAAGCACTCAAATAGCGTTTAAGATGTGAAAGAGTGGCTCTGGGAGTAAACAGGCAGATTTGAAAAGCGAAATGAGAGAGGCTGAAAGACAGGCCGAGTCCGTATAAGCGGTTGACAGTGGATTGAGGAATAAACAAGGAAAAGCGGATGATGGATGACAAGAAAAAGGCACACAGAGCTGACGGTGAAGGTATGCATGAATATACTCATATCTGGATATGGATGAGTGGGCAGATGAGATGTGAGAAGAAGTTAAGATCTCCCCCATACTATGTCACAAGATCTTACAGAAACAAGTAAATTTTGGGTGTGTGTCTATGCAGGATAGCACAGATTGGTTGAGGCCAATGGAGATGTGCTAAATGAAAAAGCAATGGCCGGTCTCCAATGTGTAAATACAAAAAGAGCATAGGGAAGCCAGGAAGAGAGATCCCAAAACAAGCAGAATGGAACATTAAAACCACAACAATCATGCATAGCTGACCCTGAGCACCCAAAAGTTGCCCTCGTGAGAAATGTAAACTTTGATATTATGATGATTGGTGCAATTGTTTGTTGCTATTAATGGTTACTGAGTGGTTGAGAATCATTAGTTGGAATCAGAAGCAGAGTTATTCAATTTCGTACAATTACCATGCCAACAAGCAAAGGCAATCTTACTGTCTTTTTTCACAATAGCCATACTGTAAATAGGTGTAACCATATTAATTACAGCCATGAAAAAAAAGAATAACATTTGATTACATATATATATATATATAATTAACATTATAAAATTAATAAGAGGGCAAATTCTATAACATCAAAAAAAAATCCATGCTTGTATAAAACAAAATATAAAATAAGAGAAAATTAAAAACAAAAACAATCCATATTTTTTAAACACAAAGTGACAAAATCCATGGTTTATTATAGCAGTTCATGTTTAAAATCAAATAAAACAATAATACATTATTTTATAAACAATCTATGTAGTTAAAACAACAAAGGTTGAACAAAACATAACATAGCATAAAAACAATGATGTTGAAATAAAATGCATGTCTTCAAGAAACACTGTTAAACAAACAAAAAGTAATCAAACCAAAAGTCCAAACAAAGCAGTGTGTTTGAATAAACCAATCCATGTTGAACAAAACAATACAAACCATGTTTCAATGCATAAAAAAGCTTGCAGAACAAAATAAAAACAAATAATTATATAAACAATAAACAATCCATGTTTTAATACAACAATCCTTGCTAAACAAACAAAAGGAAAAACAAATCAAGTTTTTTTTTTTTACTCAAACACTCAATGGCGTTATACAAACAAAACATTTTTTTAAATTAATCTATTCAATATTGTATAAAGCACAAAAGTTTTAACTGAAATCTGACAATTGAATTACGATTCACAATTTTTTATAATCACAAACACGTTCAGAACAATGAAACAGTACAGAGAACTGTATTCTTCAGCTCCTGTGCGAATACATAAAAAAAGTCACTGCAAGGGACTGTCAGGCTGGAAAAAAATAAAAATTTAAAATACATAAAACACAAAGGCGGTAAAATCATGAGGAGGGTTTGTTTGCCACGCAAATGGAGATGTGCGTCTCTGGAAGGCTGTCAGCCAGTCTTTGATCTGTCATGTGTAATGGAGACTTTGAGCTGAGAAGACAGACAAGCGAGTGAGACAAAGAAAGCAGGTTCACGCTCTCTGGCTTCTCAACCCGTCCCATCATACATGATTTAGTGTGACCAGACCAAATGTAGTTGTTAAGGAGGCACCTTCACACGGGTTTAGGCCACGAGGGGCAGCCGCTGGATGTGTTGACAAAACCAGTTCTGCACTTGGATAATGTAATGCAATCTCTTTCAAGTTTCTTCAAGGCTCCCACTGCTAGAAGACACAGCCTCGAGAAGCCCATTCAATATTCAAGATGTCTCTCGACAACGTCTGCCTTTTGTAGACACCTTAACATCTGCTATTCTGCTCTGCTCTTGTATATGCACTGTATTAAAGAGGACGATACAAGGTGTGACATTCAATAGCATTCAAAGTTTGAGTGATTGAATATAAAGACTCATCTCTCAGATCAAAATTCTTTGACGTGTGCTTGGTGGATGCTGGAGTGATGCTGCTGAATACTAGGAGATGCGCATTTCGGTTTTGTTGACTGATAAAGTCAGTTGTGGATTTGAGGTGGGATGGTGGGGTGAATTGAGACTTCTGGCTGCGGTGAAATGATGCTCTTTTTTAAGCTATTAGTTGTTTTTAAAATACATAAAAAATGTAATTCATACATAGTGAATTCAATTTTTAGATGAAAGTTTCTTTTCAGTGATGCCACTGCCTAAAATAAAAAGTGAAAAATGCCTTATTAAAATAACAAATGTCTTACAACGTTTTTAGTTACTTTTTTAAAATAAAAATTCCAAGTTTTTCTGAAACAAACCATGTAAAAAAATATAAATAAATAAATAAATGACATACTACAGACAATTACAGGGACTTCCATTTTTTCCTATGTAAAAATGTTTTGGTTTTGAGGTCATATAGCAATCAAATAAGTTAATAAGTAAATAAAAAGAAAAATAATATTAATAAAATAAATTTTCATTAGTAAAATAACTACATACTTCTGCATGTTTAAAGACAAAAACAAAAAATAAACAGTGTCTTGTACAAAAATACAATTGCAAATATGACTGCTCTGAAATAATAATGAGGTGGAAAAGCCATATGACAATTTAATAACTCATAAATTGTAATTTGTGAAAACAGATATGTAATCAAATATATATATATATATATATATACACACACACACATATGGTGAAAACACAAGTTCATCCAATACACAGTTATACAGGGCAAAAAAAAGAATTAATTAAGTTTACACTTAAAAAAGTAAAATATGTTAATATTTTCAACATATTTGAATGCTTAAAACAGAAATCATTTAAACCTAAAATAACTTTACATCTTCTACTTCTCCTTCCAATTGTCAAATTCCCATTTTTGTAATTGTTGTGTCGGAATGGTGAGTCACCACCGATTCAAAGCAAATACACTTCTCACAGTTCTTTACTAAAACAGGAAGGATGTCGCTCCAATTTCATGAGTTTGTCTTCAGTTGAGCATCTGCCAAGTGAGCGAACCATGTCATAGCACGCCTGCTGAATGTGACTGACAGAAGGACATTTCCTCAAACATGTCAAGATCTCTTCTCAGATACAAGAAGAAATTCTTAATAAAAATAAGTAGCGCTCGGCTCCACCAAATACACTATAGTGTAGTGTTAGGAGCTACTTTTCCTAGTAATGATCATGTATGCGTTATAAATAATTCATATATAGTAAAACCTGAATGAAAGGCAAGTTTGGCTTTGTGCTATATTTTCATACATTATGAAAATAACTTTACGTTTGGAATTTCAACGTGGCATTAGTATCACAAGCATATCTGTGGACAAAGTTCTTTTGAGTTCACTGTGTTGACTATTTTCTCTTTGTATTTCCTACAGTACAGTAATAGTCAACATGTCCATGGATAATCAGGTGATTATGGTGGATAATCCTAAAATTATATACTGATTCACAGCTGCAACATGGTTTAAAAAAAAAAGACATTTAGATTAATTCCTTTAGCAGATGCTTTTATTCAAAGCAACTTACAGATGAGGATAAAAGAAGCACTTCAAATCGCCAGAGAGCAGCAATACATAGCTGCCTTGACAAGAAGTCTCTGGCATATTTTTTATTAATATTATTATTATGTCCTCGTAATGGAGTGTTTGTAGGAAGGTGTCTAGTGCATATGGAGAATAAAGAGTGTGATTCATACAGGTGGTTTGTCAAGCCCACTCACCTGTGTGAAGCACACTCCTGAAAGCTTAAGTATTGCCACTAGTCCAACAAGTCACATTTAAAATGCAGCTTCTGGTTCATGCTTTTACCTACTAACCCACAAAACCCCAGGCCTGACAGCAGCAGATGAATGCAGAACTAATCTTTTAAAATGAAATATCTTATTCATCTAGTTCATCCGAGCACTCAAATTAGTCAGCAGAAAGGACTGCTCCCTCAAATCACTGTATAATAAGAGTTCCGGTTTATATTTGTAGAAAATGAGCTGTGTTGTGTGTGTAATTTGATTCTAATGAAAATAAGACTAGCTGTTTTTTATTACTAAATACTTGCCCAATTAACCTATCCTGCCTAGTTAACCTAATTAACCTAAAGCTGCTTAAAGCTAAATACTAGTATCTTGCAACACAACAAGTAAAATATTATGTACTGTCGTCACTGCAAAGACAAACTAAAGTAGCTATTACAAATTAGTTAATAAAAATATATATTTAAATATGTTTTGAAAAAATCTTCTCTCCAATTAAACAGAAAATATTTGATCAAATAAAATTTACAGGAGGACAAATAATTTGATATCCAAACTGTAAATAAATAACAGATTTTTATTCATTCATTCATTCGCTCATTCATTCATTTTCCTTCGGCTTAGTCTCTTTGTTCATCAGGGGTCGCCACAGCGGAATGAACAGACAACTTTTTGGGCATATATTTTACGTTGCGGATGCCCTTCCAGCCACCGTCACCCAGTACTGGGAAACACCCATACACACTCATTTACACACACACTCATACACTATGGCCAATTTAGTTAATCAAATTCATTTACTGCGCATGTGTTTGGACTGTGGGGGAAACCGGAGCACCTGAAGGAAACCCACGCGAACACCCTTTTAAATTTTATTCTTCTGGCTTGTGCAAGTTCTTGTTTCATTCCAGGGTTCATTACATTTTCAACTTTTTTCCCCCCAGGTACTGAAACACTGTGTGAATGTGTCTGTGACAGTATAAAGCATATGAATATTTAATAAAGCAACCATTGTTTATTTAATGATTGGCTGCCTGTTGCTAAAGAGCTCAGCATAAATTTGAAGCACTGTGTTACTGTATGAGTGGTGTGAACTTGTGTTTCAACTGTCAAAACATTCATTGGCATTTTTTGTTCCACCATTAATGCGGAGTAATCAACCGTGAAAATGTTAAAGCAATAATAGCTGCAGACATTGAGTTACTCAAGTAACTCAGAATCATGTGGGCTTTAGTTCAGTGTTTCAGAGGAAAGACTGCAGCTGCCAGGAGCCTTTGTTTGGATCAGTCCCATCGGCATTATGTTTGTATCCAGAAGTTACTTGGAAGACATCCAGTGTTGTGAAAATGCCCTGAGTGAAGGACTATTGAGGAAGGTTAATGAACTTTTCACAATTACATTACAAATTCCAATTGTTCTATAATGACTGTTTTTTAAAGAGTGATGAGTGAAATGTGTGTGTTTTGGTGCGCAGACTATAGTCTCAGCGTGCTTTTCACTTTATAATGATTTAAAGGGATTATTCAACAAAAAATGAACAAGTAGTCATCATTAGTCCACCCTGGCGTGTTCTATCACGGAAATCAATTGAGGTCAATTTTCTTAAAATTAGATGCAATTTTATTGGGTCAACATGGATGGTTAAATATCAGCAATCACCCAATGAAATGCAGCTCCTGAAACTATATTTGTTGGGGTATGCACACTCTTAAAAAAATGCTGGGATGTTTTAACCAAAATAAATAATGGCAATAAAATAAATGAACCCAACATTTTACATCAGATACAGATGCTTAGGTTACATCTATGTTAACTCTATTATTCTCCCAGTTAAGGCTGATTTATACTTCTGCGTCAAGGGTACGCGTATGATTAAAGTTGCTGCATTTTTCGCCGGTTCCTGCCTCTGAATGAGTGAGTTTTAGCTACTTGTACATAAGGTAGCATAACAAAACACCCACGAATAAACTCGACACAGAGGAACATAAAAACCTACAGCCAGCTAGCATTTCGTTAGAGTTACTGCAGAGCAACATAAACAGCACGCAAACGTATAAATGCATGACTAAGCACAAGGCATTTTGGCATCTACTGGCCCACGGCGATCACGCAACGCAGAAGTATAAATCGGCCTTTAAACAGCCACTTACTTTCATGCATTTTGGGATAAGTTGATGAACTAGCATGTTGTAAATCCAGCAGCTTAAATCTTTCCACTGCAGTGCAGACTAACATGGTGTCATCCATCACACGTTATAGATCAAATAATATGATCGTCATCAATATGATCAAGCTGTTTAAATGACAAAATACATGTTCTTACACATATTTGAGAACCAAATTATTAGATATTTTACAATATAGTTAGGGTGTTTGTCCATTTTTTGTAGAAGAGGGAAAAAAACACACAAAACAAAACAAAATGTTTAGTGTCATATCACAAAGTGTCATATCATGTGATAAAACTGATGCATCACCATTGAAACTTTAAAGTGATTAGGTATAACAGTCACATAAAAAAATTATAATAATAATGTAGGGGAATCTGCAGTATTTTAAACTTGTGAAAGGGTTAAATATTTTCAACTCAGTGCAAAAAGTAATGTTATTAGTGTTTTATTTCATGTTACAATTTGATTTGTCTTGATCTAATAGAGTTTCACAGTCATGCATTTATTTATTATTATTATATTTATTTTTATTTTTTGATGCAGTTTGATGCAGGTTGCTATTAACAATCATTTTATTACGACACAAAAAAGGCATAAAGTACAACACAAGGGTGAATAAATAAATTATGACTGATTTCTTTTTTATTTTTGGCTGAACTATGCCTTTAATTGTTGTACAGGCATGTTTGCTCTTGTAGAGCTGGCAGTGCTGGCACATTTAACCTTGTTTTCCAGAAAGTCCTGGCCCTGAAAGCACCTGGTCAGTTCTGTTCCCAACAGACCGAATGAAGGTCTGCACATGACAGATGTGAAAGTGGCAGAGTCATGCAGTCTCGCCATATGGTGTCTAGATAACCCTACCTCCATTTCACACACACGTCACATTTCTGCGGTCTCTGGTGGCCGTTCTGTTTCCCACAACTCTTGATAATAAACAAACATGCTTAAAGCTTTACTGCAGCTCCACTAGTGTATAAATTAATCACATAAAGCCTTTGGGATATGACAAATAAAAATACACATTTCAGTAATTCAGACGATAATTAGATGAAAGTACCAGGGTGTGATCACAACATGGTGAAAGTCTTAGATGGTAACACCATGGTAAAAGTTTGATTATGATGTACATTTTTTATGACATTTAATCAGGAGTTGTTTCAGAAGTCGTTGAGAGAAATATAAAAAATATATAAACACTCTAATTTCAAACTTTCTTCTAGCTATTTTTTAAGTATTTACATTTTTTTTTCTAAAAAAAGTCAAATTTCTTAGTTTGTCTGGAATAAAAAAAAGTATATCTATTTTTAAAATGTTAAAATCTGCTCACCTCAAAATTGTTAGCCCCCTAAGATTTTTTTTTCTTTTTTCCTACGGAACAAATTACTGTTGTCCATTGACTTGCCTAATTAACCGGACATGCCCTAGTTAACCTAATTAACCTAGTTAAGCCCTAAAATTGCATTTTAAGCTGAAGACTAGTAACCTGCAAAATATCTAGTAAGATATTATTTGTCGTCATGGCAAAACAAGATAAATTAGTTATTAAAACAATTATGTTTAAAAATGTGTCACAAATATCTTTGTTAAAAATCACATGGAAAAGATCTGAAAAAATAATATATTTTAAAGGAGGGTTAATCATTTTGTCTGTATACAAGGCTCTGCATAAATATGTACACCCCCCTTTTGAAAAATAATATTTTAATCAATTTCTCAGTGAATATAGGTAATATATGTTGGTGCATTTGAACAAAACACATTTATTAAACAGATATTTTTATTAAAATAATATTTTAGTCACCAAACGTCTTTAGAAATAGAAAGAAAATACATTTAAATTCATGTAAAATATTGCTAAAAAATTGTAAAGTCATTACAAACTACAACATTTTAACAAAATTATATACATGTGTGTGTATGTGTGTGTGTGTGAGTGTGCGTGTGTGTGTGTGTGTACGTGTTTTTGTGACATGTCAGGACACAAATCTGTATAATGACATAGGTATGACACAAGTTTTACAAAAAGGAGGTGAAATATGAGGACATTGCTGAAGTCCTCATTTCTCAAAACGCTTATAAATCACACATAATCAGTTTAATCAAAGAGTAAAGCTGTACACTGTTTCCTGTGATGATTGGGTTTAGGGGTAGGGTGGGGTTAGGCCAATACAAAATACGGTTTGTGCTGTATAAAATCAATGGAAACCTATGTAATGTACCCACTTTTCACAAAAACAAACGTGTGTGTGTGTGTGTGTGTGTGCGTGTGTTTGTGTGTGTGCGTGTGCGTGTGTGTGTGTGTGTGTGTGTGTGTTTCTCTTGAGCTGTGCTCTTTTCAAAATTTTGATTTAATATTTTTCCATAACATATAAATTTGGGCTAATAATTCTTGGACCGATATCGTAAGTTATTTTGTTAGATTAGCTCCAGACTTCAGTATTGACTAATTTAATGTATATGCACAAATACATTATTGTAAAGTATCCTATAGAAAATATTCATTTAAATGAGAGATTTGTGAGTGGTGGACTCATATACACACTAGCCTCACTGAATTAGTCAGAGTATACAGTATTTTGTTTAATATTTTCATTCAGCAAGAAGCGTTTGCCAACACCAACTCCCAATTAAGAGGTGTTTCCCGAAAAGTAATAAAAATGTAACTGAATCATAAACTGAATCATAAAAAGTGAAGTGTTTAATTTCTGTGTCAACCGCACAAAGTACCAACAGTTCAATAAAAATACATCTGTCTCAGCATTTACAGCATTTGTATACTTTCACAAAATCAACAATTGAAAGTTTCGAAGCGCCCTGCAGCTCAAATTCATGGAGCGTGTGTTTTTTTCAGCATAAACCGAAGCCCTAAAATCCTCAAGTCTGGAAGGTGATTCAGTTGCGACACTTTAGGTTTTGCTCTCTGACAACCTCTTTCTCCCTCAGCCTCGAAATAGCTGTTCTTCAGCTGTTATTTGAAAAGGTCTCTTCTCTTCCACCTTGACCTCTGAGCACTTCTTCCCGCTACAGCTAATTAGCTAAAGCAGTATGTTTCGCTTGCATTCCAATTACGCACTGGAACGTCAGCCTAAGTTGCCGCTCTTATCCTAATTATCTGTTACTAATTTAAATTTTGGCTGCGGCTCTGCTCGGGAATGATGTTAATGTAAGTGTTCCTGTCAGTCGGAGAGTAATTTGATTTAGAGCGTGTCTACCGTCTAATTAAATATGCTGTTTATGCGCAGTATGCAACTTTCGGCCGAAGCCCCATCTGCGTTTCATCACAGAGCTCAAGGGAGAGAGGGAAGGAGAGCAAGAAATTAAATGATTTTAAGGACTTTAAGTGGAGAAGAGCTGCGTAACCTTTAAGCGAGATGTTAATACTCAGCACATGCTCTTCATAAGTTTAAAAAAAGTCATATTTCTTGATGAAAAGAGAAAATGAAGGATGGTGGACTAAAATCTAAAAACGTACTGTCTGTCTCAGTGTGTCTGTATAAATATAGCTCAACAAACGTCAATGCAAACTGTAACGAGGAATGGGAAATTTCAGTTATGAAAAACAGACATTTCTGCTATTATGATGTGTTCTTAATATAATAATATAAATTATAATACCTTACTAATGAATAAAAATGCTAATATAAAACTGTAACACATATTATAAACTATACAATTAAAAACAAAATAAAACAAATAATATGTTTTAAAATGTAGTTTATTCTTGTGATGGCAAATATTAATTTTCAGCATTATTATTACTGTTTGTAGTGTCATTATACTCCACAACATAGTCATTATTTTTTAGAAATCTTTATATATGTATCATTATACGTATATTACACAATGCTGATCTGATTTGATTAAGAATTATTATTTTTATTATTATTATTATAAGTTATAATATTACTATTATATATAAGTGCTATATTAAATATTTAAAAATTGCTATAATAAGCTTTTTTTTTAAAGATATATTTAAATGAGAGATGCTTAAAAAATCCAAATTGCAAATAGCACACAAGAAGAGAGAGAGGGAGAAAAAACTCACTGGATGTCTATAAATGGAATCCACACAGAAACAAAATAAATTGTGTGCTCACCCAAACAAAATTTACCCAATAAAAGCATGAGGTTATGTCTGCACAGCACTGGATGAGGCACACAAGCATTTATTACCAACACACACACACACACACAAAGCTTCATCACAAACAAACACACACTCCATCATGAACACAGACCGACCACCTAATCACATACACACACACATAGAGGAAACGCATAGTGTGCTCATTTGCACCCAGTCTCTCTCTGGTGGCTGTGTGTGTGTGTGTGTGTGTGTGTGTGTGTGTGTGTGTGTGTGTGTGTGTGTGTGTGTGTGCGTGCCTGTGTGTGTGTGTTCATTCTTGTCTCTTGGGGCATTTCCTTGAGATGATTTGTCAGTTGCCTTGTCTCTCCTTACTGATGGTTCCTCAGGCCCATTAATATTCTGAGAGCGAACGGGTATATGACACACACACATATACACACACACCGTGCTCCACATGAGCGAGTCCTCATTTATGCATACTGTGCTCCACAGTCTGATATGCAAGTCTTCCCGTCACAAACACACAGGAACCATGAGCTTTAGGTTTGAGACAAAGAAGCCTTCAATAACTGGAAAAAAGCAGCCGGCAGCAGTTATATTCATCTCAATGGCTGTTGCTCTGCTGGCACACGAGACAGACAGTAGTTTAGGAATTTCAAAAATCGGACATTTTTGCTCACTGGTGCTCGGTTTTACAGGAGAAAGTTGATAAAAGCCACACCATTGGGTTGACCCCAAGAGAATTTACGAAAGACTGAATATACATAAGATATAACGTCCCTGAAAAAAAATGGTATATAGATAGATGATAAAGGTGACATCATTTTGAAAAAGTGTAATCAGTTGGAAAAAAACTGTAAAGTGAATTCAAACAATTTTGTTTTGTACATACTAGCAATTTAAAAGAACTTGTATGACTGTTTCCAAAAAATTTTTTTAAATAGTTCATATTAAGAAATAAATGTTTATAGAATATACAGAAAATTCAGATTTTGAATCACAGGAATATTTACATTTGAACTTTTTCACAAGTTATAAGAAAAAAATTGCTTTAAATTATAACAATATTTCACATTATTGTGGCTTAATCAAATTAATGCAACCTTGGTCAAAATAAAAGAAAAAAAAAGAAAAAAAAGAAAAGAAACGAAAAAATGGGCGGCGCGGTGGCGCAGTGGGTAGCGCTAGAAGGTCACAACAAGAAGGTCGCTGGCTCGAGCCTCAGCTGGGTCAGTTGGCATTTCTGTGTGGAGTTTGGTAGAATTGGGTAAGCTAAATTGTCCGTAGTGTAGGTGTGTGAATGGGAGTGTATGGGTGTTTCCTAGTGATGGGTTGCAGCTGGAAGGGCATCTGCTGCGTAAAACATATGGTGGATAACTTGGTGGTTCATTCCGCTGTGGTGACCCCTGATTAATAAAGGGACTAAGCCGAAAAGAAAATGAATGAATAAATAAAATAAAATAAAATAAAATTTAATTAAATTAAATGTAAAATCCTTCGTTTACCCTCTGAGGAATACTGTAATACAGTCCTAAAAGCATTACTGACTAAAAAATGCTTAAACAGCTGATGACATCCAATGAATCTTTCAAAAACCTCCCAAAAACTTCTTTACAGTAGTATACATTTAGTCATATACCACAACTACTCACACACACAAAGTATGCACCAACATTGACCTGTGAATCAACTCTCACTCAAATCAGTGACCTGTGAATCAACTCTCACCCAGCTCCTCATTTCTGGCCTGGACACTCATATTGAAAAAGCAATAATGTGCAGGATTAGAGATTTGTTTTTGATTTTTTTTGGAGAAACTGAACAGTGTGGAAGGCTGCCATATGGAGGCAGAGCAGAGATAAACCCTGCGGACAGTAGAATTGTACTGTTTCTGCCACAGAAACACAAAACATCACGAATCAATGATCAGACACTTGACCTTGACCTCTGACTGACCCAATCCTTATATACAGTTTCCAAAACTGATTGTAAAGATTGTAGCCATGGTTAGCTTAAACATTCAAATACACATGGCTTTGCTCAGTTTATTTAGAAAATATATGCTAACTGCTCGTTGAACTTTTTTCTTATCACTCTTATTTGTGCATAGTTAAAGAATGCGAGCCAAACACCTTTTAAATGCAAAGTAAGAAAAGATGACTGAGTGAACTTGGGAATCTAGAACGGAATATAAATGGTGAGAGAAGCTTAGACGTAGTGACATTTCGAGAGCTGATATGGTGGAGATTTTAGTAATGACGTGGACATCCTTGAGCTGATGCTTCCTACGTATGATATTCAGATAGCTTCGAAAAAAAAGAGAGCTTCGAAAATAACTGGCTGAATGCTCATTGTCAAAAACAATGATATAAATATTGATGATAAAATTATCGTTATCACGATAATAGTTTAATATCGTTATCTCAATAATAGCAGACGTATGATAAATTACATTTATTTGATGCAATGGTTGTTTATCTAAATGTGACCAATCAGATGGGACCTTACTATATTTAGCCCTGCCCAGTATTTGCTGTTCTGCTATTGGCTGGGGAGGCCCAAATGTGAACAGAATCAGAGTTAGAATATCTGCTGAGGATTTCACTCATTCAAAGTGCTTTAAAGACTAAATGTTTGCATCTTGACACAGTTTTTTAGTCTGAATTAGAATGAATTAGAGCTAAAAAATGTATTTTACCTGTTTATTTTAATATCATCAAATGAATAAATGATTAAAAACATAGCTAACAAAAATATCATTTTTAAAGGGAAATGCAATATCATAAGAAATATCAGTATTGCAATACTCAACAACAATATTGCATATTTCCCCAGTATGGTACAGCCCTAATACAGGCATGTTCAGTATCCAGTATTCAGTTCTATGCTATTCGGTTTTTAAACAATATGCATGTTGTTTGGTTTGGCAACGAAGAGCGGCATGATATTACACTCTCAGAAATAATGGTGTGTACACTTTCAAAAGGTACTAATAACATCCTTTATCAATTTAAAACAAATAAACTATTTTGATCCCAAACTTAAATAAACAAATAAACTCTAAAATGTAATTTGTGATTTAAGTAATTTTTAACAGAGCAAGGAAAGGCAATTTTTCCACAGTAAATCCTAAATTATTGTTATGGGTGACACTAGACAACGGAGTTGGGGATTTACGTGCAGGTTTTATTAACAAAGAATAGTCGTGCAGGCAACGGTCAAACACAGGAGCAAACAGTATCATACAGGGCAGTCCAAAAGAGTAGTCGGGTCACAGGCAAATAGATCAGTCCGGGCGGCATAAACAATAAACAAAGCGAGGGTCAAGAAACACGGCACAGGAAAAACAAGACAAGGTAAATGCTTGGTAATGTTGACAGGTTAACAAGACTCAGCAATGTGTGTGGAAATGAGAGGTGTCTTTATGATGAATCAATGATGAGCTTCAGCTCTGTGTCTGTGTGTGTCATCAGGGAAAACCGGAAGAGGTGTGTGTGAGGTGCATGACAGGATTTGTAGTCCATTTGGTGGCAGATTTGTAGTTCTCCAGCAATCCGCAGTAGCTAGATTGCTGGTGACTGTAACAATTATTCATTCATTTATTTTATTTTCGGCTTAGTCCCTTTATTAATCAGGGGTCGCCACAGCGGAATGAACCGCCAACTTATCCAGCACATGTTCCAGACAGCAGATGCCCTTCCAGCTGCAACCCATCACTGGGAAACACCCACACACCCTCATTCACACACATAAACTACGGAAAATTTAGCTTACCCAATTCACCTACAGCGCATGTCTTTGGACTGTGGGGGAAACCAGAGCACCCGGAGGAAACCACGCCAACACGGGGAGAACATGCAAACTCCACACAGAAATGCCAACTGACCCAGCCGAGGCTCGAACCAGCGACCTTCTTGCTGTGAGGCAACAGCGCTACTCAGTGCACCACCGCGCCACTTGTAACAATTATATTATATTATCATTCATTCATTTTCTTTTCGGCTTACTCCCTTTATTAATCTGGGGTCGCCACAGCGGAACGAACCGCCAACCCATAGAGCACATGTTCCAAGCAGCGGATGCCCTTCCAGCTGCAACCCATCACTGGGAAACACCCACGCACCCTCATTCACACACATACATTACAGACAATTTAGCTTACCCAATTCACCTATAGAGCATGTCTTTGGACTGTGGGGGAAACCAGAGAACCTGGAGGAAACCCAAGCGAACACAGGGAGAACATGCAAACCCCACACATAAATGCCAACTGATCCAGCCGAGGCTCGAGCCAGCGACCTTCTTGCTGTGAGGCTATAGCAATTCCCACGGCGCCACCGTGCCGCTTGTAATAATTATATTATATTATATTATATTATATTATATTATATTATATTATATTATATTATATAATCTATCTATCTATCTATCTATCTATCTATCTATCTATCTATCTATCTATCTCTCTCTCTCTCTATATATATATATATATATATATAATATTTTTTTTTTTTTTGTCTGCAAAAAGTCGTATTTCTTTTGGTTTGACTGGGCTAATATTGATATATAGGAGTTTCTACATATTACTTACAGTATATTTTATAATATATTATTAGTACAAATGCCACTGTTGTACTGGTAGCTAAAACGAACAAGAACATCTTAAATGAACAAGTTAGGGATGGGTGATGAGTAAAGCTTAGTGAATGACAGCTGTAGAAATGTTGTGGCTTGATTCATAATGTAAGGAATATCAGTCTATGACAGCATGAATGAGATTTTGGTGTAGATTGTAGAGATGATAGTGTTTTGACTGATATAATAAATGAAGGTTCAGTGTATCTCCACAGTAAAGATGTTAACTCTGGTCCTCCATTGTCCACAACTTTACTCAAAGTCTGTTCCAGTTGTTCAAAATCAAATTGATAGGTGGAAAAAAGAAATTCCCCTCACACATTTCAACATAATGATATATTTTGTAGCTTTGCATAACTACGTTTAGAATAATTACAAAATGTATATTATTTACATATTATTTAATAATTATTATTTACATATAAATATTTATTAATTTATGAAATAATACTTTTATTGAAGACTTGGAGATTCTTAAAGCAGGAAAAACCATCAAACAAAATGATTGTTGATTATTTATACTAATGCTTGTTTTTCTTCTTTTCTTTGTTTTCTTTCTTACAACAGCACTGGATGTTTGCTAAGGTCCACTTAGGAACTGAACAACTAAAAATATGAACTGCTTGCCATTAAATTAAGATCTAAAATAACATGAAACAAAAAATAATAATAATTAAAATTATTTAAAACATTTAGATAATAAAAAACAGTAAATAAAATAATAAATAACAATTAAAAATTGATTAATAATAAATACTTCAATCCTCCTTAACTTAAATTTCCCCTATTTAAAAATAAAATAAATTGAATACTTTTTAAACAATTGTTATGATTTGAATTGTTACCTAGATTTATAAACTCAATATGCGTTTGGATTTTTAATCCAATTGACTATGATTTGAAAGTTAGATTTTTTCAAACTTTTAATAAACTATTGGTATAAGTTTTATACTATCAGTTGATTAAACATGATTTTTGATTACAACATTTTTATTTGAACATTAAAAGGAGGAAAAACTGTTCATTCTGGGTTTTTTTTCTTTCTCTGTGACCACCACATCTGGGAGCTTCACTGTAAAACCAATGTGAATTAAAGGCAACCAAACCCAGTTAAGACACTATCTACAACATCTAAACGCAAGCCTGAACACAGCTAGAGGACACATACGATTCATTTCCTGCTCCTCATCTGCCTTACTGCCTCCTAAATATAATGCAGAGAACAATCGAAAGGCCTTACTGCAGATAAAAAATGAACATGACTATAAGCACACAATATGACCATATGACTATAACCAAACAAAATTGCCCTCACAAGAATCAAAAAGAACAGGCATATTGTTTCATAAAACTAATCCGCAGCATATAAAGACAAATCCCAGTGTAACGCCAGTGGCTGAAGAGGTGTGGCAACTAAACAGTGGTGACTCTCCTCTTTTTATGAGACCATCACTATAAAACATCTGACACAATGCAATACAGGGCTTCATCTCGGAGACGCCACAACACTACCCTTCCATAAACCAGCAGACATGGAGAGAAAGAGAGAGTATCTCCAAACAGGGGAGCCGCCGTCCTCAGCGGAATCGTAATTTAGTAGTTACTAAGCCACTGGTCTGAGAGCTGTGCTTAAATATTATTACTGCAGCAAATCTAGTTTGGCTCAGCGCTGATGCCATGGCTTTAATGCCCTACATGAGGCCCTGGTGTACTTGATGCTGGCGAGGGAGCCCTTTCCTGCCCTTGTGAGAGCCGGTGTTTATTATATCAGTTGTAATTGCCTCTCACACTGCTCCGTGCTTAGGATAGAGTCAGCGCAGTGTGTTAGGAAGGCAAGAAACAAACCTGATTTGGATGACAGGTGCTGTTCGAAAGATAAGTTTATTCACAGAGACTGCATTACATAGAACAAATGTGTTGTTGCTGACAAAACAAAACAAAACAAAACAAAACAAAACAAAACAAAACAAAACAAAACAAAACAAAACAAAACAAAACCGAGCAGAGCCGAGCAGAGCAGAGCAGAACCAAACCAAACCAAACCAAACCAAACCAAACAAATCAGAGCAGAGCAGAGCCGAACCAAACCAAACCAAACCAAACCAAACAGAGCAGAACAGAGCAGAGCAGAACCAAACCAAACCAAACCAAACCAAAC
>CAIGQV010016735.1:24910630-24945630 GCA_903798115.1 Danio jaintianensis
TCACTCACTCACTCACTCACTCACTCACTCACTCACTCACTCACTCACTCACTCACTCACTCACTCACTCACTCACACACACGCAGACGCACACACACGCACACGCACAAAAACATACAGATAAAAGGTCATATAATCTTTCAATTTAGTCAGTGATAAATATTCTAAAATTGTTTCAGAAAACACCCTTTTAAACATTTCTCTTAAAACATTTTTGGAATAAAAAAAACATTATCAATGGTTACAGGTTTCCAACATTCTTCAAAATATCTTCTTTTGTATTCAACAGAACAAAGGAGAGGAAACAATGTCAGGATTTTCATTTTGGGTGAACCAGTAAAGGAAAATTACTATCATAATGTATATAACAATAAGAAATATATACAACTGCACATGAACATGTATGCATCACCTGAAGAAGCCAATATCATCATTGTTTATTTCCTACATGTTTTTCTCCTTTCCCATATTTATGTCCATTCAGGCTTGCTGGAGCCAACTTCTGAAGCAAATCCTTTTATGTTTATTAGCCACATTACTGACTATATCAGTTGCCTTCACAGCAAAGAGTTCCATTAATGAGCACAAATTAATTTCGAAAACGATATTAAACAAAGGCTGATGAGAATAGCCTATCATGCATGACTGCGAAGAAAAAGCGTGTGAAAGAAAGATAGAAAAAGAAAGACTGAGCGAAGACAGGGTGACCTAATTCTGAGTTGCAAGTAAGCGTTGTCAACTATGATCACTTCTCCCCAGGCCCACCTACAAATGAACTCCTGCCTTTGCTCAAACTACATCAATTGCTGTATGTAAATGTGCTTCTTAACAGTCTCCTCCGTCTAAGTGCTTTTCTGTCTCCATTTGAGTCATATTAGCGGTGTTTAGCTCAGAGCCTGCAGCGAGTGTGAAGGCCGCTTGTGTTAGCGACACAGCGAGACGCTGAGGATCAGCAAGTTTGGTCAGGCGTAATGCATTCAATAGTCAACAAACACTCAGTAGTCAATATATACTTTCTGGAAATATATTACTGGAGTGCTTTGAAAAATGTGAACTTGTCTTCTCTTAATGTAAATGCCACTTGTAGCAGGTTAGAATCGGTCAATTAAAGAGGAATGTATAGCACTCACTGGCACTGGAATATAACTTGATCATGTCATTTTATGCCTATTAAATATTGAAAAAAAAAGTATTTAAATTGTGATTAAATACTGAAAACTGCAACCCACTTCCCAAGAGTTTTACATTTTTTCTGCATCACTTGCTCAAATTATAATTAAGCCACAGCAGAAATTGTAATCTAAAAATACAAGATGGAAAATATATATTTTTTGGCATTTTCTGAATTATTAATTTGACTTAAACTATATATTATCAATCAATCCTTTCATCTATCCATCCATCTTTGTATACAGTGCATCCGGAAAGTATTCATAGCGCTTCACTTTTTCCACATTGTTTTATGTTACAGCCTTATTCCAAAATGAATTAAATTCATTCATTTTCTCAAAAATTCTACACACAATACCCCATAATGGCAATGTGAAAAAAAAAGATTTTTTGAAATTGTTGCAAATTTATTAAAAATAAAAAACCTGAAAAATCACATGTACATAAGTATTCACAGCCTTTGCTCAGTACTTTGTTGATGCACCTTTGGCAGCAATTACAGCCTCAAGTCTTTCTGAATATGATTCCACAAGCTTGGCACACCTGTCTTTGGGAATTTTTGCCCATTCCTCTTTGCAGTACCTCTCAAGCTCTATCAGGCTGGATGGGAAGCGACGATGTACAGCCATTTTCAGATCTCTCCAGAGATGTTCAATAGGATTTCGCTCTGGGCTCTGGCTGGGCCACTCAAGGACATTCACCGATATGTTGTGAAGCCACTCCATTGATATTTTGGCGGTGTGCTTTGGGTCATTGTCCTGCTGGAAGATGAACTGTCGCCCCAGTCTGAGGTCAAGAGCACTCTGAAGCAGGTTTTCATTCAGGATATCTCTGTACATTGCTGCATTCATCTTTCCCTCTATCCTGACTAGTCTTCCAGTTCCTGCCGCTGAAAAACATCCCCACAGCATGATGCTGCCACCACCATGCTTCACTGTAGGGATGGTATTAGCCTGGTGATGAGCTGTGCCTGGTTTTCTCCAAACGTAACGCCTGGCATTCACTCCAAAGAGTTCAATTTTAGTCTCATCAGACCAGAGAATTTAGTTTCAGATGCCTTTTGGCAAATTCCAGGCGGGCTGCTATGTGCCCTTTACTAAGGAGTGGCTTCCGTCTGGCCACTCTACCATACAGGCCTGATTGGTGGATTGCTGCACAGATGGTTGTCCTTCTGTAAGGTTCTCTTCTCTCCACAGAAGAACGCTGGAGCTCAGACAGAGCGACCATCGGGTTATTGATCACCTCCCTGACTAAGGCCCTTCTCCCCGATCACTCAGCTTAGATGGCCGGCCAGCTCTTGGAAGAGTCCTGGTGGTTCCAAACGTCTTCCACTTACGGATGATGGAGGCCACTGTGCTCACTGGAACTTTCAGAACCTTCCCCAGCCTTGTGCCTTGAGACAATCCTGTCTCAGAGGTCTACAGACAATTCCTTCGTCTTCATGCTTGGTTTGTGCTTTCACATGCACTGTCAAATTCACCACAGGTGAACTCCAATTAAACATCTCGAGAATAATCAGTGGAAACAGAATGTACCTGAGCTGAATTTAGAGCTTCACGGCAAAGGCTGTGAATACTTATGTACATGTGATTTTTCAGGTTTTTTATTTTTAATAAATTTGCAACAATTAAAAAAAAAATTTTTTTTAATTGTCATTATGGGGTATTATGTGTAGAATTTTGAGGAAATAAATCAATTTAATCCATTTTGGATTAAGACTGTTACATTAAAAAATGTGGAAAAAGTGAAGTGCTATGAATACTTTCCAGGTGGACTGTATTTTCTTGCACTAAGCATAAATAAATAAATAAATAAATAAATAAATAAATAAATAAATAAATAAATAAAAATAATAATAAATAAATAAAAGTGCTGGTATTAATTAAAACAATTAAATACTGTTTTCATTGACTCAAAAAAAGCTAAAATAAAATGACATTTTCTAAAGCAAATTATTCAAATGTAAAAATAAATATTAAATAATTTGAAGTTCTTGTTTATATCAATAAATCAGTTGTTAACGAAAAAAGTTTGATTGTGGTTTTCTGGTAAAAACAAACAAATTAAACAATACCAGAAAACCACAACAAAACTTTTTTTTTCCATTAACAACAGATTTATTGATATAAACAATTTTTCTAATACACTTGGGAAGATGATGCTTGGTGCATGTCGAATTCACAAATGAACTTTAAAAGTGACTCAATATCACAGCACTTGCACAAACAGTGATTGCTTGGTGAGTGTTAATTGTATGTATTAATTGAAATTGAACGTATTATTGAATTATTCACTCAAACTGCCTGACACAAAATATAATTTCCAATACTCGCCTCATCCATCCTGCTGTTTAGATAATGACATCTGTAATTGGAAAAACCCCTGTGGGGGCTGCACTTGAGTTGATCACAGCCGTGAGCATCTTCAAAATGCATGCAGTAAACCCCATTCAGCAGTATTCAAGATAAAAAAAAAGACTTATTTATCCCCTGCAAAATTGGAGTTTTTAAATGTATCCTTGGAAGTAAAGGTTGCCACATAAAATAGAATACAATACAGTATAACATACAACAACAATAACAGCAACAAAAGTGCATTCAGTTCACTTCATTTCACCACCATGCTGAATGTCTTAAGTTTAGTTTCACTGATAAAGGAACGAAAGTGTCATATCTATTCAGCTATCTTTTTCTTTATTTAACTGGAACACTACAGCATCTACCTAAGGGAAACAGTTCACATTCTGAGCATACAGTGAGGGGTCTGCAATGATTTCCCTAGCCTGTTTAACTATAGTCTTCTCAAAACGATATGTTGTCAAACCAATCTACAACTCCATAAGATAATATACTCTCTATCACAGCCGTACAACCCCAAAATACCCGGACTCTTCACAAGAAATAAAGTTACTGTTTAATCTAAGTACATACATACACATATATTCATTCATTCATTTTCTTTTCGGCTTAGTCCCTTTATTAATCTGGGGTCGCCACAGCGGGATGAACCGCCAACTTATCCAGCATATGTTTTACGCAGCGGATGCCCTTCCAGCTGCAACCCATCACTGGGAAACATTCATACACACTCATTCACACACATACACTACGGACAATTTTAGCTTACCCAATTCACCTATACCGCATGTCTTTGGACTGTGGGGGAAACCGGAGCACCCAGAGGAAACCCACGCGAACACGGGGAGAACATGCAAACTCCACACAGAAATGCCAACTGACCCAGCCAAGGCTCGAACCAGCGACCTTCTTGCTGTGAGGCGAACGTGCTACCCACTGCGCCACTGCGTCGCCCATACACATATATACACATCCAAATATTTGTCAGAATGAACTTGGGTAGGCAGCGCGGTGGCGCAGTGGGTAGCATTGTCACCTCACAGCAAGAAGGTTGCTGGTTTGAGCCTCGGCTGGGTCAGTTGGCATTTCTGTGTGGAGTTTGTATGTTCTCCCCGTGTTCGCATGGGTTTCCTCCGGGTGCTCCGGTTTGCCCACAAGTCCAAAGACATGCGCTATAGGTGATTTGGGTAAGCTACATTGTCCGTAGTGTATGTGTGTGAATGAGAGTGTATGGGTGTTTCCCAGTGATGGGTTGCAGCTGGAAGGGCATCCGGTGCGTAAAACATATGCTGGATAAGTTGGCGGTTCATTCCGCTGTGGCGACCCCTGATTAATAAAGGGACTAAGCCAAAAAGAAAATGAATGAATAAATGAACTTGGGTAATAAAGTAAACTGCATGTCCTTTTCAGTCAGTCAACACTTTAGAAAAGAAGCATGTGCTAAGATTCAATTCACCAAAAAAGAATCACATACAAGCCAGGTTTCCATCGTAATGTGAAGCGAGTCTTTTCAAAGTTCACAAAAGAAGAAAAAAAAAAAATCCCAACACAGACTTTAAGCCAGCCCAAGCGCTTCTGCTGGTCCTTCCATTACAAAATTGCCACATTTAAGATCTGATTTCTTGGAAAAATCTGTGATCTTCACTGTCTGATATATACACAATATAAAGTGGGTCTCAGACCGGACAAGAAGCACTGCATTAAATTCCATTTTTCCCCACCATGAATTTAAAATATGAAAATGTATTTTGCCCCAGTATTATCAATGGAGTTTCTGTGCTAGCCTGCTGACACTGTTGGCGCTAGCGTTTACACGGTCTTTCATCTCGTTTCACAGAACAACTAAATGAATGCTTAAGTCTATTTAACTGAATGTATTTTAATTACACTACAATGTCGATGCTGTAAAAGGAACCTTATAAAATTGAAAATAGTCACATTAACCTTTCACCGGAAGTTTATCATTGGCTGGAAAACACTAGCTGTGCATAGACCCCATTAGGTGCATATCTGTCAAGTTGTTAGAGAAATTGAATGTAGTATTGGTAACCTAGTAACCAACAATAAAGAAGCCAAGCATAATGGAGGCAAACATAATAGGTGTAATGCTCAATACATCCGAGTTTATTCAGCAAATTATTCGCATTATTTTTCGCACAAGTCCAATACCACCTCAAGCGAGCGTAGAAACATTTACGTGAATTTTAGAGATTTTATTTGGCATTTCCATCACTCACTTTTTTATGCGATTGTTTGTACACAGTAGTTCAAACATTAACACAGGGTGATGGAAACCCTGTCTACAGTCTGTTAACTTCATCCAGACCTTTGCACAGGTTAGCTTCTGCAGCTAATCAAACCACAGACTAGCATGCTTGTTTCCTCACCAGTGCCCAGCTGAAAGATGGCTGTCTCTTCACTTGTTTTAGCTCATTAGTTTTCACTGGATGGGGAAGTTTTTTGTTTTTTTGGGACAGTCTAGCATAACTCCTCAACAGGCAAATATTCAAATGAGCCTTATGAAACTGGATAAGTGGAACCAACATAGATGTGCTCACTGTTGAAGGAGCTGAACAAGAGGAGAGGATCTGGAGTACGTGATTGGCAGACTGTACGATGGTGTCAGGCAAAAAAGTGAATTATATACGCTCACTTTTTCAACGGCCTTGTATAATCCATTCTTTTTTTTTTTTATATGAATTTTAAAAAAGTTTAATTAAAAAGTTCTAAGGCCAGCTACAAGGTGAATCACAGCCCTTAACACTTTGATTGGAACCAAAAAGTATTTGAAAACTGACCTAAAAGACAGAAGTAAAAGGAATTGCAAAGGATAATAAATAAAAATTGGAGAAATTATTAAAATCTAAGTATTTTGACTATTATAAAAGTGAGTTGTTGAAATAATTCACTGTGCTTCGTGGGAGCAGGTAAATCTTCAAGATGTGCATTATTTGGTCATTGCAATTCACTGATTTGTGGACTTTTCTGTACAGCACGTGGGTAATATAGTTTTTCCACCAAAAATAATTAGTTGAATAAGTGGAATTAATGTGAACATATGGCTTCAGCAAAAGCATATACCATCAATAAACCTTTTGACGTTAGGATTTTGGATTAGTAGGCTGGTCCCTGGAGTGTACGATCACAATGTGTGAATGTTTGAATGTTCAGTGTGTCATGTAATCAACTGTTAAATTCAAATCTGCTTTCCGCAATGGATTGCGCTGAGCAAGAGAAAGACACATGCAACGTTTGTAAAACATCACAATTTATCAATGTTTCAAACAAATAACCTTTATTTTAGGTTTCAGACATTAATAGTAAAACACAATATTTATTTTGTGAAATGCACAGTGATGTCTATGGAGATTGTAATAATATATCTTTTTTTAAACACAAATGGGGGATGTGCATTATTCACATTAGATACACCATGTTTAGATTACCAGAACATTTACTCTATTATTTTCCCAGTTAAACAGGCACTAACATTCATGTATTTCAAAAAAAGTTGATAAATTACCATGTTGTAAATCTAGCAGCTCTAATCTCTCCACTGCCCCGCAGACTAACATGTCCTTTAGCATAATAACATTATACATAACAATATAGCAGATAAATAAATGGAAATCTGCTTTTACTGTAAGAGTTTATAAGCAGATACTAAAATCAACATTCGTCAATGATTGTAAAAAAATTATACTTCTAAGCAATGCACAATAGCTATGGAAAAAATTAATAAAATGTGTATGATCTTTGTGAAAGGAAGTGGATTACTTGTGATTCTAGATAACATGTTTGTTTAGACATTTACTGTATCGTATGATACATACTACACAAATTTAAACACAAGATCATGTAATCTAGATTAAATGTCAAGAACTATAAATTCAAAAAGCAGAGATCTAACAGAGAGTGCACTACATGTATATATTTAGAATGAGCTGCTCATATGCATCTCATTTCAAACATATATCCTCACTTCTAAAATATACATTTCAAGAAATATGTTCGCAGATGATTGCACAGCCATTAATCATTATAACAGACCCCAGAGCCAGATCCAGCACTAGATGAGTCAGAGTGGGTGAGGATGCTTTCTGTGGGGAAGTGGCGTCTTGCTTTGTGAGTCTTGGCAGCCTGGTGTAATCAAATGTTCCTGGAAATGACTTCCTGTCCTGTGAGATGGAGCTGGGCTCCATGCGCATTAAAGACTTCTCTGCCTGTTACGGCAAGCGCTGTTTTAATAACCCGGTCTGGCTTGGTAGAGCTCCAGTGACTGTCTTTTATATGTCACTGCACACCATCATGCTTGAACCTTCCTGCAGTCATCAATGGAGGAATAAACCTTAAATGTTCAATTTATTTTGAACAAGTTGGATCTTAATTAGTCAAATTAATTTCTAGTGAAACATTAGCTGGCAGCTTGTGTTTGTAGACTGCAAATTGAAGTGGTTTTGTTTTATCAAAGTTAAGCTTTTTCTTTCTTTTTTTGTTCCTTCTTTTGTGATATGACAGCTAAACTGTATGTAATATTAACACTAAAGTGTTTCGTTCAGTGTTAAAATCTTTCATGAAAGCTATTTTAGACTCTTTCCCCTGAAATGTGTTTACGTGGTTGTGCTTTTAAAAATGGGACTGCACTATATACTGGGGAAAGATTTGTGACATTAAAAAAAAGAGAGATTCTACAATATGTTGCTATATTACAGCATTTTTTTCACCAGGTATATTAAAAGGGAAAAAAGACTGAATAGCTTTATTTGGAAAAAAAAAATTATAAAAATTTCAGAGTCAGTATAATGCTTTTTAGTGTATCTGCACAGAAAATAAAAACAATAAAAAATATATTTTTTGTGGAATATTTTAGGAAAAACTTAACAGCATTTTTTTTTTCCAAAACCAAGAGTCAAATACATAGATTTCAAAATATATTATCAATTTGACCAAAAATCATAGGAATATTACTTAAAGATCATCTTTTATATTTAATTTCTTTCTGTAAACATATCAAATATTAATTTTCATTTAGTAGTATTCATTCCTGAAAACTTAATTTGAATAACTTAAAAAAAAAAATCTCAATATTTAAATTTTTCTAAAACCTCAGATTTCAAATTTCAAATAGTTTTATCTCGGTCGAAAAAATATCCTATCCTAACACAGTTACATCAATGGAAAGCTTATTTTTTTCAGCTTTCAGATGATGTATGCATCTCAATTTCCAAAAAAAAAGAAAATACCCTTATGGCTAGTTTTGTGGTCACGTTTTACAAGTAAATCAAATATATGTTTCAATTAAAGGTATTTGTAATTAATTTAAGAATGTAAAAGAATGTCTGAGAGTAAATGTATTTAAAGTAAATTCTACACTTTTGTCATGTTGAATAATGTTACAGTGTTATACTGAAAAACAAAAAAGTAATGTACATACATTTACAGTAAATCTTAATTCTTTTAGAAGTAGATGATTTTAGATTTTTCTAACCGTAACCCGTCAAGCTTTTATTTTGACAGGCTGAAGGCAAATAACATTGCACACTGCTGCTTTCAGAGTAAAAGCTTGTTTTCATTTACACTCTTTCAGCTCATGATATCAAGTCTGTAATTTCACTGTGTGTGCTTCTCTCAGAATCCTTAATGTATTTATTTCATTAATTAAATCACAGCCTAAGTGTGATGAGAGCCATATATAAATAATAAATGAAATATATGAATAAGCTTTTGAATTTATTTGGATTATTGTACAGCCCAATCACCTTTTAGTTTGATGTACCTGAACTGGTAACCCTGGCTCAACTGTTTGATCAACCAATGGCTGAGGAGGAGTTCTGGAAACAGTTATTATGTAGTTTGGCACATCCTTACTTTTAACATCAGAGGATGGCATAGGATTTGGAAACTAACTGCTAATGTAGAGAGCTACATTAGCAGCAGCTGAGATTCTCTTGTGATCTTTCGGTGATCGTGCAATCGCTCTGCTCTGATCTGGGATCAACAGGTCCGGAGAAACACAGGGAATGCATTGATATGCAGCAGATGTCGGCTTCTCCATTATATCTGATCACAAAGAGCAATCAGAAGGGAGACTGCGGCTTGATGAGAACTCCTCAGCCAGACTCCAGCCCTCCACGCCATGACATCATTCACCTCTGCTGCCCACTGAGATTGCTTTCAGGTACTGCTATATATAGTCTCAGAACAGACCAGAAATACTTGTTGAACAGAACATAATTCTCAGTGTCAGAGAGGCCAAAAATGGCACAGGGGCCTGTGGATGTTACAAAATTTGAAATAGGTTGATATTACCATTATTATGTATATCAATATAATTACAATAAAATATGATTTTTACTGTAATCACAAAAGATAATTTACTACTATTAATAGTATTATTACTACTAATTATTCAATTCAATTCAATTCATGTTTATTTATATAGCGCTTTTCACAATGTAGATTGTGTCAAAGCAGCTTAACATAGTTCTAGTAAAGTCCAGTTAGGCCTGCACAATATTGGAAAAATCTGACATTGCGATATTTTGTTTTGCTGCGAGATATATTGCAATATGAATATAATTTCACCTGATGATTTGGAAAGAATTCGTTAATTTAGATCGACTGGGGATGATCAAGCCTTTTTCTATGCAGTGCATCTGCACAACATATAATAAATTACAATATAAATACGACACAAATAAAAGTGAAATAAGCAGTGACTTGTGGTTTTCTGGGGCGTGTAACAGTATCCAAGTACAGAAATCGAACAATCAATCAAATGTAAAGTAACATGGTCATCATTGGATAGTAATCTTCAAAAAATAATATTTAATAATATCTCTTTCTTTTCATTTTTAATAAATAATCTAAACCATTTATGTGACTATTGCAGATTCACACTGCAATATTAATGTCAAATTGTATATTGTTCAGCCCTATACTAATAATATTATTACTACTGTTGCATTTTATATTTAAGGTATAATAAATAAATATCTGCAAGTTTGACTGACAAGTGATCTGACCATTTAGGGCAGGGTGGGCAATTCATTTTCCTAACAGGCCACATTAGACTCTGGGGTGGTTTTAGAGGGCCCGACTAATACATGATTTGTTAAATCATTTGTCTGATGTAATTAGTCTACCGTTATTATTGTGTATATTCAATACAAAATGTAAAGTTCCCAAGTTGGTTCTTGTCACGTGACTTACGGTGCGCTCGTGGTACTTTGAAAGGTTGAGAACTTTTCATATCGCTGCGCCTAGAAAACATCTCTATTCAAAATAATGAACTTGAGTGTGCAAAAGATGCGATATGTGAACGTCCACTTTCGTTGACTCGCTGTATCAGACCTGTGCATTGCATGGTCCCATTTGTGGTTGAATTTAAATTAACCAAATACTTTACACTTTACACTTTACACAAAGATGTCCAGTGGGCCGCATGTGACCTGGGTGCAATAAAATGCCCAGGTCTGATTTAGGCTATAGCAATGATTTTATATTTTTAAGGCTGGAACCCACAATGCCAATGGTCAGTCGTTGGGCAGCGTAAGCTGAAAACAGTGTTTCGATTGGCTGGTCAGCTACGTGAGAAACTGAAAAACGGAGTACTAGGGTAGGGTATTGTTTTCATTTTAGCGATTTCCGATTCTGCTTATTGAATCTTCTTTCCGATTCCAATAATTTTTGGCATACAAAATATGCCAAGAAAATGTTTTTTACCATGTATGCTGTAACAAAATAAGACTTATAAGACTTTCATTTAGGAATGCAAGAGGTAATTACAAATACTAGAACATGTCATCCTGTAGCTTCTGAAACTTATTAAATAGTGATCAGTATTTAAAAAAAGAAACACAACTGACTGTCAGTTTATCCGGAATTATGCAACTCAAATTCAAACATGACTGTCTTTTTGTATGTATTTTGTACCAAAGTGTCATCCATTTGGTGTGTCCAGCTTTTTGTCAACAAAAGACCAGATGCATTCGAGGCGAGATAACAACAATGTTGTATTATGGAGAAATACCTTCGTATGCATTTTTGCAAGCTCTTTGTGAAATGTGCTTGCACATTACTCAAGAATAATTTGCTTGATCAACCTACCCTTTTTATTTCAGAAGGAAAAAAAAAATCAGATGAAAAAATATTACTGTATGTTTTAGCCCTTTTCAAACTTCGTAAGTGCAACTTTAGCCAGTTGGTGGAGCAAGAGAGATATCATTTGAGAAATTGCTAACTATTCTTAATCTGTGTTCCAGGTTTCACAACTTTTACAATATGGTTCCCCAGCGGGAGGGGAACTACAATGCTATGTGGAAACTTCCACTATGGGGATTTCGTCAGAAAGCCAATCATTCTGAAGAGTAATTAAACGGGCCAATGAAATGCCAATGAGTTGGCGGTGTCAGCGTGCACAGCTGGCAGCAATCATAATCAGCTTGTGAATAAGAATGCCCGCTGTGCCACACAACCACACCTTTTTCGCTTCAGAAGCCTCATGTGCAGTCTGAAAGAGACGTTTTGCTGTCATCCTCCGACTTTGTTCGAGAGAGAGAGAGTGAGAGAAAGCTGCCGTCTTCTGAGAGGCTGATTTCTCCCGGTTCCAGCGCGAGCAACAACGCGAGCAGCGGTGGTCGAGCTGGGTTTCTCCTGTCCCTGGGCGTTTCGCTGGACCGGTACTTCAAGAGCGGTGCGTATAAATTTAAGCAAATTTCCTAAAAGAGCAACACGGTCGGGCAGCGCGTCTTTTTAAAGACGTCGCTCCGACCGTGCGTTTCTGGATGCGGTGGTTTCCTGTCCACGGATGATGGGCACGAGCACTGTATTGCATGTCTGGGGGACCAGCATGTTAATGCGGTGCTCGCGGGCAGCGCATGCCATCACTGCGATGGCATGTCTGTTGCGCAGCTAAGATCGCGGTTCGCTCTTGCAAAAGGGCGAACCACCCCTGTTGTCCCCCGCAAATAGCGGTTGGCACTCGGGCAGATCTGAGGGTCACAGTGGGGGTCAATCCGCCGCCCTCGGGCTTGCGGACCTCCCATTCCTCAGCGCGCTCCATCCAAGCTTCGAGTGAGAGAAGCGCACCATCCTTCGGGAGGGTCGCCCTCTCACTCGATGACACCGAGGACCAGATGTCCATCGCTGCATCGGAGGGTGGGCTGTCATTTTCCGATGACAATTCGGACCCGCTTCCTCCCTCAGGGGTGGTAAGCGAGGCTCCGGATATGGCATCTGATATGATGGCCGTGCTAACCCGGGCTGCTTCGGCGACGAGGCTGGAGATGGCTTGTCCCCCAGCTTCGTCGCCGGACCGATTAGACGGGTGTTACGTGGAGGATAAGAAGGGGAAACCCTCTAAGCCTCCCGTCCCCTTCTTCCCGGAGGTGCACAGTAAGTTCACGCAGCGCTGAGGGCACCTTTTTTCTGCCCGGTCTGCGTGCGCTCCGCCCTCACCTTCCTCGATGACGGAGCAGCCAGGGGGTACGAGGCAAAACCCCAGGTCGAGTGTGCTAGCGCGGTCAATCTTGCCCGCGTGGTGTCCCTTCCTGGCGTGGTTAGCCTCGGCTCCCGTCCAAAGCGTGTAGGTTGTCTGCGTCCCTCAGGGCCAGAGCCTACACTGCTGCGGGCCAGGCTGCTTCCGTTTTGCTTGCTACGGCTAGTCCAAGCGCTGGCGCAGCGGCACGAGGAAGGTTCCGACCCAGGCTTCATGCACTACGCACTGCAACCGACTTTGCTCTAAAAACACCAGGTCGGCTGCGAGTGCCCTGGGAAGGACGATGACCACACTAGTGGTCCAGGAACGCCACCTCTGGCTAAACCTGGCAGATATGCGTGTCGTTGACAAAGTTCGCTTTCTTAACACACCCATATCCCAGGCTGGCCTGTTCGGCGACACCGGGGTGAGTTCACCCAGGAATTCACTTCGGTGAAAGAGTAGTCAAGTGCGATCGGCGGGCTCAAAAACCGCTCTCCCCGTCGATTCGTCCACTTTGGCTGCTTCTCGCCGAGGGCGCTCGTCTGTGGCTCCAAAATCTGCTCCGCCGCCCTGTCCGTTCAACTGGTTAAGCGGCAGCGTTGAGCACCTCACAGACGATCCCCGCCCCCCGCCTCAGGGCGCCGCTAAGTCCAGTACGGACCGCGAAGCGTCCCTGAGACGGGCCACTCGGAGAAAAGGATGTTTGCTCTTTCCCTGGCGGAGGGCCAGGGACACCCATATCATTAACAAAAAGGCCGTATGGCTACTAAATTTTTAAGAGCAATTTTTTCCTCTCTCCGGGTGTGATAGCCCGAACACTGCCAGTATGGGACGCTATGCCTTCCAGCTCGCAGGATCGGTGCTCTTCGCCACAGGCTCTGTGAGTGCCAGAGGACGGGCTCCTTTCTCTCGCACTCCTAGCCACCCTGCGGGCTCTTGGGACGAAGTTAAGATTAAACCTCTTAAACTTCCGCTCTTCCTTGGGACGCATGCCTCCCGGGGTGAGCTCTCCCATCCCGTGCTGCCCCACCGCTGGTGCGTCAGTGATTGCACCGATGATGTCACTCGCGTGGGCTCTGCCAGCCTGGTTAGCGCTGCCCAGCCCGTCGCGATGGCTCATTCGGACAATCAGACTCGGCTATGCGATTCAGTTCGCTAAACGGTCCCCCAAGTTCACGGGCGTGTATTACACCAGGTGTCAGCCCTGTGTCCGCCCCTCTCTTGTGCGAGGAGATTGCTGTCCTCCTGGCGAAGGATGCAATCAAGCCGGTCCCTCCAGCCGAGATGAGGTATGGGCTTTTTAGTCTGTACTTCATCGTACCCTAAAAGAGCAGTGGGTTATGACCAATCCTAGTTCTGCGCATTTTGACCCGCTGCCTTACAAGCAGCCGCTCAGAATGCTCATGCAGAAGCACATCCCCCGGTGCGTCCGTCCTCAGGATTGGTCTGCAGCGATAGACCTGAAGGACACGTACATTCATTCTACATTTTCCCACGCCACCGGCTGCGGTTTGCGTGCGAGGGTCAAGCATGATAGTACAAAGTCCTCCCTTTCTGGCTCTCCCTGTCTCCGCGGGTTTTCACGAAGCTCGCGGAGGATGCCCTAATGCCCCTTCGGCTCGCGGGCATCTGCATACTCCATTATCTCGATGACTGGCTTTTTAGCTCACTCGCGGGATCAATTGATTATGTACAGGGACTGGGTGCTCCGGCACCTCGACCTGTTGGGGTTTCGGGTCAACCGAGAAAGGAGTAGGCTCGCCCCCGTGCAGAGCATCTTTTTTCTCGGGTTGGAGCTGGACTTGATCACCATGACGGCGCGCCTCCCTCGAGAGCGCGCTGGGCTGATGCTGACCTGTCTGAGAGAGTTCGACAGGAAAACTGTGGTCCCACTGATATCATTTCAGAGGCTCCTGGGGCATATGGCATCCGTGGCCGCTTCACGCCGCTCGGGCTGTTCCATATGAGACCGCTTCAGCATTGGCTTCCCGATCAGGTCCCTAGACGCGCATGGCACGCGGGCACGCACCGGGTGACTGTCTCTCCGCTGTGTCGCCGTGCCCTCAGCCTCTGGACGGACCCTGGGTTTCTACAGGCCTGTGTGCCTCTAGAACAAGTGTCCAGGCATGTCGTCGTTTCGACGGATGCTTCCAGTACGCGCTGGGGGGCCGTGTGTTGCGGGCATGCAGCTGGGGGTCCGTGGAAGGAACCTGGTTGCATTGGCATATTAATTGCCTGGAGCTGTTGGCAGTGTATCTCACGCTGCACTGTTTTTACCGGTGCTAGAGGGGAAACACGTGCTGGTCAGGACGGACAGCACGGCGACGATGGCGTATATCAACCGCACAGGGGGTATCCGCTCTCGCCGCATGTCTCAGCTCGCTCGCCGTCTGCTCCTCCGGAGTCATTCGCGGCGGAATCGCTGCGTGCCATTTTTTTCCCCCGGCGAACTCAACTGTGCAGCCGATGCGCTCTCACGGCAGTTCACGCCCGGGAAAACTGAGACTCCACCCCCGGCTGTCCAGCTGTTATAGGTGCGCTCTGCGCGCTGGCTAACACAGCTGGCCCCTGGGCGTGCGTAAATACGCATTTCTCTCCAGTGAGCCTTCTCGCAGATACTGTGTTACGTCAGGGAGGACGAGGACCAGGTCTGTTATTGCACTCTCCTCGTGACGGCCCCTCCCTGGCATATCCCTTTGAAGAAGCTCCTTCTTCTTTGGAACAGGCACCATCTGGCACCCGCGCCCAGATCTCTGGAATCACGTGTGGTCCATAGATGGAGCGTGGAGGACTTAGGTGACTTACCGGTTCGGTGGTTAACACCGTCACTCAGGCTAGAGCACCCTCTACGAGGCATGCCTACGCCCTGAAGTGGAGTCTATTCGCTGTGTGGTGTACTTCTCTCCGAGAAAGACCCCGGACATGCCAGATCAGTGTGATGCTTTCCTCCTTCAGCTGGCTGAGCTAAGGCTGTCCCCTTCGCACTGAGGGGTTGGCGTTACGATCATCCCCGCTCTGAGGACGCGGGGATGGCGGCGCGCTGGGAAAGCATCGCCTCATCATCCAGTTCTCAGAGGGGCGAGACGCTGGTTAATTAAATCAATCCTGTCCCCCTCTCATACCCACTTGAAGATCTCTCTTAGGAGAGGTCTGCTCGATCCACTCGACTCAGTATCTTTAAGTTTTCTGTCCAGGTAGACAGCTCTGCTGGTCGCGTTGGCATCGATCAAGAGGGTCGGGTATCTGGAGGCATTTTCGGTCAGCGAAGTGTGCCAGCAATTCGGGCCGGTCCACTCTCACGTTTTCCTGAGACCCCGGCCCACCTATGTGCCCGAGGTTCCTACAGCGCTTCTTTAGACTATGTAGTGAACCTGCAAGCGCTGCCCACGGAGGAGGCAGACCCAGCCCCTTTCTTGCGGTGTCCTGTTCGCGCTCGGCGCTTGTGAACGCATTAGAGCTTACGACTCTAAGCAGCTCCTTTTCTGTTATGATCGGCAGACGGGAAGTGCCATATCCATTCTGAGGTTGGCCCACTGGATAGTGGATGCCATCTCCCTCGCTTCTCTATGCCAGGGTGAGCCGCGTACCCCGGGAGTGAGAGCGCACTCGACTAAGAGTATCGCCTTCTCTTGAGCGTAAGCACGCGGCGCCTCTCTAACAGACATCTGTAGAGCTGCGGGCTGGGCGACACCTAATACATTCGTAAAGATTCTATAATCTTTGAGTGGGCTGATTTTCCTCACGTGTGCTGGATACGCCAGTGAATGAGGAAATTCAGTACGGTGTTGAAACACGCTTGCTGCGCCTTTCTCTTTAAACACAGAGATTCGTGCGCTTATTCACTCTGTTCAGTTGAGTTCCCCATTTGGCGAACCCTGCAGAGTTCCTCCGAGGCCCCCAGCATCTGACTCAGCGGAGGAGTCAGGTGCCTGGCCCATTACGTAGTTGGCATGCCCACTTGGTCAGCCCGCGTTCTGGGTATAGGTGCCTGCTATGCGCGATCCCCGCTGGCGATCCCATATGCTTCATTCAGCCACGGTGTAGTTCCTCCTCTTAGGCGGGCCCGTGTCTTCCCTCCCCGCTAACCATCCTTCATATGTGTTCTCCCCCTTTTCAGGGTTAGTCCATATGTCTTCCTGCCACCAGGTCTCCCCATTGGGCAGCAGGTGGCCTCCGCAGCGTCCTCCCTATCGGGACTGCACGCTTCCCAACGTACTGTCGTAATTTAAAATTCCTAGTATCTTAACTAGGTGTATTTTTTACGACTCCCCAAAAAATATAAATAAGCCTTTAAGTGCTTCACAGGTAAGTAAGGTAAGTTAGGGCCAGGGGACACGTTGGTGGGCTGCGTCTCTGGTGATGATGGTGCGCTCACGCCGGAGCCTGGCAAACCTCTCACCAGCGACGTGGTAAGGTTCAATCACTGTGGCGTTTTCCATAGATTTCCCCATAGTGGAAGTTTCCACATAGCATTGTAGTTCCCCTCCCGCTGGGGAACGTAACGGTTACTAAAGTAACCCTCGTTCCCCGAGGGGGGGAACGGAAATGCTATGTTCCTTCGCCACAGGGATTGCGCCTTAGCTGACAGCTGTAGTTCGGCTTCTTCAGCTAGAAAAGGTGTGGTTGTGTGGCACAGCGGGCATTCTTATTCACAAGCTGATTATGATTGCTGCCAGCTGTGCACGCTGACACCGCCAACTCATTGGCATTTCATTGGCCCGTTTAATTACTCTTCAGAATGATTGGCTTTCTGACGAAATCCCCATAGTGGAAGTTTCCACATAGCATTTCCGTTCCCCCCCTCGGGGAACGAGGGTTACTTTAGTAACCGTTACGTTCTATGGGCTACCAATGTCTCAAGTGCAGAAGCAGAACGAGAAAACAAACAGAAAGAACAAGAACAGATACAGCAGGTGCCAAGAAATCCTCAATGCCAGGCCTCTAATAACATCTAAAATGATAAAACCAGACAAGCAAAACTATAAGCGTAATCTCTCAGCATGTTTGATGCAGCATTTTAAATAGCACAGCGTGCAGCTGGAGAATATCTTCACCGGTATTATTGTCTTGTCAAATATGCGCTTCAAGGAGCTAGTGATAAAGCTATTAGTCGCATAAAGACTGGGTAATACTTGGTGCAATAACTGTTTTTAGATGGATCAATAGTCTTATCTGTCTGTCGATGTCTCATACTCTGACCAATAAAAAAAAAAGAAAAGTGAGTCGCTCCTTCACAGCAAGCAGCACAACACTAGACACTAATCAATACACCAGGCGATAACAGAATGCTTCCAAAGCCATTTAGCACAGTCTTATCACTCTGCTGAGCGCTCAACCTGTCAAAATATTTTGTGGTGGGGTGGCACAGGGGAACATTTCATGCCTATCAAGGGGAACAAGCTTCTGCTCTACAACTCAAAAGATGGCAGTTTTAGGAGTTACTCTTCCATCAGTGCGGCCGTCTGAAAATTATACAATTATGTTAAAAAGCCACTACAAAGCTATTATGACAATTATCATTGAGAACACTCATTTTGGTGTATTGGCTAATGATTCATTTGAGTGATTATTTAACGTTTTACATCATTTGCATTTTTGCAGTGAAAGACACACGGTTTAAAAATAAAAACAATGACCAATTGTTCAATGTATGTAAATAATTGCTCATTATTTTACAACTCTGTACTCTTTTATGGTGCTTTTGTTATATCTGTTAACAAACCTATTGTGAAATTTACCATCATCATTAACAAGATTATTTTCATTAAAATTTGGCAAACAGATTTGGCATGTTTAGTATATTGACATTATATTATAGATAAAAGCAAATGATTAATATTTTCTAGTCATCACAACTGCAAGTTGCATTTTGACTTCAACAATTGACACTACGTTAAATGCTGGTAATCATAAGAGTACAGTTTCCAATATGTGTCAAATGTTGAATAATTTGTAAACAAGTAACCTTCTTCAGTTTTGTTTTACCCGAATCACATCACAAAGGACCAGCGTAGAAAAAATAAAAACAGTATGTGAAATGCACTATAACCACTGGCAATCGGTCCTATTTGAAAAATAAAAGGAATAAAATGTAAGCAACCTAAGAGCGTTCTGCCAAATTCCGAACACAATAAAATACCATCCGCTCATGTGACAACAAAGAAAACCTGCGAGGATATACAATCAGGAAAGGCTTTCACACAATTCAACACCTCAGCCACAGCCAAACCTGGATAAATAAGCCTGAAGAGCTGCGGAATAATAAGTAGCCAACACAACAGAGTACAGGTGAATCCCACGAGAGCCGCTTCTACAGAATCCACTCCTTTTAACAAACTAAAGCTGCGCAAGGCAGGGTGGAAAAAAATCAAATCAATGTCCTTGAAGATGTTTTCTTTTCTCCCGAGAGCCATCTTGAAAGAGCGGCTCTACACGCGCTCTCTATTTCAATCCTACTATCCCTGTTTTCGTAACTCTCTGCTTTTTCCCCATTTATTTTTTTTTCCTTTTGCATCTCTCCCTCACTTTCAGGCAGTGACTCATCTGTCAGAGGAAGAGGTAGGGAAAAGATGGCGTAGACCCAGCTGGGGCCCACCCTACGGGGGGTCTTCTCTCTATATGCCTGGCCCTCTTTGCAATAACAACATCCATCTCCATTTTCCTGCAAGCTGACCGGTATGAGGGCACTCTCGCAGCAATTAAAATTCCCCAGGTTTTCACTCTTGCCACATGCTTAACTGTACTGTGCGAACGCACCATATGCTTCAAGATGGGCGATAGTGCAATTTGGAGCCTGATGGCCATCGAGATCCCCACAGAACAAAGAGGAAGAACATCTGGCTGCCTCGCCATGGTTGGATAGTGGCGAGTCAACCTGTTCAATCATATGCCACTCTTGTTTACTGCACCTTATCGTATTTGGTTTGTTTGCTTTATGTGGAGTAAACCCCGTAGGTAAGAGTGATGGGAATTTCAACCTACTGCTCAAACAAGCTTAAGGCATCGATACGAGGCTATTTTTCAAATCCTGCACTGGTAATGCAGGAAAATTACCTCTCCGAGAGATACCACCTCAAAGTAAAGGAATTCATTAGTTGCTGCTGGGTTTTTATAGAGCTAAACATGAGCCTGAAGCATAATAACAGAACTATTAGCCCGCCACAATCTATTATCTTTAATCTGAGACCACCTACTGGCTAAATCCTAAATGATGGTTGGTATTCCCTGTCCCAGAGGACCATGCTGAGTTTTCAACTGCAGTCATTTCTCTCTACAGAATGCCATGGGATCAAATCCCCCCGCTGGCAGTCATTCAGAGGAAGTGACGGCACTGGATAGCCTGTAAACGGCTTCAGCGTGGCTCATGTATCACGACCTGAGTGAGGTCAACAGAACTCTACTCTAGGTGTCAGCCCCACAGAAGGGATAAAGTTAACATTGCCGGTGATAAAGCTCCTGTGTGTTAACCTTCGGAGGGTTAATTCAGAACGCATGGGCCTCTTTGGTGTGAAGAAATTTGTTTGTGTCTAAAAGTTCAAGGCATGGCAGCTTTTCTGAGGTGTTTTAGGAGGCTTTCAGATGAAACCCAGGTCAAAGGGGAACAAGATGGCAAACTTTCACATAGATCAGGCGCTGATAAGCTAATTATTGACAAGCTCAACTTTGAATAAGTACTGGGCCCTAGAGAAAGTCATATCTACGACTCTTTTATCATCGCAGCAGGCCTACGGAATTCACTAAACAGCTACTCGATGAAAGAAAGTCTATCAAAATGGGACATTCTCAATTATACTACTGAACAGACTGTGAGTGAACTCATCCTGACTGACTTATTTCCACTGAAAGTCACAGCTGAATTTGCAGGATCATACTGTTTCAATCTATATTAGCCCCTAGTGAAATTGATACAATTGTAAAGCCATGTGGATCAGTGTAATTACAGACCTATCCATACAAATCATAGCACAAAATAAAGAAAATGGGAATTAGGTCATATACTTCAATTTAAGGCACAGGCGATGATGATGCATAAGATAATTAGAGCATGTTTGTGAAAAGGCCCACAAAGACTTACTGAACAAAGGAGTGCATTATTTCACTCTAAAATGTTATTCTGACTTGAAAAGTCAACCATTTTAGCCATTGGATATATCTGATAAATAAAATCTTCTAAAACTGAACCACATTTTTCCATTTCATTCCATCACAGAGATCTTCAGAACATTTTTACTTCAGAATAGTTTTTCTTCTCACAGGAGAGCCAATATCAACTTACTTCAGCAACCTGAACACAGGCAAATTGCTGAGGTCAGAATTTCCCTCAAAACACTAAAGCTAAAAAGAAATTGATCTTTAAACCCGCCAACAAGAAGACTTCCTTACAGAGTAGGTAGGTAAAGTCTGAGGTTCATTAGCTGATTATTAATGAAGCACTCCATTATGTCAAGCCCTCGTTCTGCCAGGTTTCAATGCAAAACAGACTTAGCCAGGGGAAAGTCAACAGAGCCAAGTCTATCTGCCAACTCTTCCTGTCCAACTACCTCTGCATCCAAATGAGAACAAATGATTACAACATCTGCAGGAAGCCTGCCCTTCGACTAAGACACAAAAAAATGGTCACACTCACCTCCCCGGATTGTGGCAGTGTCAGCTTAGGAATTTTGCCCTTGGTCCCAGCCGTGCTGCTTTTGGTATCCAACAGACCTCCAAATGGCACACTGTTGTACCCTTCCACCAGCTCCACAGGGGGTTTGAGCTCTGGGGAATCATTGGGGACCTGGTCCTGGCCGTCCATGGGCCTGACATAGGCAGTGGGTTTCTGCTGCACAGCGCTGCTGGGCTTGCAGTGGAGGCCTTGAGGGAAAGTTGGCGTGGAAAGGCCGCTAGGAAGCAGAGATGTAGAGGCCAGTGGCGAGCTTGAGCCATGGGAACATGAGTCCTGTTCAGCGGGAGACTTTCCGAGGCCAAGCTCAGCTGTGGCTGAACCTTTGCCAGACTGTGCCTGCTTTCTGCTGGAGTGTGACGAAGTTGTAGGTCCATTGGGATTGGGACTTGAGTCCTCTTGGTCCTGATCATGTCTATTAGAGGTCTGCTCATGACTAGAGTGTTTCCCTCGGCTAGCCGCTTGTGTGGTTTGCACACCACTCGAACTGTGACCAACTCTGGACCAGTCTGAAGAGCGTGACTTTTTGCCTTGATGTCCATGCATTACGCTAGAACCTGGCATGGTGTTGGCAGGGGGTGGGGGCATGGAGGTGCTGTGGCTTCCAGGTTGGGATGGAGCTGGTCGGCTCCGCTGAGTCTCTGGGAAAAAGCCTGGCTGGTCAGGTTTCTCCACTGGAGTCTGGGGGACAGAGTTCTTAGGAATGCCCACAAGGTGACTCTGGTTGGAATGACTGGTCAGGAGTTCCTTCATTTCATCATAATTTCCAAGTGTGTTTTGTACCCGATTGGCTAGGGCATCCCCTTTATTAGTCTGAAAGAAAAACAACAAAAAAACAAATATGAAACATCTGTAAAGAGCAACATTTCAGACCAGTTTTAGAAGCAGTTAACTTCAAAATAAAAAATCATAAGGATGAGCCATTCAATGTGCTATATTTCCAATTTCAATGAAATAGCTTTGAGTGAGAAACAGACCAACATTTAAGGTG
The DNA here is from genome assembly GCA_903798115.1 of Danio jaintianensis. Lineage (NCBI taxonomy): Eukaryota > Metazoa > Chordata > Actinopteri > Cypriniformes > Danionidae > Danio > Danio jaintianensis. Next base: position 24,933,292 of record CAIGQV010016735.1, read on the forward strand.
TAATATAATGTAAAACATTTATACTAATACTATTCATCTCCACCACAATCTTAAATTCCCTTTATATAGAGCAGATGTCTACGTATCATGCACCATTGGTTCTCAAAGTGTCTCATAACCAGATCAATGTATTTTATTTGAAAGCTGCAGCAGAAGCATATTATAAGTGAATGATTTTAAAAAAACTACCTGGGTTTAGAGAACTTGGAGTTAGCAATTAAACTATTTTATGGTGGTCATGTTTAACGTACATGTATATTATTATTAGTTGAAGTGATTTTGTTGATTTTGATACATTGCAAAATGCTTGAATGGAGCTGTTATTAAATTTATCTAAAAATAATAATAAATAAATTATATATATATATATTTTTTTATTTTTATTTTTTTATTATTATTTAAAAAAAAAAAAACAGCATATAAGTGTGGAATTACTTTATTTAAAGGAGAGTAAATAATCTTTATCAGTTTAGCTGGATGGTCAACATCAACTGTATTAAAACATCCAGCGGACTGGAATATTGTATACTAAATTTGTTATAAAATATATAAAAAAGTATAAAGATAAATACCACAACACATCAGAAACTCCATAACTCCAAAAGCATCCCGTTTGTGAGTATGAGTAACTTACTGTCTTCAAAGAACCCATTTCAGTCTGGACAGCTCTAAAGACTGCTTTTGTCAGTATAAAGAACCTGAGTATCTATCATGAGCTTTAGCTGACTAGACCATTAACATAGTTTTGATATGCATGCCAACGCTACATTTGATGTTAGTCAATATTTATCAAACCCGACAACGTGTGATCACAGAAATGGCGAGACGCTGTATTTAGAATCAATTCAGATTTTTTTCTGTTTGTGTGCCATTCCTTTTCATGTCTGAGTACTGATCTGAATAAAATAATGTTTGCAAACATCTCCTGAATTTAGGGCAGGCATAAAGACCCAGTATTCTCCTCTCCAGATATTTCAGCCTGCTTCTTCTCACAACAAGAGGTATTTTTATAATAACCGTTATCTTTTAGGCCGTGCAGCACATCATTAGTTGCACAGCATTCTACAGAACAGAAGCACGCTGCCCCTTCCCCCACTGATTATCTGCATAATAAACAACATCCAGGCCTTTATTCTAGTATATATCTTTACCTTTATTCAAAGGCTCCTACTGTAAGTATCAGCACCCTAAACTTAAAGCATCTCAATACAAAGGCACTCCAACAATAAATAAAAAAAATGCATGCGTGTGTGTACTTCTCTTCTACTCTGATACAATTAAAGGCCAAGTTAATCCCAGGAAGCAAAAGAAGGAAGATAAATCTATTAGCATTCTCCATTCATTTCACATGTAATTGCTACATTAATAACAGTGCAGCTCCTCTAAAATACAAATGCGTCTGTTATGGCTTTCAACAACATAAACAGTCAATAAACGAGTAATGTTAAATGATGCACGACCAGCATAGCGTATGCAAGGCTATTACAGCAGTGATGGAATTATGCACTGGACGGTTAACATGTGACCCTTACACACAATAGAGGATCTGATTCTAGACCATCTCAGCCTAACATTAACACTGACCTCTGACCTGGGAAAGCCTGAGCACTAATGTTAGCAATTAAAATGTATTGACGATCTGTCTATCTGTCTGTCTGTCTGTCAGCATTATGTATGCGTTAAATTCACACAAAACAAATATTGCTATTTACACTTTTATCACTACTCTTTTAAACAACATTTTATTGGACAAAAGTGTGTGCAAGCCCAGAACAAGCGCAGTCACCAAACATTGTGATGGCACCAAAACAAACACAGTAAAACCAACAAAACATCCACACTAGTTTACATTTTAGTGGAAAAAATGAGAAAAGCAAACTATAAAATGTACATGACAATGATGTACTAAAATGTAACAATTTCAGTAACATGGTTCACATGAATTCAATAAAACTACTTACAAACAATGCATTATACTGTATATGTCAGGCCAGAAATTGCCAATGTCACTTTTTTTAAAAGTAAAAAGATAAAAATGCAGCAAAAATGACCAGAAAAAAAGCCTATCCATTCTGTTCACTTGACTGCAACTGTTATTTTGGATGTAGTACGTTTTCATGAAAATGCATTTTGTAGTGTGCACAGAGAACGTTTTAAAAACTATAGACTTTGAAAATAATGCTTTGTAAATGAGCAGCCAAAATGCACTCAAGTTTAATTAAAACACTCCATAAACCTGATGTGCTTTGGACAGAAAATGCTTAATATAATTAATTAAACACTTCACATATTGTGTTCAATCCAAAACATTTCCTTGATAGTATTCATAATTATTCATATTAAATATCATTAATTTGGTAACACTTTTCAATAAAGTTTCATTAGTTCATGTATTTAATAATCTTTGTTAACCTAAAATAAAAAAAAATAAAGTTGTTCATAGCTAGTTCTTGTTAACTCACAGTGCATTACACTTAAATAAATGATTTTGCTGCTTGTTATTATTTTAAATGATCTGAAACATTTCAAACAAAACATCACAATTCTTGAGATTTATTGGGGACAACTTGTTTTATGTTCAATCCACTTAAATTTGTTAAGTTAACTTAATCAATGTGTGTTGGAACAACATGAATTAATTAAGTAAAACCCTGCTTTTTTTTTTTTTTTTTTACAACATAACTAATGGTACCACAACTTTGGACTTTAATAATTCATTAGTAAATGTTGAACCATGATTAATAAATGCTGTAAAAGTACTGTTAACTCATCCATGTTAGTAAATACATTAACTAACATTAACTAATGAAACCTTATTGTAATAAAATGTGATAAAAAAATCACTTTCTTATTATTAATACAATATTCATATACACCTCAGTTAATTTTTTGATTAATTTGTTTTTGCACGGTAAACAGTATCGGAACTATTTTTGGGTCATCCCTTAATCGTCAATGTAAAATCAGTGTCCACTGACCTTTTAACATACACAATACTTGAATGCCATTCTCGGGGAACACTCGCAGGGGAATGTGGGCCAGTGTGGCTCTAGTGTTTTTTTAAAGTGAAAGATCTAAAAGGGAACACTCTTGAGTGAGAGGAGAGGGTGAAGCTCCCAGACGAGGTGGTTCGGTCAATGTGAGAGAAAAATCCATCTGGGGCGCACACAAAGAGCTGTTGTGTGAGCTGGACTGCTTGACTGAAGTATGAGAATGCTGGAGCGCAGCCAGACACGCATTCAACACGGCAGCTCCAGCTCGGAGGAAGGTGAGAAACAGAGAAATGCTCTCATTTATAGCGTTAATTGCTGACATTTTACATTCAAAGTTTCTTCAAATTATGAATAACGCATTTATGAATGACTAATCGTGTACTTACGCTGACAGTTAAAGCTTTTACTAGCTCATTAACGTGTTCGTCGGAAAATATAAGCACTTTAAAATGTCTAGCAGTTTTTGAATTTACTACTTAAACATAAATAAAGTATACAACCTATTTTAATGACTTGCTATTTGCATAACCACATCATTATCTGTTGTCTGACAAATAAATAAATAAATTATAGTTCATCATCCAGATCAAGATCTTTGAATTCAATTATTTCTCAAAGACTAAATGAAGAGGTTTGCTTTTTTTTTTTAACTTTTTGTTTGTTTATTTACATGACAACCCATTTTGGGAGTCTGAAAACAAAAACTCTTGAAATGGGATCATTCATTCATTAAGTTTCCTTCAGCTTAGTCCCTTTATTCATCAGGGGTCGCCACAACAGAATGAACCGCCAACTTATCCAGCATATGTTTTACACAGCAGATGCCCTTCCAGCTGCAATCCAGTACTGGGAAACACCCATACACACCCATCACTACGGCCAATTTAGTTTATTCAGTTCATCTATACCGCATGTCTTTGGACTATGGGGGAAACCGCAGCACCTGGAGGAAACCCACGCGAACATGGTGAGAACATGCAAACTCCACACAGAAATGCCAACTGACCCAGCCAGGACTTGAACCAGCGACCTTCTTCATGTGAGGCGACGGTGCTAACCACTGCGCCACTGTGCCCCATTGAATCGGGATATAAAGTCCAATTTAAAAAAAAAAAAAAAAAAAAAATTCATTATTTTGTAAAATCATCAGCAATCATTTGCAATCATCAGCATACACATTATTTGTTCAGTCTATAGACGTGTGCATAATTTACAACCAAAGCAACAATGCTGGACTAAATGCAACAACTACTGGCCTGACGCCCATAATGCAGCATTTTTAATAATTTCCACAGATTGGCGCAGCTGGGATAATTTTAAAATTGCTATTGTCTTAACACAAATCTTTTCAAATATGCAAAAAGAAAAACACATTTTTCAATTTAGAAAGGCAGTGTTGTATAAATGTCCCCTAAGTCTTCAGTTTCTGTAATTTTTTTTATTAATATACTACTAAAACAATCATTATTTCATACATCTCTAAAGGTTTAACACATATCTTTACATTTTTCTCTGTATTCAAACCCCTGAGTATTATTACTTCTCCAACAATTTTCATGCAGTTCAGCCAAGAGCTAAATAATCAGAGTTGCTGCTCCACATTCATGTTATAGCTCTATATTCCTGTTTTGTAACTCTTCTGTGTGCATTTTATTTTCTCTTAAAGGATTTTAAGATGAAGAAAGCTGATAAATGAGCAAAGCCTTGCCAATAAACATTTAACAGACAAAAAACTCACAGAAACAATAACATGTGCAATCATAGATGCTATCTCTCTTCGACTTAAGTAGCGGGCAATTAGGGGGTTCAATGACATCATTCGCTTCTCAATTTTGATATTAAGCACTCAGGAGATTCAAGAGATATAAACAAGATCGTTCTTTATTAGAATCCTGAACACGTATGCTGAAATGTGTGAGTTTATGGTTCTTTATTTACCGCCTTTTTATTTTTCAAATCAGTAACAATCAAAGCACCTCATTACTGATTGTGTAGAGCTCAACCATCCAGCATACAAAACATTAGTAGGAGTTATATTTAAATTAAATGTAGTATTGTTACTACCAGTTTACTATCTGTAAGGGATGTCAACAATTAATTAATTGTCAATAATACCTTGAATCGATACACCTTATCGAAGTTCGGTTAAGCATGGACGTCATTAATGAGCAATCTTTTCAAGTGCAAAATGCATGTATTTAAAACAGATATGAGGGAAAAACAAAGCAGGCACACATAAGCTAATTAAAATCTCTTTGGTATTTGCTGACATGGATGCACATACAATATTGCTTCACTCACAAAAGATTTGCCTCTATTTGCACCTTTGCATTGACATTGTATGTGGTTTTGCGCAGATACTTAAATTCATATTTGGTGTAAACTCAACATAATAGCCTTTTATTTACAGTAAAAAATATATATTTGGATGATAATGTTTGTGTTTTTTATTCTCATTTGCATTATGTCACAATGTGCCACTGAAGCGAACATATCTATGCATTTCTAATTCAATTGATAGTTGATTTACATTTGCATCTATTCATTTAGCAGATGCTTTTATACAAAGCGACTTACAGCACAAGTGATGGTAAAAGAAGCACTTCAAATCATCAGAGCAGCAGTATATAAATGCTATGACAAGTTTATTTTTTTTTTATCATTTCTTTTATAAGAGAGAGTGTCCTACAGGTGGTTTTGTCAAGCCCACTCACCTGCGTTGAGCAAACTCAGAATTGCACAAGGTTTTCTAAGAAGTATGGGATTCTTATAAGAAGGTATCTGGTGCATATGGAGAGTCTGTCAACCACAGGTGGTTTGTCAATCCACTCACCTGTGTGAAGTACACTAAGAATTGCACAATGTTTTCCCAGAAACATACAGTGTTGAAAGAAAGTGTCTGGTGCTTAAGGAGAGAGAGTGTATCCTACAGGTAGTTTGGTGACTGATCATGGCAATTTTTGGAAAGTGACATCCCTATTACCAATCATATATTTTTTAATCTGTTTTAAGTTTAATATAAGTGTGACCAGCTCTTTTCAGTACAGCTTTCATTTTCATGAGTCTATGTTTAAACATGGCAGTCAAAAAACATGCGAGCTATCATTTGACTTTATTTATATCATTTTAAATCTATAAAGAGCTCTCATTGTTGGTATTTTACACTTAAATAAATGGGAGAGAAACACTGTAACTCTAAACTTCATTATGCGTTTCAGATGCTGCCATGTCCTATAGCTTCTTCCACAGTTACACCAAAATCACGATGGACGAGATAGAGTACACTACACAACTGTGAATTACACTAGAATTTGGTCTTTATTACTTTTTTTTTATATTTAGTGTTTTACTTCTTTCTGCATTCATTCATGTTAAATATTAATTGTCATGTAGCTAATAATTGTTTTAGAGCACTCAGATTTTACAATTTCTCATGTAAATAAAAAGTCTACATAAAAATGTTTTTTTTTTACTGTTTGTTTGTTTTTAATAGAAAATCCTACAGGCTAAAAGACATTATAAGACCAGGCAGACAGATGTATAAAAAAAATATTAATAAATAATATGGGATCAATTGATATTAATAACCCTAATATAGTAATAATATAAATATGCATACATAATATACTCATTTAAATGAAAATAATTCATGATTTAAAAATGCTATTTATTACATCATTAAGGTCCCTATTCTGCAGTTTTAAAAGACGGCTCTTAATGCAACCTTATATGAAAAAATGTTTTACTGTTGATTCAAGTCAAATGACCCTTACCTTGTACAATTCAGAACCATTTTTCTTAAGAGTGTGCAAGAGACTTTGTAATGGCCATTACTTAATTGCCCAGAAGGAGAATCCTGGGAAAAGGGCAGCATTCTTCTGCCCCTCGTGGCCTTCTTTACTTCAAGACAAGGAGAGATTACCTACTTAAACATACTTAAGTGCTCCAGTGTCAGCTGCCTCTTTAAAACACTTCACAAAGTCTTGATAAATGCTTGTAATGACTCGTACAGACTTAATTCTTTGAATTGCGAAATGCAGACTTGTGGCAGAGCAAACTTAGGCCAAAATGAACACATGAACAGTTTCATACAAGAAAAATAGAGCAGATTGGCGGCTTGCTAGATATACGTCCATGTCTGTGAGAATGTTTGTGTCCAAACTGTGTTTGTTTAGGTGGTACCAGCAGTGTTAATGCAGTTTATTGGGGTCATATTAAAAAGACACTGTGTGTTCTAGAGATTTGGGTACTTGGGCGCTACCACTCCGCGCAGGCTATTCACACACACAATGAGAGTCTTTGTTTTCTCTCTCAATTGCCGGCCCTTTCCAACTTCACCAGAGAATTCTCAGCATTTCCCTTAATGGATGTTAACAAGAACCTCAATATAAACAATTGGTTCACTAGCAAAAATGAATTAATCATTTTTTTTAGGATGACAGGCTGAATAGGAGCTTTAAAAGACTGATGGGTATCTCACTATGCAGCTGATTTCCACTTAATATCTGTGTTTCTATCTAAGTTATGATCTGCGAATAAAGCAGCCATGTGTTCAATAGAACTAAAATGTTACTTGAATAAAAAAATATAGAGGAAGGCTAAATACATCTAGAAGATGGAAAGCCAGTTTTATAAAACATTATAAACTTATTGTGATTTAGAAGTTGCAGATTCTGTTTAAGATTGCCAACAATGAATGTATAAAGGTAAAAAATAAATATATAAACTAAAAATTATTTTTAAAAGTGCTGAAAGGTATAGCTCACAATAGCGTCATTTCAATAGCAATTGTAGTTAAATGTCATTCAATGTTACTGACAAGTTAAGACTATTTTATTTGTATATTTTCCGTTTTTTTTATTTTTTATTGAAAGTTTATTATTTCTGTTGTGTATAGTATATAATCTTATTTTATTTAGGCTGGTGTGCCAATATATATTTTTCTATTTAACATTTTAGTAGCCAAATAGAAATTGTTTTAATTTTATTATTTTAGTTTACCTTGTCTACAACATCCCTTGTTGCACTAAAATACTTAATATGTATTCTTAAATTAGCAAAAAAAAGCATCATTTTAAGTTACTACTGAAATGATTTTACCAAAGTCATTAACATTTACTAGCATATTTAAAGTACTCAAATCCAAATTAAAACACATGCATAGATGCTTATTTTTCATTCTCACACTCTGAGTGTGAGCGGCACATGCTGAAATCGACACTACAGTTCACACGTCAATCTGCTATGCTTTGACACGCCGCTCTTCCGATGTGAATGCTCTCATCTCATCTGTTATCATGGGTGGCAAAAAAACACACACACACACACACACATACAGACACGCACAACTTGTATGAGGACTGGACTAACTTTTGTATAATTACTTAGTTGTCTCCACATATTAAACTGCCTATACGAAAAAAGTAACAAGACAGAAAAAAAAAACACCTTACTGAGGTGTTAAAGGACAAAACTAGGTTATAAAAGGCTACTTGTTTGGCTAAAACATTAGTAACAATAAATTCTTAAGAAAGATCTTTTTTGTTTTGTTTACAACACATACATAAAATTACAGCATCTAATACACCATATTTTAATGTATTTAAATTCAAAAGCCGACTTGTTTCTCAGCACGAGCGCATGTGTGTCTCTGTGTACACTCTGTCTCTCCTTGACAAGACATTGGCAGTGTTTACAAAAGAGTCTTGTGCTCATCTGTGCTTTTGCCCCCTGGCCAGAAAACCAACAACTGCAATGGTAATGAAGGTGGCAATACCTCCAGATCTCAGCCAAACAGCAGCGAAACCTCAGCAGAACTTACAAAAAAAAAAAACTAAACCCACACAGCACACATTTCTTATCCTCCGAAGGACGGCACTGTCAGGGAAACGTCTTTGCAATAACTCGATATTTCTTTGCCAGTACGTGTATCCTGTCTGGATCACACAAAGACAGGAACAGCAAACAGCAGTGGCCTACAGAGCCATTAATGCTCCGGATGAAGGATCGATGCTGAGTCAAACCAGAAAACTCAGACTACACATCATTTCAAATCAATATAAGATTGGTTACGGAGAAAAAGGGAGAGCAAGCAAGATTGTGCATGATGAAATTCCATCAAGAAATTGCTTTAAACTCTTCTGGCAGGAATTAGCTCCTGAAATAACTAGCACTAACAGTTAAAAATGCAAGATGTCGAGGAACAATGATGTAATTGACGTGGGGAATCGAATATAAGTGTGTTTAGATGTAGGTTGGATGTCAGGATATCGGAAATGTAGCTACTGTATCTGATTTAAAAACACATTTGGAAATGGCAAAAAAAAAAGCATCTTGTGCAAATTTACGTACTGTAGGTGTTTATATGAATCCGATCTGTGTCAAATGTGGGCAAAAATATTTCAGATCACAAAAAAAAGTTCATTCAATTTGTACGCATATGTGTTTGTAAAAATGTTGTATGGAAGTTTTCTAAAATGTAACTGCATTATCAATGGTTTTATTCAAATATGTTTGGAATAGGGGCCTGTTTATACAATAAAAAAATAAAGCTGTCATTTGCCATTAATTACACAACAATAATGTGTAGGGGGCCTGAAAATGCAAACTTTTAAAAACTTTCTTGAACACGATTACATCATGTAAGTGCTTTTTGTGACCTTTTATGTCACCTCCAGTTTAGTTATAAAAAAGGTACACAAAAATGCTTATAATGATCCAAAATCCTCTCATTCCAATAGGCAACAATGAATGAATGAATGAATGTAAACAAATTAAAGGTTTGAGAGAAGAAGAAACAGTTCTGCATATGCTTACATACAATATATCTTTCAATTTTTGCCTAAATTTAACAAATGTGACCATATTTAATTTTTTAACTCTTATATAAAGGTAGGGGATAATTAATGGAGCACTTGAAAACATGTTTCATCCAGTAAAGTTTTGATCACATTTATTCCATATTTCAAATAAAAATATTGTCTTCAGCATAACAAATGCTTTCATCAAATTATGGTGATCCCACCACATACTGATTTCTTACATTTTTTGAAGTTAAAACATTTATATTGTGTTGACTAGGAATATAAACATGTCTGAAAACACTACATCTTTTTTTATATGTTAGATTTTTAAGAAATATCATCAACAGAATACAACAAAAAATATATTTTATAAATCGTAAATCAGTCTCTTAAATTTTTTCCACATTTATTATTTAAACTACAGTATTTGTGTGTATAGAAACAAAACATTTTAGAGGGGGAAAAAAAAAACATTAACAAACCAGTTTAGAAAAAAGGAAACTTCTGTTTTGTTTCTCTTTGCCATTAAACACCCATTTCAATTGGAATATGTATCACCTAATAAAATAAAACTGATTAAAAGTTATGTTCACTGTTAACTTTACCATATCTAAAGATTGCTGCCTCCTCTACCATGAATCATCCATAAGAACACAAGGATTAAATGCAGACATAATGATGACGAAGTTCATTGTGTTTTTATTCTGCATTCATTCCTTAATTAGGAACAGAAAAACACATTGTCTCCAAGTGAACCTGGTGGCAAAAACACGGCAGCCATAACAACAATTCCCTCCGAGTAAGTCTAAATACACACTTCAGCACAACAACCTCAAATCACTCTCGAGACCAAGCATTAGCCATTCAATTCAATTCAGACGATTCAATTCAGACGCACTAACTGTTCGACGCAATGCAGATCTAACCATTAAAACAACCTGGAAGGCAAAAAGAAAAAGCCTAACAAACAACAACAAAAAAAACAGAAACAAGGCATTGTGCAAGTATGCACAGGTAGACGTGTATTTGCTCATTTAGTACATTTGACTCAGCAAGTTGCTTGTGGTTGAGGGTAATTTGGGAATATTTGCCTTGGGGCAAAATGAGAAAAAAATGAGAGTGTGTGTGAAAGAAAGCAAGAGAGAGAGAGAGAAGAGAGAGAGAGAGAGAGAGAGAGAGAGAGAGAGAGAGGAGAGAGAGAGAGAAAAGTCTCTCTGTGACTGGGATGGTAGAAAACTCTTGGAGCAGCTCCAGATTTTTGACCTTGGCCGCTTGTAAGCTTTTAAAAACAGCCTTGCACGGAGAAAGCATGTCCAACAGGAGCGAAAGGCCATGGAGGGACACGGAGGGGGGAAGGAATATTTGGGAAACAGGCACCAGGGGCAGAAGGGGGCATTGAAGCTGAGGCGCTGGTACCACTGGAACCGCTTTGAAGGTGCCAAGTGATCTGGGAACCAGTAAATTAGTCCCAAATAGCTGTTAACGGCACAGTTCCATTAAACAGGATTTAAGGGGATTAGCTAATAGCAGCCTTAGATGAGTGGCCGAGGGGTGGAGGGCGGAAAAGAGTGGTTGGCGAGGGAATAAATAAAAAAAAAGAACGGAGAAGTGCTCATGTATTAGCTTTTGCGGAGTTCATAATGACTTATAACATGGTCCATGTGGCTGTAGGTGTTATTTACAGTATTAAACATTTACACTTAAGTGTTTATGGGTAAAATCTGTATATAAACTTATACAAATGCAGTGTAATTATGCAGTAACTGCAGTTATGTTTTGTTGCACATTTCAGATGACAAATCCACTAGAGGGTACTGTCTACATTTTTTGGGATCTGAAGTACATAGGGTACATTTTGTTGGGTGCTTCAGATAAAAGTAATGTCATGTTATATAGCATATAATTGTGTATGAGTTACTAGACTGCCCCTGAATATGTGTACCTCACATATTCAATTTGAAAGACATGTGTGAAGTAAAGTTATGGCTGCGTTCGTAATTGCATACTTCCATACTATATAGTACATTAAAAATAGTATGCAAGCCGAGTAGTATGTCCGAATTCATAGTATCCCAAAAACATAATGCGAGAAGTACCCAGATGGCCTACTACTTGACCTACTACTTCCAGCGAGATTCTAAAGTGTGCATCCAATGGACGCTACGCTATACCATGATGCCACGCAAGAGAATTCATGAATGTGAGTGAAACGATGCAATTGATACGGTAGGTCACATGATAATGACATATGGAGGATGCAGTACGTCCGAATTAAATTCATACTATTCACATTCATACTATATAGAGTATACTTTTCTAACGGTCATGTAGTAAATTCAAATTCAAATTCAAATGCAGTGCAAACCCGAGTAGCAGGAAATTTTGGACACAGCCTATGTTTTTGCTATCAGAAACGTATGTTTTTGTAAGCAAAAAGTTGCTAGGCAACAGAGACATGTATATTCAAAGGTTGCGTCCCAAATGACACGCTATATGCACTTATGAGTTTAATGCTGCCGCAAATGGAACACAAATATATATAT
>CAIGQV010016735.1:24950630-24955630 GCA_903798115.1 Danio jaintianensis
GTATGATTCGTATTAAGTCACATGAAATGTTTTGACAATGTTTTTGGAACATCTTCTACACTGTAAAAAAAAATCTTGCTTTGTTAAATTGTTTAGTTGCATCTAATTAACTTTTCTAGTCATCTCAACTTAAATCAATCAAACTGACATTAAACTTTGTTAAAGTTAAACTTTGTAAAACTTTAAAAAAAAAATTGAAACCTGATTAACTTATTAAAATAAGTTAAAGCAACATACAAATATCTGTTGTCTTAACTTTTTGTCATTACATTGTTTTTATAGTGTAGACTTCACTGTGGCTGTGGACCATCACTGTCTATGGAAGGTGAGAGAGCTCCAGATTTCATTGAAAATATCTTAATTTGTTTTCCCGAAGACAAATGAAGGTCTCAGGGGTTTCGAAACAACATGAGGGTGAGTAATTAATAACAGAATTACACAACATACAACATGAAGTGCATATAAAAAAAAAAAAGACAAAACTATAAAATGAATATGTAATCATCGTAGTAAATGTTATTATATTTTAAATGGTTAAAATCACTTTCACTTTTTATTGTGTTTGTTGTTTATTAAAAAAATCCAGAGTGATTTGAAGTAAACAAATGACCAAGATCTTACTGACATGCTAAGAAATGATTCAAAATCATTCACTCTTTCTGGGATCTGCTGGAAGACAAAGCTGAAAATACTGATTTTCTGAAGTGCCTTGCCTTTAGAACACACTTATCATTTAGTTTCTGCTTAGACCTGCATTTTCCTCTCTCATTATTTACCTACTGTGAGTTTGTGGGTGGAGCTAAACAGTGATGTAAAGTAGGCTTTAATCATCAATTAATGTCAGACACACTATTACATAATAAATTAGAATATTTCACAACCTGTCCTTTTGGTAGACTGGTTTAAAAAATAAGCTGTTTTTAGAAAAAAAAAAAAAAAAAAAAAAAAAAAAATTTTTTAATTTAAAAAATTTTTTTAAAAAAAAAAATATTTTTAAAAAAAAAAAAAAAAAAAAAAAAAAAAGAGTTCTGTAATTTAAAGCATGCTTTTATAATATAATGACCTCTCATACAATTGAAGTCAAAATTATTAGCCCTCCTGTCAAATGATGTTTAACAGAGCAAGGAATTTTTCACAGTATTTCCTATAATATGTTTTCTTCTGAAGAAAGTCTTAGTTGTTTTATTTCGGTTTATGCACTTTAAGCTGAATACGAGTATCTTGCAAATATGTAGTAAAATATTATGTACTGTCATCATGATAAAGATAAAATAAATCTGTTATTAGAAATTAGCTTTTAAAACTATTATGTTTAGAAATGTGGTGAAAAAGTCTTCTTTCCGTTAAACAGAAATTGGGGTAAAATATTTAGGGGGCTTAATAATTCAGGACATACACTTCAACTGTAAAAAAAAAATAAAAAAAATAAAGAGAATTTTAACTTGAATGAGTTCATGACCATCTTAAACAAAAGAAAAGAAAAAAGGGAGGAAAAAAGAAAGAAAATTAATGTCTGCATCAAAACCAAAGCCATAAAATACTGTCATAAGCAGTCACAAATCCTCCGGTCATAACTGTTTTCAAGACACCATCCGGGAGACCACACAGTCGGAACAATTAAAGCATGAGTAAAGTGGTGAGTGAAGGTAAGATCATCTTCATCCAGGCTTTCCAGTCCAAATGACGCTTCGGGGTGAGAGGCAGTTCTTCACCTACTGACAGAATGCTGAGGCACTGGGGAAAATTTATCTTGTTCTTTGGCCCCTGAGAACGTCAGGACCACCATAATGACAGTGCTTCAGTCTCTCTGAGATGGTCTGTCTCGGCCCTTGCTAACAGCTGGCTAAGGAAACAGATAAGCTACCTGAGGCAGGAAGGGGCGACCTTGACACTTATTGGTGCAATAAAAGTGATGCTCTTAGAGTGGCGAGACTGGCGACATCTACAAAAGTGCGCTGGTGTTTTATTCAGCTACTGCAATTGTTCAAAGACTCTAAGTGTGATTTCACAGCTGGAGATCAATTGCTACAATGTTGCTGTTCATTGTGTGGTTTGCTTTCACATGGAAAAGTTTCTAAACAGACAAAAATTGTTAATACAAGTCCCGTGGCAGTAAATTCTCCTCACATTCACTGTAAAAAAAATGGCAGCGATTTTAAAAGGTAATAAATTGTAAAAATGCTACAGTAAAAAGTTTGCTTAATGTATATGGCTAATAACCATAAATTAACTTTCCTAAAATTATATGGTTTATTCCATTACATAACTTTGATGTCTGTTTGATGTCCATGATGGTGTTTTTTAGTTGTGTGAATGACACTGAGTGCCTTCTAAATTTTTGTATGTTTCTTTGCTGGTCAGAAAAGTTGTTTGATATGAACATTGGTTCATTTTATGATTTTCTCATCAACATATGGTTGTGTTTTTGTCTGTGTAACACAGGATATGATGTGTTCTTAACGCTTCAAAACACTGGTGTATTTAGGCTGTAATACAGTAAATACAGTATGAAATACAGTAGTTTACTGTAAAAAATCTAAATTTAATTGTAACGTAAAATTTATTCTAACAGTGTTGGTTAGAGTTCGACTGTTTAAATAATTTAAATTATACAATAAAAAATAATGTTTGTTTAGGTCATTTAGCTTATGATAATTTTTTTTAAATACAGTTGAGTGGGATCCCCTAAAATAAACAGTGAAATTTTACTGGCACACAACTTGTATTAACAATTTTGGTCCATTTAGAAACTTTGACATGTAAAAGCAAACCACAACCAAAGGATAAAAAGCAACACTGTAGCAATTTTTATCCCAGTTTATATTAAATATTTTTTCTCAATCATTTGCTGACAACATAACATTGCTCAAATGAAAGTAAAATAGGTCATGAATGTCATTTCACGTTGACTACAAAACATGCTATACCTTTTAATCCTAAAAGGAAATTTTACAGAGACATCTAAAGGAGAAAAAAAAAGTTACATAAGCCTGATCGTAAGCATTCCTTCAAACCAATTCTGTCTGAACTCAAAGGGGGGCAAGAGCTGAGTAAATATTGGATGTAAAGAGAGCAACTCAGCATCCTTTAGCTGGAGCAATGCCCCGTGTCAGATGATGAGAGTGTGTGTGTGTTTGTGTATGCACTCTGATTGGGCCTTATTGGCAAAGCCCTTACCTTGTACGGCTCACCAAACAGATTAAATCCGGTAGAAAACAAGTCTTCATCCTGCTGCACTTCCTGCGTCCTTCGCTCCCACTCCTTCTTCTTGAGCGCCGATCGGTCCTGCTCGTAATGACTGCAGGAAACGAGAGAGAGAGGGAAAGAAGAGCGTGATTCAAGCTGGCATGCGAGAAATCGACGGCAAAAAAACCCTGCCTGTAAGAGATTCAAGGGAAGCCCTTATCTGTCTAATAGGCCCGAGCTGACACTAAGCAGATGAGGAGAGCGTGGCGGAGGAGATAAAGTAACTGGATTGGTGCGCAGATGCTTTGCAGGAACAGACAGGAGGCTGCCAGGAAGAGGCAGCTCTGTTTGAAATGCTGTAAGAAGGGCTGGAGGCTCGGGGAGCGTTTATTTAGATTTGAAGGACCTCATATGGCAATCAGCGTGGGGGATTGTTACAGGAAATTCAGGCTTGTTTTAAACAAAGGCAGATGTCATACTGCGGTAGTTGACAATCCCAAATTCGGCGTGTGGAGTAAATGATTTCACAAATGAAAAAGCAAGCATCGTCCTCTGAGGGACTCTGTCAGGCTTGTATATTCCTTTACATTCATTAAAATGATGGCTTTATCTTAGCGGCTCTTCGCACACTTCTCCAAGGACTTGTCTGAGTTATTTAATGACCACAAACGAGTTACCATTTAACAAACTTCATCTAGTAGCAATAAAAACAAATATGCAAATTCATCGTGGGAAACAAACATGTGGAGTGCTAAGATGAGATTGCGCAATGCTGGCTGTGACTGGTTGGCCAACATTGATCTATTTTTATTTAAAAACGTGTATGGGTGTACACATATCTCCAAAACCTTGATTGAGCTATTTAATGTCAGCAAGCATCTTGCAATTTTACAAACAATTTTTATTAGTGATAGAAATAAATGTGGCATGCTAAAATGAGAGTGTGCGATGCTAGCTGTGAATGGTTTGCCAACATTTATCTTAAAAACAAAAATGTATTTGTATTTTTGTACACATATAGATTAATAACTCCAGAGCCATAACTTTGAGTTATTTAATGTCAGCAAATGTCTTTCCGTTAAGAAACTTCATCTATTAGTGATGGAAATAAACATGTTAAGATGAGAGCGTGCAACGCTAGCTGTGACCGCTAACATTTATCGATTTTTATATCTCCAAAATCTTTTTAATGGTCCAGGGTGGCTGGCCAACATCTATTTTCACTTTGAATTAACAATATCTTTACATTTATATGCATGTGTGTATGAGGCCTTGTATGAGTTATCTATTGTCTGCCAATAACCGTTAAACAGAGTTCATCTTTTAGCAATGAAGGCAAACATGTCAGTTGCCACTGGTTGGCCAACATTTATTATTTAATTTCATCAAACATATCTTCACATGCATAATAGTGTAAAAATAATGTCTTATTATTATTATTTAATATCCTCGAACAACTTGCTGTTTAACAAACTTCATCTATTAGCAATGAAGACAAACATGTGAAGTTCTAAGATAACACCAAGCAATGATATATGTGAGTGGTTGGCCAACATTTATTTCTTTAATTTTGTTTTGATTTTAATTTGTTTATGTGTATGCATGTACATACACACACAAATATCTCCCAGACCTCTATCAGAGTTATTTAAAGTCTGCAAATGACTTGTCATTTAATACATTTTACTCGATTAGCAGTGGAAACAAACATTCAGAGTGCTAACTGTGCTAGCTGTGACTGGTTGGCCTCAGGGCCAGTGTTATAGGCTGACAGTGGCTGATTAGAGCCATAGACTCGGTCTTTCCATTATCAT
>CAIGQV010016735.1:24960630-24964454 GCA_903798115.1 Danio jaintianensis
CAATATATTGTGTCAAACTATACTAAAATGTCAGTAAAAATACGACATACGTAACCTGCTAAATAACACATATTTTTACAGTATAGTTTGCATAAAACCAATAACAATACCCTCTCACAAAGAAACTCAAAACGCATCTGTTCCATAAATTAATGTTCAAAATGTTTATACATTTTGACTTAAAAACAGTGGTGTATAAACCTCCCCTGACGCTTACACAATCTGTAACAAAACACCACCTGATCTGCTCTTTCTTAATGCTTGTTTTGCTTAATTTCTATACACTCGATAATTTTCTCCTCTCATGTTTCAGAGGAACTGCTGCCCACCTTTACTATTACCTCAGAGAGAAAGAAACAGAGGAAAATAACAGCACATAAACATGTTACCAAAATATGTTGATGCCATATATACATTCAATCTTATCTCAATGCAGACAAGGCACTGTGTGTTAACCAGCGGTGGTTTATTACGCTGATGTTGTTGGTGGCATGATTATGTTCTGGAATATGTGGCATTGGCAGTTTCCGCCATCCATTCTTCCCGTTCTCCACCTCTCTCCTAAGAGGGGGGAAATGAACAGCGATATCCATGGAAAAGCAACTGAATTTAATCTTAGCTGAGCTTTGCTGCATTTGAAAGATAACCAAATAGACCGCCTGCATCTCTCTCTCTCTTTCTCTCGTCCCGTTGAGCCCCCGGTTAAAGCCTCCCATAGAGAAATAATGTAATAAACAGCCGCTGTTATTAGAACGGAGCAGCAGCCACAACAGTGGGCCCCCGATTTCTGATTTAAGCGGCAATTATTAATTTGAAGCACGGGCTAATTAAAACTACAGCGAAGCGTTTAGCCTCTTGTTACAATTATTTTGGAGGATTGTAATTATATGGAGCTGCTTATCTTGACAGAAGAGGTGGAGATCTGCTCTGGTTTACGTGCTGATATATATGGAGACTGATGGGACACAGATAGCAGAAGTTCATCATCAGGTTTGTCTGGAGGGACAGTCCAGCCTCAGGGAAAAACAAGCCTTTGTCAGGAAAACTGTTTTTTTCTCTTTTTTTTTTCCTCTTACAGTTAACCATCGCAGGACTTTTTTTCTTGATATTTGGTTGATTAAATATGTTGGTTATTGTGGTGTGCAATTAAACGGGTGATCAGCGATCAGATCAATCAATCTAATACAATAAGACTTCAACTGAGTGTAAAAATCTTAATGGTTCTGTGGGTTTTGTCTATCTAAACTGATATTTATTTTTTATTTTCTATTGGATTCAAGTCAGGTGATTGGCTGGGCCATTCTACAGCTTGATTTTCTTTTTCTGAAACCATTTTGAGTTTCCTTGGCTGTGTTTTGGATCATTGTCTTGCTGAAATGTGCACTCTAGTTTCATCTTCACCATCCTGCTAATGTAAATGTTGGACTGAAGCAGCTAATATTAATTTACTATGACGAAGGGCAGAGGGTTGAAGAAATCTTATGAGAAATTTCTGCTGCTGTCTGGGCTTTCACTGGCTTGCTACACCTTCCTTTCTTCTTGTGTTCAATCCTTTTTTCCTGTGTCATTTCATTTTATTACACATAACTTCATTTGTAAACTAATTAGATTTGTTTTCGTTTCATATATGTATTTATTTGGTTGTTGTCAACAATTGGTGACAATTTCAAGACAACCGCACCTTTAGAAATATGTTTTCTGAGAAAAATGGTGACATGTTGAATACTTATTTCCCCCACTGAAAATATTATTGTATTTTGAACCATAAATGTTGCTTTGCTTTCCTGGATGTTTGACAAACGGAAAATCCTATAGTCAAACTTTTTAAAAACAGAATTTTATCACTGTCTACTCACTGTCATTTTGATCAATTTAATGTATCCTTGCTCAAATGAAGGTAAAATAATTCAATTAAAAAAAATAACAATAATAAAATTGCACACACCCCACCCTTTTCAAGTTTGGTACCATTTCAGTTTTTCTTGAATCTATCTTTCAAAGCATTCTGTCAAATGCAGGAAGCAAAACCTATTTAACTCCAGCAATAGAAATAAGTAAACACATTCCACCCTCAGAAACAACAGTGAAGAGCAGCAGAGAAAAGACCCAAATTTAGCCCTCCTTCAGTCAGGCAGCGGGCCGGATGCTGGTCTTCAGGATGGAGCGCAGTGACTCTCTCAGAGTAATGAGCGCTGCTGACAGTAATTGCGGGGTGGCAGGTTTTCACCCCAGACACTGACACCACTTTCCTTCAGGACTCTCTCCATTTCCTCAAGGAGCTCATTGTTTTGCTCTCATATTAGCAGCGGCTCAGCGGGACAGCAAAGACACCAGTTAAAACACACTTCACCTCTCCAGTCCAGGACACTATTCTTCCTTAAAGATGCTCCTGATCACTTATAGATGTGGTTCTCCATGTCTAAAAGGTATTTAATGCACCTCTTACAATCCAGAGGCAGAATATAACTACAGTAAAATACTTTATTCAGAAATGTGCTCAGGTACGTCTAATAGAAAAGGAAATTAGGAAATTAGTATTATAATGTTAGTAATATTATTCTTTGGATAATGTTATATAAAAATACATATTATTTTTTATGAAAGAAAATACATATGAAATATATTAATACAATCATTGCATTATATTATATTATGATTAGCATAAATACAGTACTGCTACTACACTGTAAAACCCAATAAGTTAAGTTAACTCAAACTGTTTGAGGAAATCGATTGTGGCAATAAATTTCAGTTTTGAAACCAAATTATTTGAGTACTGTAAACTTATATATATCGAGTCATATATACAAATATTATTTATGTTTATGGGGGTGACACGGTGGCTCAGTGGTTAGCACTGTCACCTCACAGCAAGAAGGTCGCTGGTTCGAGTCCCGGGTGGGTCTGTAGGCATTTGTGTGTGGAGTTTGCATATTCTCCCCGTGTTGGCGTGGGTTTCCTCCGGGTGATCTGGTTTCCCCAACAGTCCAAAGACATGTGCTATAGGTGAATTGGATGAACTAAATTGGCCGTAGTGTATGTGTGTGAATGAGTGTGTATGGATGTTTCCCAGTACTGGGTTGCAGGTGGAAGGGCATCCGCTGTGTAAAACATATGCTGGATAAGTTGGCAGTTCATTCCACTGTGGCGACCCCTGATGAATAAAGGGACTAAGCCGAAAGAAAGTGAATCAATTAATGTATTTATGTTTATATTATCAAACATTTAGAGTATTAGTAACTTAAACATTACAAGTTCAGTTATCAAATTGGTATGAGTTCAGTTAATAGAATGAATTGAGTCCAAACAACTACATACTGTAGTTACCTAAATGGTTTGGTATTGCATCTAGCACAGGGGTCACCAATCTCGGTCCTGGAGGGCCGGTGTCCCTGCAGGGTTTAGCTCTGACTTGCCTCAACACACCTGCCTGGATGTTTCAAGTATACCTAGTAAGACCTCGATTAGCTTGTTCAGGTGTATTTGATTAGGGTTGGAGCTAAAATCTGCAGGACACCGGCCCTCCAGGAACAAGTTTGGTGACCCCTGATCTAGCATTAGAGTTAAGTTTATACAAAAACTCATTCAGTTTGAGTTCTGCTTGATAACAACAGTTTATGAGTTGCATAACTCTTTTTCGTTAAGTAAAAGTAGCTTTTTAAAAATTATAAGTTAAAGTAACTTATTTCATTTATTGATTTTCACTGTTAGGTTTTATACTGCACTACTATTAATACTACTACTATTACTACTAAACAAATAAATGAATAAATGAATAAATAAATAAATAAATAAATAAATAAATAAATAAATAAATAAATAAA
>CAIGQV010016735.1:24977256-24982256 GCA_903798115.1 Danio jaintianensis
AACAAATTAGAATTTTGCTCACTGAAATCATGGTTATTTTGTCCACTGTAAAATTGTGATTAAACACATCATATCATATATTAATAACACACTTAAAATGTTTACATCTCAAATAACATGTACATATTACAGTCTTTTAAAATAATCTGTATACCACTGAACAATTATCAATTCATTCATTTTCCTTTGGCTTAGTCTCTATTTCAGAGGTCACCACAGCAGAATAAACCACCAACTATTCCAGCATATGTTTTACACAGCGGATGCCCTTCCAGCCGCAACCCAGTACTGGGAAACATCCATACACACTCATCCACACTCATACAACACGGCCAATTTAGTTCATCCAATTCACCTATAGCACATGTCTTTGGACTGTGGGGGAAACCGGAGCACCCAGAGGAAACCCATGCCAACACGGGGAGAACATGCAAACTCCAGACAGAAATGCCAACTGGTCCAGCCGGGACTCGCACCAGCAACCTTCTTGCTGTGAGGCGACAGTGCTAACCACTGAGCCACCGTGCTGCCCCACAGAACAATTAATTATGCATTAATAATTTTGAATATTAATTCAAATAATCTGGCAGTGGATTTGAAACAACATAAGAAAACATATTTTGCTGATAAACAGACCAAGTGCTTTTCTAAACTCTAAACTAAACTCTTAACTCTAAAATCTCCTTTTTTTTCTGAGTTTATCTAGACAACTGCTCACTGAAAAAGGTCATAAAGATCAATAAAGCCCACCTGCACTTTACCCAAACACCTTCTGAAAACACTTCCAAAAAATGGTGAGTAGAACTGTTAGGTGCTCTTGTTTACACCGTTTCACATGAACAGAAATGCATTTCACTGCTAAGTTGTTAGTGAGGAGAGGCTGTCACATGGCACGTGAAGCAGTGACATTTATTTTGGGTAAAAAAAAAAACATTTCAAATGTGTCTGAGAACACAAAGAATTGTTTTAATGAGAAGAAACCCAGAGTAGATGCTCTAAATGAGTCTATAAAAGTTGAGCTGTCGGCCTCAATCAATGCGTTTAAGATGACATTGTACAAACGCTTCCTCTCTGGCACGCATTCATTCACAAACCCCAAAGACTCTACACTTGACTGAAGCAGAATATGTAATTAGGAATCAATTCAAAGCTTGATTTTCAGCCAGAACATGTAAGCAGGAATCAATATAACAGCTTTAAGCAGGTTTATTGATTTGTTTATTTAGGCTAATTAGAAATATATGATTATGCTTACATTTCTACAAAACCATAAATCAAATTTTCCATTTATAAGCATATTTCAGAAGGGATGCACTAATATGAAAATTTTACCCAATAGCAATAATCAATAAATGTTTATATTTGAAAGCCAATAACAGTTGTTTAGGCTGATTAATATGCATCTAAATATGTTTTAAGCTTACTCACAACAACAAAAAGCAAACAAAAACAGCGAAAAGCTGATTTTATTTAAATAACCTGCAGAAAATCAAGAAATTGCAAGAAAACATCTTCTAGATCTTTGTTTTAATCAAATCATTAGGTACAAAGTGACTTTGCACTCCTTAAAACTTATTTTACACGCTAAATGTGACTATGGTGACCATTTATTATGTTGTTTGGTGTACATATGATAGGAGTTTGAATATGAAATGACTGTTAAGAGGTGCTAAAATGTATTAAAAGAAATATATAATTAAATAGCAGTTACTAGTTTTTTTTTTTTTGTAGAAGATTAAATAAAAGTTTTAGCTGAAACCATCATTGGTGATTCATAAAATGCAAGTCTATGGCTTATGGCACTTTGAGAAATACACTTTTTTTTTTTTTCAGAACACATCTATTTAAAAATTTGCTATAGCAAAAACAACAACAACAACAACAAAAAAAATCTTTGAGATTATTTGAACATTGTGCAAGGAATCACACACAAAAAACTTTAATAATCAATAATCCACTCCTGTAATCTTAATTCATGTGAAAGGGAACATAAAAGTTTATGATTTACTGCCTCAAGTGTTCATTTTACTTGGAAACTGTGATGAAAAGGATGTATAGGTGCAATTTTACAGCTCACACATTTCCAGTAAGCCTATAAATTGATAGTTTTTGCATAAAATAGTTTGACAGCAAGACATTCCCAAGCCTAAAAACTGACAACTCTGTGTCGAAATGTGTCCTGACTTGTGTTTTTAAGTGGTAATGCCATCAGATTACAATATTTAGGGTGAGCTGCTGCTGTCTTACCGCAGTTTTTTCCACCTGTCGGAGCGTTTCCTCCACTGCACTGACCTGCCTCACCACAATTAAAACCATGTGGGCTGGCAATAATAAAAAAAAAAGAAAAATCCCAGCAGAAAGGAATATATCACATTTGACTAGGGCGCTGGTGTTTCTCTGAATTGACCGGAATGCATTTGATCCTGAAACCTGCGCCAGAACAAATGGTAAAATCCTCAACTCCACGCTCACAGACTCACACACACAATCCTGTTCTTCCAGCCATCAAGCCTGCTGTTTAATTTTCAAACAGCCAGGCACAGACCTTCGCTCAAGGCTTACAGGCGGTATGTAATGCAGCACTGCTGGTTGAGACTGAGACAAAATAAACCTTAAAAGAAAATAAAAAGAGAGGTTTTGGTTTTGTTACCGTAATCACTTAAGTTTGTCTTAATAAAATGGAATCTGCTTTTGATTAAAGGATTGGTTTTAGTCTCATGTTAGTTAAATGGTCAATAGTCAAAGTGTTTTGAGTTGATTTGAGTATTCTGGAAGGAACCAAACAAAACAAGTCATTAGTAATAAATAATCTCCTACTGTAATCATAAATTCTGAGCATTTTACTGCTTTGTTTGTTTACTTTACGTGGAAACGGTATGAAATGTTTTCTACAGCTGAAGATAAAATGATTAGCCCTCCTGTAAAATTTTAATCAACATTTCCCAAATAATGTTTAACAGAGCGAGGACATTTTTCACAGTATTTACAAATATATTCTTCTCCTGGGGAAAGTCTCATTTCTTTTAGGTCAATATTCTTAGGGTTTAGAAATTAGAAGTTAGTTACAGATTTTTATTTATTTATTTATTTTTCTGACTGACTACAGAACATGACTTGCCTAATTAACCTAGTTCAGGTTTTAAATTGCACTTTAAGCTGAATACTAGTATCCTGCAAAATAAATAGTAAAATATTATATACTGTCATCATGGCTAGTACAAAAGAAATAAGTTATTATAAAGTATTTATTTAAACGATTGTGTTTAAAATGTGTTAAAAATCTTCTTTCTGTTAAACAGCATTTCAAATGTTTTTTTTTTTAAATCCATAATCACTCAAATCTGTATTAAAAATTAAAAGGTTAGCTTTTAATTAAAGGATTAGGTTTTATCTCATGTTAGTTAAATAGTCAGTAGTGTTTTGAGGTGATTTTGGATAAGGAACCAAACTAAACAAGTCATTATTAATCAACAATCTTCCCCTGTAATCATTATTTACCTAAAGATTTGCAAAAATGTTTCTGGTGTTCATTTAATCTAAAACTGTTACATAAAAAATGTTACATACATAGGTACGTTTTTTTGCAGTTGAAAATTTTAGACAGTCACATTTTTCCACTATAGACCTATTTATGGTATAAAACGCAGCACTAAACAAAACGAAGAAAACCTTAAAATAAAACTTTAAAAAAATGCTCTGATGCTTCAAGGAATTACAAATACAGTTTTGTTTTTATAATCACCTAATTCTGTCTTAATAAAAAAGTAAGCTTTTAATTGAAGGATTGAGTTTTTATCTCATGTTAGTTAAATAGTCAATAGTGTTTTGATGTGATTTTGAGCATACTGTGCAAGGAAGCATGCAAAAACACATCCTTATAAATCAATAATCATAAATTACATGAAAATTAACAAAATATGTGGGTGTTTTACTGCTTTTAGTGTTCTTTAATCTGGAAACTGCTGTGAAATACATTAAAAATTTATTTTTGTCGGTTGTTCAAAGTATTCATTTAAAATTAGCTGAATCAACACAATTTTTTGAAGGACAATTTAAATGTTTTATGTTCAATCCACTTAAATTTGTAAAAACAATTAAGTTTTGATATGTGTTGGGGCAACCCAGGAATTGTGTGGAACCCAGCATTTTTTACAGCGTATTATCACCGGCCACTTTATTAGGTAGACCTGTCCAACTGCTTGTTAACGCAAATTTCTAATCAGCCAGTCACATAGCAGCAACTCAATGCATTTAGGCATGTAGACATGGCCAAGACGATCTTCTGCAGTTCAAACCGAGCATCAGAATGGGGAAGAAAGGTGATTTAAGTGACTTTGAACCTGGCATGGTTGTTGGAGCCAGACGGGCTGGTCTGAGCATTTCAGAAACTGCTGATCTACTGGGATTTTCACGGACAACTATCTCTAGGGTTTACAGAGAATGGTCCGAAAAAGAGAACATACCCAGTGAGCAGCAGTTTTGTGGGTGCAAATGCCTTGTTGATGCCAGAGGTCAGAGGAGAATGGCCAGACTGGTTTGAGCTGATAGAAGGGCAACAGTAACTCAAATAACCACTCGTTACAACCGAGGTATGCAGAAGAGCATCTCTGAATGCACAACATGTCCAACCTTGAGGTGGATGTGCTACAGCAGCAGAAGACCACACCAGGTGCCACTCCTGTCAGCTAAGAACAGGAAACTGAGGCTACAATTCACACAGGTTCACCAAAATTGGACAACAGAAGACTGGTTTCTTGAACATGACAATGAGTTTACTGTACTCAAATGGCCTCCACAGTCACCAGATCTCAATCCAATAGAGCACCTTTGGGATGTGGTGGAATGGGAGATTCGCATCATGGATGTGCAGTTGACAGATCTGCAGCAACTGCGTGATGCTATCATGTCAACATGGACCAAAATCTCTGAGGAAAATTTCCAGTACCTTGTTGAATCTATGCCACGAAGGATTAAGGCAGTTCTGAAGGCAAAAGGGGGTC
>CAIGQV010016735.1:24984756-25011396 GCA_903798115.1 Danio jaintianensis
CAGTCACTTCATTGATGGAAAGAAAAGAGTCAGTTGACTGGGCTAGTCACAAAAGAAACGGTGACAGCACAAGTTCAGAACAAAAGACATTTTGCTCTTGTTTTTTGTCTGAATTGTTGTCACGAAGAGATCTTTGAGCAGCTTTGGGTTTCTGGTACAAGGTTTGTTATTAGGCAACAAGATCCACTAATTTGTCTTTTCATTCTCAGCAGAAACTCAAAGGACGGCGGCTGTTGTTGAATTCCTGCTGTACAACAGGGGTAACAATGCAGTTCATTTGCTTTCATTTGGTCTGAGAGGTTTTGAAGGGAAGTGAAAAGTCCAGAGAAAATTCACAGCAATGGGCTTTGAAGGGACACGCAACTGCATGTGAATGCGTTAAAATAGTAAAAAATAGTTCAGTTAATAATTTCCAAAGCCATACTGATCTTTTCGTCTCTTTAGTGTAAGCATTTTCAATATATTGATGGTGAATACTCGATAAAGTTGCTATTTGTTTAGCTGTCAGTCACAGTTGTTATATATTTAACTAAAACCATAAAATGAACTTACTTCAAATAAAATAAACGTCAACTAAAATAAAAGCTTGTAATTGTTTTATTACAGCTAGTTGCCAAGAAAATATTTCTCACTTTCGTTTAGGGATGTTTTCATGACACAGTCCAAAGTTTTGAATTAAATAATTCTCAAAATTACGGAAGTCCTAATAGGCTCAACGTTATTATATTTTTCTCTCTTTTTCTCTCAACTTGAATAGTTTTTTTGTTATCACAAGTTTTAAGTTAAATTAAGTAAAATAATGTGACAATGAGAAAACAACTTCTGCTATTGTGAGATTGTAAAAAAAAACTAAGTCATGATAATGAGAAAATAAGAACGAAAAATTTAATAAAGCATGGCCTTTTTGTTTTTTCATTTCCGTTAGCAAAGTGACTCCAGGGTCAAAATAAAAGTGAATGTGATCATCCATGATTCATGTTTCATTTGCGAGGTGTGGTCTTTTGCTGAATAAAAAGTAAGTCATCACAATGAGAAGAAAAGATCGCAAGAAAACAACTTTTTGTTATGCCGAGTTAACAAGAAAATAAAAGTCGTGATCACGAGATAGAATAGGTGTTATGTCAAAATCAGAGAAAATAAAAATCTTGAAAGCAAGTGTAGAGATCACGAGTAAATAAAAGTCACTAATATGAGAAAAGGAGTCGAAAAATAAGTTATGCATCGTGCATTATGTCACGAGAAAACAAGAGAGAAAAATAGATAACCCATGGCCTTCCATATAAAATAACAGCGGTCAACGTGCCATTTTTTGAATCCAAAAATATGACTTTCTTTAACTCGAACACACACAATTTTATATTGATATAAATTCATTGTTTGTTCACTGTCAGTGCACCAGTATTAAGGCCAAGAAGATTTTTGTAATCCAATTCAAAGCTTTAAAGGAGAAGTCGAAGAGGAGAAATTTCAGCTGCTCATTTTCTGGTATTAAGAGACATTCATGATTATCACAAGGACCTCTTTTGTTACCCATGTATGACCATTCAATGTCATTTTAGAGAAAACTCATTCCTTAGTCACATTCACTTTGTGAAGGGCCAATTCTCTGACAAATGGGTAAAACTTAGCGGCATGATGAATTGTGCAAAAGTAAAAGAATTTTAAATGATAGTTTTTTTTTTTGTTTTTTTTTATATGGCATAAAATGTTGCTTGTTCTAAATACAGTATTCCTGACAAGATTGTTAGTTTGTCAAATAAACCATTACACTAAACGACATTTTAGTCAGTGATCGTTTTTTCTCATTTCTGCGTAATTGTAATGCAATTGTAAAATGCATTACATTTTTATAGCTTGCTTGAAAAACAAAATGCTACGTCTGTGTTCAACAGTATGTCAAATGGAAGAGTTTTCATTATTGCTTGAACTACTTTGTAAATAAGTCCCTTTTTTTCAGACCACACAATCAGTCACTCTCTAGAAAACACAAGGATCGAATGTAAACCCAACACTCTTGTTTTATAATAATTACTCTAGCAGGACCCTGTTCCCATCCTTCATCTCCAAATAAAAAGTGGTCAAAAGGACAGCGCGCTCTCTTTTTTCACACATGTGGCCGAACACATTTTTACAGCTAGAACTGAACGTTACCCAGTTTATTACCCAGGAGCCTTAGCAAGTAAAAACACAGATCGACAATTATTTTCAGGGGCCGCTTAACAGTATTGTTTTATTGTGCTATTAGCGCATGCCTTGTTGCCAGCCAACTCTTGTTTCTCTCGCCCTTTGTCTTTTTTTCTAAGTGATTTTTTTTTTTTCCTCCGGTGACCTTTCAGGGGTCTGTGTTCAGGCTACAGAGGGGTGCTAATAACAGTCATCTGGCATCACACACGGAACGGGCCCGGTTTGGAGGAAACTGGAGAAGTTGTCAGTCTAGAGGGTAATGTCCACCACATGGGGTAAGGAAAGCTGTTGAAGAGGAAAGTATGTGTCACTGCTGGGAGTTTGAAGTCGACTGTTTGAGCCAGGCTGAAAAAAAAGAAAAGAAAAAGAAAAGAAAGGGAAAAAAAGCACTTGCTGGAGCCACATTGGATTCATTTGGCACTGAATGCTTTTTTGATTTTTTGGCTCACACTCCCCTATTGGCAAAGACAATGAAGGCTGGTACATAAAGCGAGCCATATGAGCGGGCGAATGTGAAACCTTTCACACAGAGGTGCATTATTCATGACACTGGATGAACTGCTTGGATTATTTTTCATTCATTTTCCCCCAGTAGTGCTGGCAGAAATAGAATCTTTAGTAAGTGGTTTTATTCAAATCATTTCGCTATGGCACTGCTGACAATAACAACAACTAAAATGTTCAAACTTAAGTAATAAATGTTTGGGAATTAGGGTTACTGCTTTTTCATTACTACAACATAAAATGATAAATCAACAGTCTGGGATTGTATCTCTTTTTTGGGGGCATTGAACGTGTTGTATTCTCAAAGAAGCCCTAAATATTTAAACTGTTTGTTTAATGGGACTTAAATAAAGTACAATGAAATATTTTAAGGGCTGTGTTGGCACCTACCACCCTCAAAGTGACAGTTTTGGGAGAAAAACATGATTTGAACAAATCAGTGATGTTAATAAAGTTCCATTGCTTTGGCGCAACTGTTTATAGCAATTGAGTTTTTGATTAAACGAAAGCTTGTTGAATATTTAAAGGGTTAGTTCACTCAAAAATACAACTTTCATAGTCATAAATAAATTAATCATTAGAATACAGTACAGGACCATTCTGTAATACTCCTGTGTCTATTTTAATAAGCTTATAGATAAATCACGATTCTGTTGGTTTGAGGACAACTCATTTTGGGGACAGAAAAAGAAAAAAAAAAGTTTATGGTATTGGAATAACACCAGTTTGAGTTAATGCAGAGTAAAAAAAAATTCGTTCATTTTCATCAAAGTTCAACATATATTTTCTTAGCGTTCCCCAATCTATTCATTATAAAACAGATTACAAAACAAACAAAAAAAACTAATAATAAATTTGAATGGGCAGCACGGTGGCGCAGTGGGTAGCACAATCGCCTCACAGCAAGAAGGTCGCTGGTTCGAGCCCCGGCTGGGTCAGTTGGCATTTCTGTCTGGAGTTTGCATGTTCTCCCCGTGTTGGCGTGGGTTTCCTCCGGGTGCTCCGGTTTCCCCCACAATCCAAAGATATGCGCTATAGGTGAATTGGGTAAGCTAAATTGTCCGTAGTGTATGTGTGTGAATGAGTGTGTATGGATATTTCCCAGTAATGGGTTGCAGCTGGAAGGGCATCCGCTGCGTAAAACATATGCTGGATAAATTGGCGGTTCATTCCGCTGTGGCGACCCCAGATTAATAAAGGGACTAAGCCGAAAAGAAAATGAATGAATGAATGAATAAATTGAATGTCTGTTTTAAAATGTATAGGGTCACTAGCAACCCAATGTATGTGATAGTGTATATTATCCCTGTGCAACAATAATAAAATATCTGAAAACATATAACTCAATCAGCGCAATACACATTTATTTCTTCCACTGGCAGTACCTCACACACAACTTATCACAGAGTGCATAACTTCTACATTCATAAAGCAAAAAAAATTAATTTTAAATAAAAATGACCAGAAAAATGTGGCTTTACTGCAGATTAAATCTTGTACAGAATGAAATATGTGTCACTGTCATGTAATGGTAAATCTGGTGAATAGGCTGTCAAAAATAAAAATACTGCTGTAAATGACAGCTTTGAGAACAGTGTTGATATTGTGAACATTGGAAAAGAGCCAGACGTACTGGTGAAGTGCGTTCTGACAATGAAAGTGATGATAAATTCATCTGATCAAACCAAACTCTTCCAAGTTCCAGATGTATTGCATTGTATTCTTTATTTGTTATGTATTCTTTATTTTGTTATTTTGTCATTGTTATTAAATTGCAGTAAGTAAAGATCTGTCCATGCTCGATATAAACTGTAGGTCCGGGTCACTAAAGACCCGGATATGTAATAATGATTGGCAAAAGATTACAACATTTAAGGGTTACTTACATTTAAGTGGAAATTCAACGACTGGGAAGTTGTACATGATAGTATATGTAAACAGTGTGACAAAAGCAGCAACTAACTAATTAATGAATAAATAAACAAATAAACAAACAAATAATCAAATAAACAAACAAATTAATGAATAAACACAAACAAACACATAAAAAATAAAAAAAAATAAATAAATAAATAAATAAATAAATAAACAAACAAATAAATAAAGTGTCCTTAAGAGTCTTTATTAGGTGACTAAGTACAAATTTAGCAACATTTTTTTTTTGCCTGAGTAAGTTTTGTCTGCTTATCTGTGCTGCTCAGACATGGTGGATGAGCCTGTGAATAGGCAATTAACCACAAAACGCCATCAAGGCTAATTTTTCTTTGGAGGACATGAATTCATTTACACATTTGGCTTGCTACCACATTCATATTCCACACACAGGTAAAGCTACAAGGCATATGCAGCATAAAAATATTTTTTTTTTTAAATCCACACAATAATATTTGACAGCCTTCTGGTGCTGTTTTGAATTGAGAACAGAGGCCCATAAGGATACTGAACTGGGCTATGAAGATAGAAATGAATGTCGATATGATAGAAATGACTAATCAAAGACTGAAATAGTTGTAACATTAGAAATAGGTCTATCATTATAGCTACAAAGGGATAGACATTTAACCAACAACAAGAGGCGGTGTGAACACAGACTAATTAATAAACATTGATACTCATATAAAACACTCATACTATTAAAAAAATAAATAAAACAGCCACAGGGAGAGAAAAGGAGAAAACTACAAAGCAGAAAGATGAGATAAGATAGAAACACAATGAACAACTGTTTTATCAGCAGAGAAAGTGAAGACAAAAAGAGATTACAATACTGGGTGAGACTCTGAATTTAACTGAGCGGGAACTGATATAAATGACAGTTTGAAAAAACAGAGTGTGATGCATTTAATAACACTGTGTGGTATTTTTTTGTTCTGTGCAAAATATGACTATAGTTTTTACCATTAATTAAATACATTTTATTTGTTCGTTCATTCATTTGTATGACTGTATGTATGTATGTATGTATCGATTTATTTATTTATTTATTTATGTTTTTATTCATTGATTTATTCATTCATGTGTTTATTTATTTATTTTTATTTGCTTGCTTGTTTATTTATTCATTTTTTTTATTCATATGTCTGTCTGTTTGTTTGTTTCATTATTTCAATGTTAGCATCATTGTCAATCATATTTATATTTATATACTCATCTACTTGTCAGGCATATTTAGAGCATTAAAAACGTATACATAAAACACACACAAATATGTATATTTTATAGTTATTCTTCAAGCCACAAGTTTTTGACATCATACTTTTCCCTTTTTTTCACTAACGTTATTTGAAACATACCTTGCATTTAATATGCTTTCTATATACAAAATCACCTTTGTCTTTTTTGCCATATATAGGTTTAGAACAGCTCTTATTTTGCAAAAATGCATTGAATTGAATTTAGATCTTAACAATTATTTAAGACAATTATTACAAAACAACTGAAGAGAAATAAAGTCACATTTATAAGTTGCAAACTCAAGAAAAAAAAGTCAGAATTGCAAGATTAAAAAGTTTAAGTTAAAAGGGAAAAAATGTCAAATGAAATTTATAGTGTAAAATCTTAATAGTGACATTACAAAGTTCAAGTTTACATAGAAAACAGCTTTTTGAAAAGGCAATAATGTTTTAGAATATTTCTTTTAAAATACACTGTAAAAAAAATACTGGGTTCCACACAATTACTTCATGTTGTCCCAACACAAAACGATTAACACAAAACGATTAGCATCCGCTGCGTAAAACATATGCTGGATAAGTTGGCGGTTCATTCCGCTGTGGCGACCCCTGATTAATAAAGGGACTAAGCCGAAATTTTTTTTTATGAATGAATAAACATAAAACAATTAAGTTGTTCCAAAAAACACAAAAATTGTGTTGTTTCAACTCATTTTAAATATGTATTTTAAACAAGCTGCAAAAGTCTTAAGTGTAAGTGAGGCCTTGTTAATTTTTTCAAAAACATTAAAAATAAATTGTTGATCTACAGTTTATATAACAGTAATGTATTTATATAATTCAATACTTTCTCAATGACTCAGACATTAATAACACATAAATGTAGTGTATGAATAGAGCAACAAATTGTGGTTAAAGCAGCATTATAAGCGTGTCTAAATTCAAACTCAGATCTGGTGTATAATTTCTTGCCTGCTCAGCCAGTGTGTCTCACTGTTTTGTCTAGCTTACATTCAGAGCCTCTATTAATTTTACGCTTGCTAAAACACACATCTCCCCAGTTCGTCTGTCACAAGCGGACGGTGGGATTACATTATGGTTAATACGGGGATTTCAAGCAAATCCGGTGGTCTTGAGTGGAGCCCTTGGACCTGCACTCATCACTGTCAGTGAATGGGCAGAAACATGAAGTGAGACAAGTGCCGGAGCAAAGCAAACAAGCCCTCGATGGAGCTCAAGTGTCAGACAGGACACGCTGGAGGCTGATGCTGGAGACCACATGGATGAAGATGAGATAGTCAAGCAATGGCGGAAAAAAAATGGTTTTGCTAATCAGTGATTTTTTCATTTTATTTGGTAATAATAAAAAGATGTGTTGTGATGGTTTAATTATTTTAGATTTTATTACGCACTTTCATGTGTGTGCGCGTGTGTGTGTGTGTGTGTGTGTGTGTGCGTGTGCGTGTGTTTGTATGTCAGAAAGAGTATGCAAATATGCCTTTACTTTTCATTGTTTCAGTATTGAACTCAAAGTGTTACTTGTTTTGTTGTAATTAAGCAAAATACCTCTGGAAGAGACAGTATAATTTTGTCAGTAAACTGAAATAACCCAAATATTTAAATCTTTACATTTTTTTAAATAATCCTAAAATAAAAGCAAAACAAATTACATAAGTTGTATATTACCCTTCATCTTTCCAAATAATTAGATTAATCTACCTATCTGATATGCTGACCCTCCATGTCCTATTAATTATATTATATATTAAAATATATACAGTTGAAGTTAGAATTATTAGCCCTTCTGTATATTTTTCCCCCAATTTCTGTTTAACGGAGAGAATATTTTTTTCAACACATTTTTAAACATAATAGTTTGAATAACTCATTTCTAATAACTGATTTCTTTTATCTTTGCCATGATGACAGTACATAATATTTTACTAGATATGTTTTTCCAAGATACTAGTATTCATCTTTAAGTGTAATTTAAAGGCTTAACTAGGTTAATTAGGGTAATTATATAAGGTTGGGTAATTATTAAAATAACTGTATAACAGTGGTTTGTTCTGTAGACAATCGAAAAAAAAATATTGCTTAAGAGGGTTAATAATGTTGACCTAAAAAGGTTTTTAAAAAATGTAAAACTACTTTTATTCTAGCTGAAATAAAACAAATAAGACTTTCTCTAGAAGAAACAATATTATAGGAAATACTGTAAAAGATTCCTTGCTCTCTTAAACATCATTTGGAAAATATTTGAAAAAGAAAAAGAAAAATCATAGATATATGAAGTGTATATGTATATGTATATATATAATTAAAATGGTGAAATAAAATGCGACCTTCTCTCCCAAAAATCCACCCCGATATAATATTAGATTTTCTATTTGAAATCTTTTGTGAACCAACTCCTTCCTACCACCAATCTGCCCCCCTCCCACCTCAAAATATAATAATAAAATAAAAAAATGAAGAAAGAGAAAGGGGGGAAAAATAGAAGATAATACAATTTCAGTCTCCTGCTGCATTAACTCTTCCCGAGGTTACCATAGCAACGGGCTCCAGGCCCAGACATGGTGATGAGGGGGGGTGGTGGGGGGGATGGAGGCCCCCAAGGACAGAAGAGAGAGAGAGAGAGAGAGAGAGAGAGAGAGAGAGAGAGAGAGAGAGAGAGATGGCAGTTTTGAAGCACAAAGCCTAGGCCGATCGCTCGGCTGCCGGCAGTCTAAGGGTTAACCCATCAAGCGCCGCTACGCATGCTGATGAGCGCAGTCAGACAAACCTTCAAAGACAGAAGAGAAAACACTTTCTCTTTACAGCGAGTTGATTTAATCACTCAAAAATGAGACTCGCAGGAGAGGCGTTGTGGCGAAATGAATTTTACAATCCCTTTTGAGGTGCTCATAAGCAAATGATAATAAGCTAATAAACCTAAATCCGCTGATTAATCATTCTTGATACGATTTAAGCTGTTTTGCTTTAAATGTACAAATCGAATCTCTTACTTGACATTGAAAAGCTGTTTATAAATGTGTTGGTAATGCTTTGCCTTTGTTGAACTTCATTCGAGATGAATTACTGAAATGCTTTTCCAATGGTCAGAAGTCAAAGACGCTGTTTATCATCACAGGAAATTATTTCTACTCGTCAGTGAGTTTGTGCGAGGGTCAAAAGTCGAGACGTTTTGCATCA
Organism: Danio jaintianensis; assembly: GCA_903798115.1. Taxonomy (NCBI): domain Eukaryota; kingdom Metazoa; phylum Chordata; class Actinopteri; order Cypriniformes; family Danionidae; genus Danio; species Danio jaintianensis. Next base: position 24,993,813 of record CAIGQV010016735.1, read on the forward strand.
AAATAAATGTACAGAAGTGATTTTATAGCACAGGAAGCATATTAAGTGGAGGTAAAGTGTTTGCTTTAATGTTTAATGAAAACGTGCTTTTGTGAATATAAATGTCAATATCCATATATTTATGTAAAAATGTAACAACATACTTATTCTATCTGTACTTCTTAAAATGAAAATGATATTCACCATTTACTCATTCCAATATGAGTTCAATATGATATCCTTTATGAGTTTCTTTCTTCAGCTGAATGCAAAAGAAGATATTTTGAAACAAACTTGAACCATGTAATCATTGACTTCCATATTATTTATTTTTCCTACTATGGACGTCAGGGGTTGCAGGTTTTCAGCTTTCTCCAGAATCGCTTCTTTTGTGTTCGACAGAAGAAAAACATAAATAAAAGAATAAGTGATCATACACTCTCAGAAATAAATGGTACACACACTGGGGGCGGTACCTATTCAATAGTTACATGCTTGTGTGTAAAGGCTCAATATTTGTACTTTGAAGGTACATGTTAGTGCCTATAAATTCTAAAGGTATACTATTGTACTGTTTAGGTACTATGTATATTTAAGTTGCCAATATGGACCCTTTAGATATAAATGTGTACCTTTTGAAAATATATCATCCCAATGACAGTTTGCGCACCTTTATTTCTGAAAGAGTACTAAACTATTAGATTTTAAATGATTAAAAGCTTGCTGACAAATGGTTAAAACCTAGTGCTATGAAGGATACAAAGGATGAAAATTACAATAAAATCGCATTATGTGGCTACACAGTAATCCTTCTTTTTTAAATGAGTCATCAAATAAATCTTGTTTAAACATGACTGATGATATTTTCTGGTATACAAACTACTGCTACACCGAATGCCATTTTATTTGGTCTTTTGTAAATCACGATTAAAATGTATTATACTCATTATTATTATTTTGTTTAGAAAAACATCACAAACAAACGTCAAAGATGCATTTTTGAAAGAAGTGTCTTAAGCTCACAAAAACTGCTTTTATTAGCTTAGTATAAAATAAAACAACAGTAATGTTGAATATTATTACAATACAAAAATATTTAAATTTTAAATTTATTCCTATGATGCTGGCTTTTCTGCATCATTACACTTTTAATATGCTGATTTAGCAATCGAGAGACATTTCTTATTATTATTATTATTATTATCATCGCCATCAATGCTAAAACCATTCAAACATTCAACAATTAGAAATATTTTGAAGAGAATCACCATAAACTGCCACTTTTGATAATTAATGCATACTTGGTGGATAAAGGGGAACAAAAATGCTTAAAAAATAACTATTGAACGGTACCATACATACATGTAAACAATATTGATAAGTTATATTTTGTAGTAATCAACAGTCCATGACAGATGCTATTGATACTGCTTAGTTTGTATTGAACACAAAGCATTCCTTTTAAACAGTAGATGCCAATAAAAATAAAAATCAGCCTGAAAACATTTCCCTTGGGTTCCACAATTTCCCTGTTATTGCAGTTATGTGCTGTGGTTATTACAAAAAAAAGCATTTTAATCAAAAACTCACAACCCTCCTTTTTTGATAACTAAAAATCTAAAAAACACCAACTTGTGTTTCCAGCCTCTGTAAGAATGCCAAAAGACATTTCAAACAAATAATCCCACTATCTGTTGATTAAATGCTATATCATTTTAAACACGCGTCTCTCACAATAAAGGCGGACGCATTACAACATTCTTCCTTGAATTCTTTCACTGTGACCGCTTTCCAAAAATTCCCAATTGGTTTCGAACAGGAAATTCTGATGAATGAACAGCCACCACAAAGCTGCTAATCCCAGAATCCTCTTTCTGAGCAGAAACTATCCAACACGCATTTTTCAAAGTGCATCTACTCCAGTACATCAATTGGTCACGCCAAAATGGCAGATATTATTGCAAAGTGCACATTTACATGTCATCCAACGACCACAAACGCTGCTCCATAAATAACCCTGGGGTCATTTTTCAGCTAGATGGATTGCACTTGGCATTAGATGAAAAGCGACAGTTTTTAGCTCAAGTTACATTAGTTCCAATTGTCACAGTTCATCCGTAAGGAAATCCGATATACGCGGCAGCATTAAATAAAATTACATGAATATAATCAGATCCAAGGCTTGAACTCTCCGGGGTCCGGTCAGCATTTGAGGCACTGACATCCAGACCCTGAAAAATGTGGTGTGATGCTGGAAATGTATGGGATGGAGGTGTCGAATGGGCAGGTCAGAGCAGACACACACTGCCAGCGAACTGACAACCAGCAGCACTGCAACATCCGTCACTAAGCCAATAGGTCAAAGGGTATTGTGTCTCCAGAGGGTCTAATGAGGAAATATGCCAGAGTCCAAAGCACTGGAGCTCTCTTTAACTCACAAACACACACATACACACACACACACACACAGGGACAAAGGTTTGGCCTCAGGAGCTCAAGGGCCCCGCTTGTAATTAATTGGCAGTAGAGGACACTGAAAGTCTTCGATCTGATTATTCTGGTTACGGATATCTAGAGACGATGGAATTTGATTTCTTTGGAATAATCACAGCATGTGTGTGTTTTTTTTCATGTTCGCAGATAATAACGCCCCTCAATAATTACATGGTGCTCCTCCAACCGGCTCCAATCAAAGCTAATTTATTATTTATTTACATGAATTTACTTACCAAGAAACTTCCTTTGATGAACCAATAAATACACAATGGCTATGCTACAAAATCTAGCGAGATGTCTATGCAGGAAGTACAGGCAAATTTAGCACTACTCCAAAACTAGGCAGCATTATGTTGCTTTAAAGTAAGGCAAGCTTCTTTTCATCAAATGCTATGGTATATTTTTGGGAAATCCTGCTGTGAGCACATTGAAAAAACATGCAACCAAGATCAAGAGCGAAATTCTGACAATGTCAAACCAGAGCCCAACACCATATATTCTGAAGCGTTTGGTCTCCTGGACTCAAATTAGCTGATTAGCTGATGCACTCATGTACAACAAACATAGGGAGAATAATATAATTCTTTCAGCATCATCAAAAATGTCAACTACACTTTTATCTGACTAAAACTGACCATTTTAGTATTTGCGATGCCACAGTAGCTTAGCAACATGGTAATGTCAAACTAGTAATCATTATACGATGTACAAGCCTCAAATGCACTTTAAGTGAGGAGATTGTTTATACACACTTGCTGTGTATGTACAGAATTCTTTTAAGAATTGTGTTTTCAAAATTCTGTAATTTACAAGCACAATGGTCAAAAGTACAGTATGTGTTTAGTGCATTTTTACATACACTGTTAAAAATGCAGGGTTCCACGCAACTTATTAATGCCGTCTTAACACAAATCAGTTAAGTTAATTGGTTTTGACAAATTTTAGTGGATTGAACATAAAACAATTAGTTGTCCCAAAAACATTTAAGAATTGTGTTATTTCAGCTCATTCTAAATAAGTTTGAACATTTTTTTTTTTTTTAATGTAGAAAAACGGAAATGGTGATCTGTGGAAACGGCACTTTTAAAGTCTGCTATTTAAGCAGAAAACAGACACCTAACTTGGTATTGGAACAGAGCCATTGTATATTGTGAAATTATCATATTCAGGGCAAGCTTCTAAAGATAAAGGCAGTAACGATAAGACAAAAAAAAAGGAAAGCTAAGAAGCAAAATGACCTAATTTTGAAGCATAAATCACAAGAACAAAGGGAGACACAATGGGTGAAGCAAAGTAATGGAAAGAAGGTAATGCTCTTCTACCTTCAATTTTTTAGGATAACATGCAGAGAAGAGTTGGCAAAGTGATTGTAATTTGGCAGCCCGGGAGGAAAAAGTTTGTACCCCTCTGGCTCAGTCACCTTTCCAGCTGGGTCTCATTTCCCCCGGACATGGAGGAACTCAAATGAACACAGAGCTGACAAAGTCATCAAGGTGACTTTTTCTTACAGCTATGGAACTCCACCAAGCAGATCCTGAGAGATTTTAGCCTGTTAAAGAATTGAAAACATCTAACACGATCTCCAATGTTTCACACTGACTAAGGCTAAAGAAGCAGCTCCAACATTTTCCTGCCATTCTGGGAAAAAGGAACGTCAACATCCTGGCAGCAAACTCAATAAGGGCCATCCACATCTCACCAAACTCCCCTCAAACTCTCACAATCCAGCAGGTTTAATGTTTGTTGACATTTTATGTCCTACACTATTTATAGCCTGTGGTTGGACCGCCGTACCGCCGAGTGGAACAGCTGCACGCCCATACAGACCCGAGATGAAGTGAAGAGAGGAGGAAAGAGCCGAGCAGAGAGTGAGCAGAGCCACTCCACAGCTGCACAGACACCTGGCTGCCATTGGATCTTGAAGTGCAGGGTCGTGGTTATGTGAAGAACAGGGTCCAACATGACCTCTGCAAGACGTTTTCAGCAGACAGCAGAAAGGACCCGCTCAAATAATTAATCAAATAACATTATCTCAGACTGGACCACAATTTAATATGCTGTACATACCTCTAGGGATCTACATAAAAACACTTACTTTGAACCCATTAAGGCTAATTCACACAGCACTGGCTAACACTGACTAACGGCAACAGACACTTTGACGAGTTTTGTCTGATCAGTGTTTTCCCACTGTCGCCATATGGTAGCATTGGTTGCCGCTCGTTTTAGCTGATTGACCATGTTTACTGAGTCGTAGAATGTCTAAAAGGAGAGTAATTTGTAATCTAGTGATTGCCTGCGTTGACTGGCATCTGTCACAGCAAAATGAATTGGTTCAAATTGACTCAAAGAATGTATATTTCTGTAGACTGCTAAAAGTATGTAAAACATTTTACACCATGTCCTAACAACACACAATGTGGCAAGATTCCAGAGACAAATATTTAGTTTGCACCAGATGCTACTGTATGAGATTTAAATATTTAAATACCAAAGCAATTCAGAAGGGCAGAGTAGTACACTGCATTCCTAATGAAATTGACAGGTTCATAATCAAATTAGTAATTTAAAACAATAATAATAATAATATATATTTAGGGCTGAGCGATGAATCAAAGGCAATTTTTCATGCACATTTTGTCAGTAGAGTGTTTGTAAAAAAAAAAAATAATAATAATAATAAAAATAAAAGGTTTCAGATGGAACAGCATTTACTACAGAGAGCCGTAGTACACTGACAAGCAACACATTCCGTTCAAAAAGAAATCGATTTAATTGAATTGTTCTGTGATAATGACAGCTGTTTGCATCACTTCTCTGTGTAGTAAATGCAACGCACAAAAATTCCACATATAATAACATGTTTTTTTAATCCAAACTTCATAACGTTAGTCGAGTGTTTCAAAAAATCTTGTCCTATTGATGCTATTCTGGTGACTCCATAGTCAAGTTATTATTAGTCAAATGAATCAATGAAAGCAGTTAAAATGTATGTTTATGATGCAATGCTAAAGGGATTTCCTGGGTTTCTTCTTCATGGGTATTTAGAGTTTCCGTGAGATAGCACCCTCTGGCCTTTGGAGGAGATTTACTGGTGATCACACAACAAGATGTGCATGAAACTTTTTCTGCAAAAAAAGAAACAGTTTGTAAAATTGACACTTCTGTCTCAGTCACACATGGTTAGAACAAAAACTCAGATGAACATGGAAAGGATACCTATTACTGAGTATTGTGGCATTGTGTCACGTGCAGTTAGCATGATTAATTAAAACTAATATACAGTACATTAATCTGAATCCAGACTATGTTAGTATAGCAATTAGAAAATAATTTGCTACAATGTTTATAACAAAATGTACACAGAAGATTCTACAAATACACAGAATAAGCTGCAAGTAAACAACCAACAGTTGAACGTAATGGGATACACTGACAACCAACACAAACACTCGCTGCATTTCATTCTGAAGGGCGTAGGGGACACACTTCTGTATCATCTTGTCTCATCCAAGTTACAAAAAAAAAAACATGTCCAAAAAATCATAAGAGCAAAAAGTACAGATATTTGTACACAAACCCTTCATTCTGAAGTGCCTTTTGAAGTTGAAAGTTTTGAAACCATTTGCAAGGTTTTTGGAATTACCTTTCAATATCGCTTCTATGATTGTTCTTGCTCTTACTGTATGTGCCCTTCAAAGGTGCATTTATCTTATCAGAAACCTAAGGAAGCCAAAGAACTAAAGTCAAAGACACTAAAGAACAAATGAAATTTTAAAACAAGAGTCCTGGAACAGAAATCTACTAATAAGACATAGCATCGATATAATTACAAATGCATGGAGAAAATATGTTATTTTCAATTAATTCACTTCATTGATTATTAATCTGATTGTTTACAATATTTTGGTCACACCATGCATCCCATTATTTCTTTAGACCCATGTCTGAATCAGAAAGATAAAGATAATCACGGTAAAGATAATCTTCGGTCGGGTCACAGTTGGGAATGTAATGCCATCCACATAAGCTGAGTCTTATCACAGCGGTCTCCACTGCTCGGTGAAGACAAGCCTCCCTTTAATAGGTCCTCTATTGACCACAAAGGTCTGACTGTAGACCCCATCATCTGTTTGATTTTGTTATTGAAGTGCGTGTTCTCCACTGCCCCCCCCCAACCGCCCCCATCAGCCATTATGCATTATGCATGCCGAACACTTGTGTTTTACAGATCAGAAATCTCCCTTTGAATAGGGAGGTATTTTCCAGAGCCAAACAAGTGTGACAGTTAATCCTTTGAATGTGTCTAGAAACATTATTTGTTCATTTGTTCTGTTTTCTTTCTATCTGGTTCTCTTTTATTTCCCCCTAGAAGCGAGCGATTTGCAAAGCCTATTTAAATATTCCTGCTTTTATTTCCATTTTACATGATCATTGTCAACATGCAGTCACAAAGACTTCAAATGAGCGCAACTTGTCGAGTTTATGAGCTAGAATTTAAGGCGAAGCTGACTGTCTTGTTGAGGGTAAATATTTGATACAAAGCTAGGCTTCTTTTGTGTTGTCAAGGCATTCGGAAGATGACAGTAATGGATACAGCTCTGAATTCCGGGCCAGGCGCCAAGCAAAAGAAGCCCGAATTTAGACTTGCGCTTAGCATCTTCACAAATCGCATACTTTAGGTACCGACCAAAAGGCTTGTTAGCATGAATCAGTCAGAAAAACAATGCAAAGTGGCGTCTCCTGTTGTCAACGTCAGCTGCGAAACGCTGCAAATAAAACCTCTATATTGATTCCTCACGAGACCCTGTTGAGATTCAAATTAAATGTGCAATTCAATCCAGGCTTTAACTGAACTTATGTTAAGGAATTGTTTCAAATCTGCTCTCATACTGCAGAAAATTGGCTAAGCGCCTGATTTGTAATTTTCAGAGACGTCTTGCACACAGACTACAAAATCCCCTCTCCGGTTAGTAAAATAAATTCTGCAGTCGGTTCATGTAATTAACAAGGATATCATTTTAATAGGAGTTACTGCAGAGGGACATGGCATAAATAATCATGGTTCCGCAGTCTTCTGATTTCAAAAACGCATTTTCTATCTTTTAATGGCCACAGATGCATTCTTCCCACATTAACATAATAAAATAAACGACTGGCGTATCACAATATAAACACTATTACTGAGATTTGCGCCTTTGAATTTGACGACAAAGGATTTAATGACTGACATTATAACCATTTTCGTCTAAAATTACTGCTTCTGTCATTTTTAAGGAGCAAGATTTGTCATGGCAATATGTCGAAAAGGGGAACGTGACGTTCCTGCATGTGGGGAATATTTCATGACAAAGGAGGGATGCAGTCTATTAAAACAATCCATACAAAAACCGGTCTGAGCAACAGCCAATATGTCCTGTCAGTCTCTCAATTGGGAGTGAGATGGATGGCTGTTTATATGAGCTTTGTTTGTTTACGTATGGGCCCGCGTGTGTCTGTGGTCTACCATGAGTATTGTATGTTCTGTATTAAAGCTGCGGCTTGTTCATAAAGCTCTGTGACAAGACAAAGAGGCAGATCCCAGCATGCTTCTTGACAGCAGTGTGTATCAAAGAGAGGCGGATGGGGGTATCAACACTCTATAGGCAAACTCAACCCATTTCCCACCCCCATAGCTGGTAGAGCAGGGGGCTCTGTGGGTCAGTGAGCCCACACACACACACACATGCCTCTGAAAAGTGGAGTAGATTACGTCAACACTCACTCTCACCAACTGCCTCCTGTTGTGACTAATTGTTTGCTGTGATAAAGGGCTGTGAGCTTCTGAAGTACATTACATAGCGATAGCAGAAATACGTAGACATTTTAATGATAAAGTACCATAAATATTATATTTTTTTGAACTCAGATTTGTAAACATACTGTTAAAAAGCACAGAAGTTGTGTAAAATTGTTTTTCAAAACAAAACTTTTATTCAGCAAATATGTCTCTATTCAGTCTCTTCTGACTAAATTAGCTTATGTCATTATTGTTATAAACATTTTAACACCACCTCCTGCCACTTGATGTGCTAGTGGGCTTCTGAAAATTACTGGTTATCAGCCATAACATAAAAATCATTATTGCCATGTCAGTATCATCCAGAATTTTAATACTGGTGCACCACTTCATACTTTAAAAGAAAAGTGAAGCCAAAATGTCCCAAAGATGGCAGCTGCTATCTTGTGCTAATGACGTTATTTGGAGCCAGAGTCTGTAAAAACTCCTATCAATAAACTCATAAAAACAATAAATTCATTAGTAACTGCTAGATAACAATCATCTGCCATCATGGCTAATGTTAGGCTTGATGTCTATAGCTAGCTTGCTAGTTCATTTGACTAATTAGCATATAAAGCACAAATTCTATTTACATGTCAGTGATGGGTAGCTTTGTTGGTTAGTACTGTCTTCTAAAATACAACAGAAATGCAATTTTATGTCCAATCACAAATCACAATCATGTCCCATTAGTTTAAATGGAGAGGATCACCAGGGGGCAATGTAAATGCTTTGACTTCACCTTTATTTTTGGCTATGACTAATACTGATTTGCTTTAGCCTAGTTTCTTTAACTTCACTCCCAACTGGAGCTCAGAAAAAACTCCATTTCCCACTGCTAATTACACTGTGGTGTGCATGTGCTCATCTTTTAAATGTGATTATTTTGTGATGACTCAAAGGCAGCATTTGTTCACACACGTATAGTGCACCTTCTTCAGATGCACTACCACTCTTCAACACTCAAGCATCTGCAAGGAGGAGCTGAAGAAAGAAAAAAACACAATTACCGCTAGCGCCTCTAGACAACAATCTGGCTATGATGAGCCTTCACCATTATCACAGCCTTCTGTTGGGTGTAGGGTGCTTTGTTCTGATGAGTGATTCCCTTGCATGTGCACCTCAGGGATGTGTTTGTAAAGCAGGTTGAAACATACCTGTGACTTTGAGGTTTACATGCTGTAATGATTTTTCTCTGCTTGTTCATTCTCTTATTAGATTTATAAATTTCTGACCTAGACTCAATCCACAAACCACCAACAGACGATCACTGACCATCTGATGCAAGATTTCACAGGTTCTTATCAGTCTGCTGGACACGAAGTCTTGTTCACAAGTTCCCCAACTGTTAGAATGAGTAGTTGTTTTTTTCTGGTGAAGAATCAGTTGGACATTTGGGCCAAAGATAAACAGTGTCAAATCTTTGAAAGTTGTTTAGAAATAAGAGTAAGATGTCCTTGATGTCTTCCTAAACCTTAGCTAAATCATTTAATATATTCATGTTTAAAACCAATGCCAAAATGTCTGTTAAAACACAATTTCCAAGTCATATTCAAGTCCGCATACGAATTTGCCATGAGATCCGGTTGTCAATTGTCATAAATTCAGGCCTTACACTCTATCGTGTTGTCGTCTATTGACTGTTCATTTCATTTCTGTAGTCAAGATAAGCTCATCAGAGTCCAAAAACAAGACTGAGATCTGAAGAGGGTAGAGTACAAGTGAAGCCCAAGACCTGGTCAAGTATTGAATCCAATCTGGTACAAAGACTTAACAAGGGTTGATTTCAAGTCCAGACAAAGACCATATAAGGGTCAGAGTCACTAGTGAGAGGGCTGTTCAAGCCAAGCATGATAACTATAAAAATAGCAATAAAATCATTGTTCTAAAAATTGTTCTGAATGTAAAACAATAGCAAAGTTCAGACCACAGCAGATGTAGAGAAAGAATATTGTTAGAATTGCTTTCAATATGATTTTTTTTTTTAGTTTATAACAGATAGAACACTGACAGCAGGTCAGAATCCACTGAAATATAAAGTGCTTGCACAATTTAAAGCTACAAACAACATTGTGGAGAAGCTCATTGCTTGATCGTTTTAAAGATTATTTAAAGATAATAAATATCTTGAAAACAATTGTTTATACCATGGAGAGGAACGATAGAAATGTGCATGGAACCTACTCAAGCCAGGCTATTTAACGGCAGTATAAAAATAAAAGTACCTCAATCCAGTATAGTTCTGGCATCTTTGTGTTTCCTCTTTTTAAAATGATGAGGGGGGGAAAATATGTTCTTTTTATTCCAATACAATGACTGCGATCGTTAAATTCACTGTTTGATTAAATAGACTACACAAGCTAGATTCACAGGTCTGATGCACTAGAAATGTAGCACACCCAATACATTGCTGGTTACAAGCAGGAATGCAAAAAGCAAAAAATTAAATAAAAACAAACTTCGTTATCATTTGCAGGTGTGGACACAAATAGTTGTTTTCATTATATTTTTACACTCAAAAAAGGACATTTGCTGTTTGTTAAAACTACTTATTTAAATTGAGCTGAAACAACATAATTCTTGAGTTTTTTGGGGTACAACTTAATTGTTTTATGTTCAATCCACTTAAATTGATAAAAACTAATATGTTAACTTAATTACTTCATGTTGTCCCAACACAAATTGATTGTGTGGAACTCAGCATTTTTTACAGTGTAGTTATCGTCCTTACTGTGAACGGCCATTAAGGCTGCATTTACAATTAGCCCATCTTCATTTTAAAACAGCATTTTATTTCAGAATTTAAAAAAAAAACGCTCCCCATCCACACTGGGGTTTTTACTGTCTTTCAGAAAATCTTCACTATGCAGCCTAAAATGCAAGCATGTTAGCATTCTCATTCTCACAGGGCATGCACATATTTGTTCTTGCCACCTACTGGCTGCGTAATGGTCATATGAGAGTGGCTTGACAAAGTAAAAAAAAACTGTCAGAGATCGATTGTGGATAGCCACGGCTCCGTTTTCAAAAGTCTGCGTTTTAATCCATCTATACTCAAACAGATCACCAGCATTTCTAAACTAAAACAAAGTCTTTAGTGTTTTCAAAACACTGTTTTCGCAGGTTTGAAGATGCCGGTGTAGTGTGGACGCCAGGTGTAAGCGTAACAAAAATTATTTGCTTTAAAACAAAAAACTCACTTGTGTAAACAGCACCCAAGAGGGTTGAGGTATGAAGATGGGTCTAAAATGTCCAAGTTTAAATGGACACCCAAAAAGAATCATGACTGGGAACCGAGGAGGGTCTATAATGTCCAAAATTAAGACTGCGACTTGAGGAGGATCAAGTTCAAGTCAAGTCTAAAAGTTGAAGTTGTAGAGTTAAACATAGCTCCCTAATTGCATAGTAAATTACCAATTATCAGTTCAGATACAGTAAAAAGTGTTTTCTTACACTCTCACGAACAGTGACTAATGACAGAATAAGTTGTGGTTTGGGACTCAAGAGAACAGCAACATTTTTCAAAACAGTTCAGATGCCAAAACATCAAATTCTTCACCCATGACTTTACATTACACTGCCATTCCATTCACTTTATGCATTTAAGGAATTTATGACTTAAGTCCATAGCATGTTTCTGAAGCTCACCATCACCCATACGAAGTAAAAGAGATTGCACTGGTGCGGTGGGCTGTTAGAGCCCCCTCCATGTCCTTACTTCTGGCTGGTAGGATACCCTTATCTCCATCCACAGGGCCCGTGCTATCTGCATCCCCCACCCCGTCCCGCCACGGTTACGCCAGAGCAGTGAAGCTGCAGACTCCAGCTCGCAGAGCGGAGTAGGAGCTGGCATTCCTGTAAAGCTCAGATACCATTCAGGTTCCTCATTTAGGAAGGCTGCCACAGGAAACAGACCCTCACCCGAGACCAAAAGGCCCCCCACAGTCAACACCCTCCAAGGGCAATCAAAATAAAACGTGTTTTGTCAAGGGTTATGTCATCAGGTTGGTACATTATCACCGTAATTGTTAATGTTCCACAAGTGATGATACTTCCTAATGTGCAAATAACAGAGTGCATTAAAATATGCTTGAGTGTCAGCCTCAGATATCTGAAGGAGCAGTTTCAATCCGGCTTCCATTGTATTTATGTCAGGAAAGAAACATGATGGACTGCTAAATTGATGAGGTAGTCTTCACAAGTCCAGTTCCTATAATACAAGCTATCGGAAATCTTTCACAATCACATGACTCTGATATATTGAGCTGTACTAAGCAAAAGCTGTCTTTGTTAATGTTTTGTTCCGATTGCATGACTGTGCTGAAGGGTGGACAGCAACGCATTCATGGTTTCACATCGATTTCCATGTTTTCTGGACTGCTGGGCATCAATCAACAACTGCTGACTGTGACTAATACGACTTTAATGAGAATGTACAATGTTAATTGGTAGCATAAGTGTAGTTCGGCCCAATCAATATTATCAGGAACCAGCACACACACATTGGTTTTGGTGGTTTATAAGGACTCTCCATAGGGATAATGTATTTTACACTTTAAAGAAAAACACTATGGCCTTGCCCTAATCCCATCCCTAAATCCAACCCTTACATGAAACATGAGGCAAATTTTTAATCTGAAAAGACCACAAATTTTGAATGTGAAAGTATGATTTTTAACAGTTTTGATCTAAGAGGACACAAAGTATGTCCTCATAAACCACCTTAACATTGTAATACCTAGGTCATACCCATGTCATTATCCATATTTATGTCCTCATAAACCACCAAACCCAGTACACACACACACACACGCACACACACACACACACACACACACACACACACACACACATACGCGCGCACGCACGCACGCACGCACGCACGCACGCACGCACACACACACACACACACAAAAAGAGAGAGACTGCCTTTGGTATACTGTATAGCTGACACTTCCTCTAAAGATTTATTTGCTCAGATAGCATGCGTCTGTTGTTTCCTCTCTCTCAGCCATTCCTGCCAAAATCTTTGTTCTTTTTTCTTCGCTTGTTCTTTTCATGGATTTGCATGTAGTGACTATGAAATAAGGCATTTAAACTTACATTCTGAGAGACATCAACTCAAATGTTTCCAATCAAACAAGTTTTTAATGTACCCTCCGGTCATTTTCTTCACTCTAAGAATGGTTGTCAGATATTTGCAGTGTAAGCCCCTGTCAATAAGTAAACTCATTTGGAAGAACAAATCCCTTAAGCTAAAACTAGATATCTTGACATCTTCACAAGTAAGTTCTCAGTAGCAGCTTCGCGTTCAGATTGGTTTCGATGGATTTTGGCAGCAGTCAATGTTCTTTCAGATACTTTTCTGCACGAGGACTGACTCGATTTGACACCCGAGGGATGTCTCTTCTGTCAAGCCAGGCTGAGTATGCACAGTCAAGACAGCCGACAAAAAGACCCATTCCAGTTTGTTTTATTGCTTGCACCTTGTTTACTTGTTCTTGATTTCATTGCTTGTGTAGATTAATGTTAACTGGTAAAAACGGAGGCAGTGTTTGCAGTTTGAGGATGTGTCATTTAGTTTTTGTGTTTATTTCCTTGATAATATTTAAACCTTTTTAAAATATATATATTCAATGGAATTGGAATTTTGAACAAAGATAATATTTGTAATTGGTCATCTCAACTGCATTGATTAATCATAGGTCAGATTTTGAATGAATATATAAAAAGTAGTTCTGAATACCTAATCAAATCACAATATAAATACTATTTAAATATGAAATCTGCATGTTCTTAGTGTCTCAAAGACTTACAAACCATTAAAATACAACTTCAGTTTGAATTTGAAAAACATAGTCACTGTTATAACTATTAGTCACCGTTAGAAAGAAGAGGTGTGGTGGTCTGTTTCCTTGGTTACTCATGGTTTCTGCGTTCTGTTAAGTGCTGCATCCCAATTTGCCTACTTATACTATGTCCTAAAAGAATGTACTTGTTTAAAATGAAAAAGTATATACTTTTTAGTCTGTAACAGAAGAGTATACAAGCTTTTGGACACACTACTTCCTCATTAAAGGACCATTATGTTGCTTAGTTACGTGCCCTATCAATCATATCATCTTGTCACCTCATCCACATTTCTTTCATGTTTAATTTCCTACCGTATTGAAGAAACAGCAGCAGCACGTTAATCTGCCATTCACAAGTCTTTCATGCAGAGAAATCTCCTCAGGTGTTTACATAATTATGCATTCAGAAGTTAATGACCAAACACAGCTTCATAAAAGTTCACATTGTTGTTGCAGATGAAATATAACATGGAAAACATGAAATAACTATATTAAAGGATAGATATTAATTAATAACTATTCAAACATCTTTACCAAAGCCTCTATACTTAAACATTGGTCCACTATGTTTGTGGTTTGTTAACACTTTATAACCGTATTTGTACTTCTAATCAAAATCACATCCAATGCGCAATGTAATATTGGCAATATTAGCCATATAAAATGTGCACGGATCTGGACTTTGAATTTCTACAAGATAAGTAGACCATCCATGTAACGCTGGAACACTCGTTTCAGCATACTATAAATTGGGACATACTGAATCTGTTTTCCAAAATTATTTAGGACAGATAGTATGCAAATTGGGATGCAGCAAATGTATTTTGTGTTTAGGGTTATAGCATACTCTGAGTTGACGGAACTTACTCCCAGGAGCATTCTTTTAACTGACATTTCTAAAGTAAGCATAAGGTTTAGGGTGAATCAACCCAAAGTTCAGGGTTCAGGCTAACGCAATCCCATGGCAATTCGTGACTTTTTGATTTAGTGGCTAATTTATTTTGATTTGTATGATCTAATTAGTACATTTTAGTACGATTTGATCATCCCCCAATTAGGGGTGGGGTTTGGGGATATGCCTCCTTTTAAAAATTTTACATTTTCACACGAATTAAACCATATATATATTTGTTCGAATTAGCCTCTTTTTGTGGGTGAGGAAGGTGACAAGGTCGGCGACTTTTTTATTGTTTGTCTTTAATTTAAAGCATGAACAGCGTGGATTTCTCAGGCTCTTTTCTCTCTCCCAGTGTGTCCCTCTGGCAGCTCTTAAGTAATGTCCCAATCACTGCAAAGACACAGGTGTTATCAATGTTCACTACACTACTTTTCAGTCTCCTAACATGCTCTCCCTCCGTGCGGGCTGTTTGACCACGCCCCGTCATGACAGTAAGTTAACCTTGTTATCTGGAATAAAGTTCTAATAAGACTAATAAGAGCTAATTTTATTAAAATGTAAAAAAAAAAAAATCTATTAATTTAAGTGTAAACTAAACATTTCATAGGGCCTTATAAGAGCTTCCCAATTTCAGTCACCAGCTCATAGTCCTTGACAAAAAAAGTTCCCCTGTCAACTCCGCAGTGTGCACTAGAGAGGTATTTTGCACTTAATTAAACAAGCTTAAAATTAGTCACAGTCCATCAGGAAATAAGAAGCTCTAAGAGCTGCAGGCTTTCCAGACCGTCTTAATCTGTTGAACACCGCAGACACAAAACTACAGAGAAACTTCTTCAACTTCAGATAAATCCAAGGTTAGGAGAGCGCTTTTAAGTGATCGTTTTTTTTCTGCTTTGTGTCAACCAAATGAGCTTCTGTCTCTTTATAAGAATGGAGTTTTGAGGTAATGAGATTTATGAATTGTGTAGCCATTTGCTTTTTTTTCCTCTCTCGTTTGGAAGCCAGTGTGGATGGTAATTACAGTATACATTATTATGCTCCCCCCTTCATTCACTCTTTTTGTGGTTAACCGCTCTTGATAACAAATGAATTAATGAAGCTTTACGGGACAGTGGAAGTGGATCAGCGAGCGCAGCAGAGAAAGGGGTCGGAAATGGAGAGAATGGCAGAGCGAGAGAGAAGTTGGCAGATTACGACTTAATGGTGGCAGAATAATGGTAATTTCACCACACTCTCCTCTCTCTCGGACTGCGCTAATGGCTTCATTAACACTTCCACTATCCAGCGGCCCGCAGAGGACAATGTCACATCCGTCTTTGTCACATCACAATAAAAGCGGCTAAACACAAGCGGCCTATCAGTCCAGGTGCTGAAGGAGGCAAGAAATGAACAGAAGAAAATCAATAGCGAAATATCAATGCGGGTGAAACTGGAAGTCAAGCAGGTCTGAGCAAACAGAGAAAGTGCCGGATTGATCTGGAGCAGGTATTTTGCTCACAGTTTGGGTAATAACTCAATGCCACGGCCAAGGAGGAGGAACGGCACACTTGGAAAAAGCAGCGATGTGCCATAAATCTGCGCTGTTGCCGATTGATGACGTTGGATATATTTAAAAATGTATGCATTCAAATGTAATTCATCAATAATCAATATATTCATATCAATATCAATATATCAATATATATTCAAATCAATATATTACATAGTTTATTAAATGTTTTCTAAAGTTTTTTTCTCCCATTGGCTACAGAACAAACCACAGTTACCCAAAGTCTTGCATAATTAACCTAACTTGACTACTTATTATCTATTAGTATATTGTAAAATAAGTCAAATATTACATACTGTCATCAGGGGAAAAAAAAGAAATTAGTTATCAGAAATACTACGTTAAAAAATGTGTTGAAAAAAAAGTATCTCCATTAAGCAGAACTCAGGAAATATTTGATTTATTTTTTTCACAGGAGGCTAATAATTTTGTCTTCAACTGTATCTACAATATATTTGTATTAACAATGAGTATATATTAAGAAATCTATTTTCTTGATGTAAATATATGTAAATGTTTTCTTTCTTAAATATATTTTCCTACTTCAAATGTATTCATACCCCTGTAATTCATAACAAAAAGGTTCATTTAATATTTACATTCATATAATTTTATGATTGTACATGAATAATATTAATTAAAATAATTGCAATGTTTATTTGAAAGTTTCTAAAAAATATACACATTATTTTATGGAGATACTATTTATTTACTTGCAAAAACAATTTTGATTTGTTTAAACAAACTTTAAATGCATTTTTATATGTATTATTATTTTTGTGTAACATAATAAATTGATAGTTTTAAAAATATAAAGTTGTAATTCAAACTTTACATTTCTACAAAAACCGCATACATTTTATAATAATATTAATAAAATAATATAGTTATATAATATGACATTATAAAATACAAATTGATTATATTATATTATATTATATTATATTATATTATATTATATTATATTATATTATATTATATTATATTAT
>CAIGQV010016735.1:25022727-25042725 GCA_903798115.1 Danio jaintianensis
CAGATATTTGATATCTCATATAGCTGATTAACCATGTGCATGGTTGATAACAGCTTTCTGAGCCTACCAGTAGGCGCAGAAGGCCCCTACTGGCCCATATCTATCAGCTGATAAACCACTGATAACGCCCACTCAATCGACTGATAACATTCGAAGCGGGTGGTAAAAATCACCTATAACCTTAAATTTCGCTGTGCATTTTTGTAGTGGTTATAAAGAAAATAAAACTGTGATTTGAAACTGCTTACGAGACAATAGATGGTTTTAGCCACAAACAAACATGAAGTAACTTTAAGGGATAGTTCAGCCAAAAGTGAACATTTTTTCAAATTTACCAGCTCGATCTGACAAGGAAACATTCATTCATTATTCATTCATTTTCCTTCGGCTTAGTATCTGATTTATTAGAGGTCACCACAGTGGAATGAACCGCCAACTATTCTGACATATGTTTTACGCAGCGGATGTCTTTCCAGCCGCAACCCAGTACTGGGAAACACCCATACACATTCATTCACACACACTCATACACTACGGCCAATTTACTTCAAACAATTCACTTATAGTGCATGTCTTTGGACTGTGGAGGAAACAGGAGCACCTGGAGGAAACCCAAGCCAACACAGGGGGAACATGCAAACTTCAGACAGAAATGCCAACTGGCCCAGCCGAGACTGGAACCATCAACCTTCTTGCTGTGAGGAAACAGTGCTAACCACTGAGCCACCATGCTGCGCTGCAAGGACAAATAGATATTTTATGTATTGTCATAAAAGTGGCTATTTAATTTCTATGAAAACATACAATTTTTAAAAAGAGACATGCCCTGAAAACCCACCCCTGACCCTACCCCTCATTGGGGTATGAGTAAATAGTAGTAAAATGTACAAGCAAATTAGCCACTAAATAAAAAAAGTGACAAATCACTGTGAAATTGCATTGAATTTACTCACCTTCAGGTCATCCAAGATGTAGGAGACTCTTTATTTTAATCAGTAGAACTTTAAAGAAGATTTTTAGGTGAATCTGTGGTCCTTTGGTAATTCAGAAAATGCAAGTCATCTACAGGCAATTTTGAGTCAAATAACATATAAAGCATTGAGTTTAAATTTAAATTTACTTAAAACTTATTACTTTATTATTTACTAATTAGGTTGCAGCATCCAAGATCAGTACTTCTAAATACAGCTTTGATGGACGACACATCGGATAAATTCACAAATTTAATTCATTATGTGACAGAATGCTGCAGACTGAATTTTTTTAGTTATCTGCAGAAAAATAAAGTGGAATAAATGTAATGTTCACAGATTGATTATTTCACTTCATAAGGTCCCAAATGTATCATCAGGAGTCATGGGTATTAATATTGTTTTGCCTTAATATAGTTTTTCTCTCTCTCTCAAAGTGCCAGTAGCCGTTGACTTGAATTTACTGAATCACCAAGGACCACAGTTTCAGCTTAACTCATCTTTAATGTTCTACTGAAAAAAAGTCACCTACATCTTGGATGACCTGATGATGAGTAAATTAACATCAAATATTCATTTTTAAGTGTACTATCCCTTCATTTTTTAAAAAATCCATATTTGAAATAGAAAGTCCCTAGACAAATTACTGACATATTACAGTACCCGAATCAGGTTTAATGACTGATTATATTCTCATTTCAATTTCCACAGGTGAGGTGTAAGCAAAATTTGTTGAGCATTTTTTAATGCAATTAAACTAAAAGACTGTAAATACAACAGACAAAGCAGGATCACTTTTCTTTTAAAGCAATGAAGTGGCAAAAATACACGCTTACGAAACAAGATAACATGTTTAAATAAAGAAGAATATGTGACCACTCAAAACTATATTCATATCATAATGCTTGATAAAAAAAATATCTCAGCGATCATCCATTACATGCAGAACAGCGAGTATAAAACAAAAGAAGCATGATAAACCCAGAGGAAGGTGTGAAGCAACCAAGAATCATCTTAACAAAGAAAAAAAAAGATTTGTGCCATTCCAAAACAAAAGCAACTAACCTAACCGGTGCATACGTGGGTCATGTGAATTTATCAATATAAGTCAAGCTAAAAATGCTCAAATACAACAAAAGGTTTTATTGTTGTGGGTATTTTCATTTTCTCTGCTATATATTGCTTTGTATGGATTGATACCTGCACTAGGATGCCTGTACTCTGCCACATGGTGGAGATGTAGAGTGTGTTCTAAACAAATCCAGCACAGATGAAAGCAGAGAATTATGTTGAAATCATATTGTAGTTGTGGATTAAAGTAAATAATGGCATAAATAGCACATGACCCCAACCAGCTGGGGGCACTATAGTTGACTGACCACAATAATAATGCTGATTAAATGTGCCAAAATAATATGAAATACTAATGTACATGTAATATAAATTATGAATTAAAATAAAAGAATACAATAGTTTATATCAAAGTAAAGTTATATTACACTTTTGCAAAAAAACTATGCATTTGATATCTGCAGAATATTGTATGTAATTGTTATATATAAATGCAAGAATGTCAGTAAACAACTGTCTATGTGAGCATAATAAATGACAGTACTAATACTATACTGTGTTTAGCAGATGCATCACACACACAAAAAAAAATCTGATGGGTAATTCCGTGTTAATTATATTTATATTACTCATTACTTATGCAATTACCCCAAGCATGCACACTAATAAAAAGTGTGACTATCCAACTTGCATAACATTTTGACTCTAATAGTCTAACCAAATAATAATTCATTATTAGTTCTAACTAACAGCAAGAAGTGACACCGTCTGCCTATTGTTACTTCCATACAGTTTCAACACTAAACATCACCCAATTCATCAGAACACAGCTTCTGTAATTAAACTTTGTCCCTATCGTCTTTTAATAAATGCATGCGTACAAACACACCACCAGTCACATCCTCGGAGACAGCCGAAGTCAGCACTACGAAACCTACGCGAAGCACCCTAGCAAGGCAGCATTTTTGGACATCGTATGCGCCTTGCGAACGCGCGTTCGGAACGCGTCCGTGATGCCCAAAAACGCTGTGGAGGTAGGCTGCTCACTAGGGTTTGAGACACAGCCGCTATCCTGCGTCATAATGGGTTTCGCTCGTATTTCGGAATGTGACCACGTCAGATCGCAGCGCATGACAAAGACATTTCACTCAAAATTAGACATAAAGCCCGCAGACGTACCACTGTTGCTCCAGCTCCCAGTCCCTGAAGAAGTCAAACTCGAATAGGTCCATGGTCGGTGTGTTTCAGTGAGGTGCCGGTGGCCGCATATGCAGGAACTGAGTGTGTGTCCCTCACTAACGCGCGGCGCAGCTCGCACTGCCGCTGCCTCTCTCCTCTCTCCGCTCAGCGACACGCAGCCCTGCGGAAGGCGGAGTCAGGGCTCGCTGGAGGCGGTCACTCGTTCTGAACAGACACTTTCAACCAGACCAGGGAGGCTTCACCTGTGTCCAGCGCGCGGCACCTGGAAACACGAACAGGACGGTTAATGATCCGATTTTAAATGGATTCTTTCAGGGAAATTGTTTTTGCATCCGTTTTTATTTAGCGACTCAAAACGGAATAGATTTTTTGTGTTTTGATTGTCCAGTGGGCTAGTTGAAAAATGGAAAGATTGTATGAGCCAGAATTGTATAATATATAATAATATATTTCATGTAGTTAACGAATGAAATTGTATTTCAGTGTACAATAATAAAAAATATTACTACTGTTATTATTATTATTACTGTGTACATAAAAGTTACCCTAGATTATAATTAATGTATTAAATTTGAAAATGAATCAATAAATAAATGAATTAATAAAACAAAATTACATTGCATTACATTTTTTATTGTCAACCTGAAAATAAAATTAAGAATTATTAATATTCAAAAAAGTATTGTAAATAATAAAATTATATTAAATATTAAATGTAAAAAATGATTGATTAATTCCTGAATCAATTGAAAACCTGTGTACAAAAGCACCATGCATACAAAACTATTTTTCTAATAAGAGTTTGAAATTAATATTGTCTGAATGGTTATATATATATCATTATATATTATATATTTTTATATATATAATATCACACTCGTAGCAGTGCGATGTGGCTGTATATCAGCACTATATATGGCCTGTTTTGTCATCACATTATGCTAGAGAATCATTCAAATATAGCTCTAAAGTGACGTTGACGAAGTAGCAACGGTTTCTGCTGTTCTGACGTCAACTGCAGATGTGAATGAATGGCGGAAGAAAGTAGTTCCCCAGCGGGAGGGGACCTTCAATGCTATGTGGAAAACTTCCACTATGGGGATTTTGCCAGAAAGCCAATCATTCTGAATAGAAATAAAACGGGCCAATGAAATGCCAATGAATTGGCAGCGCCAGTGCATGCAGCTGGCAGCAATCACAATCAATTGTGTATAAGAATGCCAGCCACGCATCGCAAAAGCACCTTTTCGCTTTCAGAAGCCTCACGTGCAGACTGAAAGAGACATTTTGCTGTCATTCTCTGACTTCGTTCGAGAGAGAGAGAGTGAGAGAAAGCTGCCGTCTTCTGAGAGGCTTATTTCTCCCAGTTCCAGTGCGAGCAACAGCGCGAGCAGTGATGGTCGAGCTGGGCTTCTCCCGTCCCTGGGCATTTTGCTGGACCTGTACTTCAAAAGCAGTGAGTATAAAGCAAATTCTCCTAAAAGAGCAACACGGTCGTGCAGCACGTCTTTTTAAAGACATCGCTCTGACCGTGCATTTCTGGATGTGGTGGTTCCCTGTCCCCCGATGATGGGCACAAGCACTGTGTTGCATGTCTGAGGGTTCAGCATGTTAATGCGGTGCTCGTGGGCAGTGCATGCCGTCACTGCGATGGCATGTCTGTTGTGCAGCTAAGATCGCGGCTCGCTCTTGCAAAAGAGCCATTTCCTCCCTCAGGGGTAGTAAGCGAGGCTCCGAGATGAAATCTGATATGATGGCCGTGCTAACCCGGGCTGCTTCGGCGGTGGGGCTGGAGATGGCTTGTCCCCCCGCTCCGCTGCTGGACCGATTAGATGGGTGTTATGTGGAGGCTGAAAAGAAGGGGAAACCCTCTAAGCGTCCCGTCCCCTTCTTCCCGGAAATGCAGAGTAAGTTCTTTTAGTGCTGGAGGGCATAATTTTCTGCCCGGTCAGCCTGCGCTTCCGGCCTCACCTTCCTCGATGACGGAGCAGTGGTTATGAGGCGATTCCCAGGTCGAGCGTGCTATTGCGGTCAATCTTACCCACATGGTGCCTCTTTCTGGCGCGGTCAGCCTCGGCTCCCGTCCAAAGCGTGTAGGTTGTCTGCATCCCTCGAGGCCAGTACCTACACTGTAGCGGGCCAGACTGCTTCCGCCTTGCACGCTATGGCCACATACCAGTGCTACCTGGCGCAGGCGTTGGCCCAGCTGCATGAGAGAGGTTCTGACCCAGGCTTAATGCACTATGCACCGCAACTGACTATGCTCTGAGAACCACCAAGTCGGCTGCGAGTACCCTAGGAAGGACGATGGCCACACTAGTGGTCAAGGAACGCCACTTCTGGCTAAACCTGGCACATATGCATGATGTTGACAAAGTTCGCTTTCTTAACGCACCCATGTCCCAGGCTGACCTGCTCGATGACACCGTGGGTGAGTTCACCCAGAATTCACCACGGTGAAAGAGCAGTCAAGTGCAATGGGGAAAGTAATCTACAAGTGGCCTCTCAAAACCACTCTCCCCACCGACTCATCCACTTTAAAGTTGTTGGCGCCTGCTCGGTCAGTACGTGTTATGGGTTTAGGTGCCTGCTTTGCACGATCCCATATGCTTCACTAATCCACGGTATAGTTCCCCCCTCTCCAGGCAGGCACGTGTCTTCCCTCCCCGCTAACCATCCTCCATATGTGTACTCCCCCTTCTCAGGGTTAGTTCATATGTCTTTCTTCCACCAGGTCTCCCCATTTGGGCAGCAGGTGGCCTCCGCAGCGTCCTCCCCATTTGGGACTGGCACGCTTTCCCAATGTATTGAAATGCTATGTTCCTTTGCCACAGTGATTGCGCCTTAGCTGACAGCTGTAGTTTGGCTTCTTCAGCTAGAAAAGGTGCTTTTGCAACGTGTGGCTGGCATTCTTATACACAATTGATTGTGATTGCTGCCAGCTGCGTGTGCTTCATTGGCCCGTTTCTCTTCAGATGATTGGCTTTCTAGCGAAATCCCTATAGTGGAAGTTTTCCACATAGCATTTCCGTTCCCCCCCACGGGGAATGAGGGTTACGTAGTAACCGTTACGTTCCTCATACACAAGGGTTTTAAGACTCTCCGTGTTTGATTTTCTTTTTTATACACACGATTATGCCGTCGAACTCTTGTATAAACGCAATATCAGACTCGTAGCAGTGCGATATGGCTGTATATCGTCTCTGGTGGGACACTAAGGCACACCTCCCACCTCCCATATATATATTTATATATATATACATATACATATATATATTGTAGATGCATTAAAATATATAATAATAATAATAATAATAATAATAATAATAATAATAATGCAATATAATATTCATTGTCAATCCAAAGTTATCTAGCATAATGTCTTCCTGACACAAAGTTAATGCTGCTGATCTACATACACCCTCAATCTAAGAAATTACTAACGTCCATCCACACTGAAGTAGTTTAAAAGTTTATTTTACAATTTTGACACATCAGCATGACATTCAAATACTGGTGATGTCTACTAATAATCCTGAACGTCCAACAAATCATGATTATTGCAGCTGTAACCAAAGAGCTGGAGCTGCTGCAGTAAGCATGAACACCTCTGTAGACAGCAGTATAAGAGAAATGTTAGCAAAACAGCATGGCAAATATATTCACATCCCCGATAACACAATAGAAACATTACACAGAAGAATACGCTGTCAGGAATATGCCTCTTTGCGTTATTCCTCAATACAAATGTTCAGCACAAGTAATAAAGCACACATTTTTATTCCTATTTTTTTTCCCCTAGAAAACAAGCCACAAGACAAACTCACATATGTTTGTTGTTGACATTATGATGATTTGGCAAGGGCCATATGGTGGCACACCGCTACAACAAATTTGACTTTTTACATACTTCACCCGGGGATGCCCTCTCGAAATTCATAGCAGAGACTTCGATCTGATATTAATCTTACCTTGAAATAACACAGCAGGAGAGCAGAAATAAATTTTGGATGCTCAATGGCTTTCCGGACGTTATACGAATGAATGCTTTGCTGATGGATTTCACAATAGTCAGGCGGCAGAGGGAAGATGCCACTGTGTCTAACAATAGCTCACACAGATACAATACAGTTTATGCCCTTACCACCTGCCCTTTACTAGCAAAGGGGCCATAAAAGCGGAAAGGATGAGTCAGGTTATCTCTCCCTTCAGTTCATCTTAAATGATAATAACTTTGTGAGTTTAAAATATTTTTATTTTGCCAATCATTATATTACTTAAAAACAAGCCTTTTTATTTGGTCATCTTTTCTGTGTTCAGAACTGTCGCCACTGTCGCCGCTGGCTTACTCGGATCGGGACTTGTGGAGCTGTGCTTCGGTGGATTTGCTCTACAGTGTTTGAACTTTCAGCAGTGAAATTTAAACCACACTGAACTAAACTACACTGAACTTCAACTCTGAAATCTGGACTTTACTAGAACTATGTTAAGCTGCTTTGACACAATCTATATTGTGAAATGCGCTATATAAATAAACATGAATTGAATTGAATTTCTTAAAGGGATTATTCACTCCAAATTTTTTATTTAGTCGCTATTTACTGACCCTCAAATGGCTCCGAACCTTTATGAGTTTCTTTATTCTGTTGAACACAAAAGAAGATATTCTGAAGAAAACTGACATCCATAGTAGGAAAAGCAATTACCATGGAAGTCAATGGTTATCGGTTGCCAGATTTCTTCAAAATATCTCCTTTTCTGTTGAAAGAGGTTTTTAACAAGTGAAGGGTGAGGAAATTATGACACAATGTTTAGTTTTGGGTGAACTACCCCTTTACAGTAAGTCATAGAATATTTATTTATACAAATATATTTTTTTACACAGATTTGATGTAATTTAGGTTGGAATTACACGTCACACAGGTGAGTGGGCTTGACAAACTACCTGTAGAAAACACACTCTTTCGTCTCACTGACACTTTAACCGACACTTGCACAAGTTTTACAAATTTACAGCAAACACTTTCTCTCAAACAAACATAAATGTGCATTTATGAAGTGTGCTTCACACAGGTGAGTGGCCTTACATGATCACTTAATTCTCTGAGCACTAAAAGTTCCTTTGTATAATTAGCACTTCTTGTGTGTATTGGCCTTCTTGTTGAATCATGAATGCCTCCTCAATTGTAAGTCGCAATGGACAAAAGCGTCTGCTAAATGACTAAATGTAAACGTGAAATTACTTGTAAAGTTTACTTGATTCAATGATGTGTCATAACATTTTCCCATTAACCTTAGATAAATGTATAATGTAAGTAAGTAACAACACTGAAGCTTATCGTGTCAAAAGTGTGAAGTGCAATAAGTCAATTTGAGAGGCTATTTCAAGATCTTAGGCTAGAGGGTGAGCGAACAAGGTTGAAGTTTTGTAGGTGAAACGGTGTTATTTTTGAGCAAGGATGGATTATGGTTTTGTGAAAGCCCCGGGCAGCAGTCTTGGAGACCCCTTCGTCATAATTGTGAAATTAGATTGCAAAAATGAGAAGCAAATTCAGAGTTTGTCACTGTCGGCCAGAAACCTTGTGTGTCCAAAACTGCTACTTTTCAGCGGCACACTGATGACACAGTTATTGACAGTGCTGGGGGTTAGAGGGTGGAGTGGATTTTCTCTCCCGCCCCACTCCCACAAAATAAATAAATAAATAAATAATCTCATTCTATCCTAATCCCATAAATAAACGGAGGGAGAATTCTGTCATGTCCCAGTCCAAGAAGAATGAATTCTATTCCCTCAGTGTCTTTTTTTTTTTGGCTGGAATCTGTCAATTACAGTAAAAAGAAATAGATTACAGCATGCTTCTATTCTTTGTATAGAAACTTAAAAAGAATTAGTTACTTTGTATGTTATTTTATAGAACTGAAAGCAAGCTTAAAAAACAACGTACCATGTGCTTCAATTTCATGACAATCTTCCACACAAATGCAAACACACAGACACACATACTGTACACACAGGTTGCTTTTTGTGGCTTTCCAAGGGTATAATGTTTTTGTTTTTTGTTTTTTACTGTAAAATACCTCACAGCAACCTAAATTATAAGGACACAAGGCATGTCCTCATAAACCACCTCAACATTGTAATAACAAGGTCATAGCCATGTCATTATACAAGTTTGTGTCAACAAATATCACAAACAAGCACACACACGTATTCGGTTCATGGTATATGGTTTATTTACGAATACACACACACACACACACACACACGTATATGGTTTACAAGGACTCTTTATAGGTGTAATGCATTTTATATTGTAAACTAGCCCTATCCCAAACCCAGTCCTCACAGGTATGTCCTCGTAAACCACCTTAATAGAGCACAACTACATCATTCCCCACATCATTATACAACTTTGTGTCCTCGTAACACACAAACACACACACACACACACACAAAGGGATGCACACACTCACAAACACACAAAATATAACAGTGTTTTCATGCCATCTTTTCATGCTAACTCATACTTTTTTGGGTTACTTCAGTCTGCCCAGAAATGTCAATGAGCAGAACTGAAGCATCAATTTCTGACAGCACCATAGCTTTCATGAGTGACTCCATTTTAATTATGATGTTCGCGAGGAAGCCTTCTTTTTCTCTCATATTATTGGTGGTTTTCATCACCGGCATCAAATATTACTGTTGTTTAGCACATCCTTCACTTAACCAGCCAAAACAAATCAAACAGGAGTGTTACGGCTGTCTTGAGTGCTGACAAGACTCCAACAACTTGCATACTCCACCAGCCACTCACCTAGACTACACCTCCCATCATGCGTTGTGCCAATCAATCCACTACAGCTGATTCCAAATCTGGACAGAAACACACAGCTGCAGACTATTGACTCTCCTACATACTCACCTGGTTCAGTCTTCTATCTCTTTATAGTGTGCACAAGGTTTTTCCCGTTCCTGCCTGTCATATTTTTTGCATCTGCCCCAACCTGTGCTTGTTTATTGGATTAGGTTTTTGGATAACACCTTTGTTACTGTTTGCTCCTGTTGACCCTTGAGACTGTATGACCATCCCATCTTTTAATAAAGATGAGCTTGGAACTCCACTCCATTATCACACACCATCATTACAAGGAGTAGAACATAAAAGTATTTATTTACTTTAAAGAGTATTAAAGTATACAGTTTATTTTATAAAAAGTATAGACTATTTGTGTATAAATTTGTGTATCACAGTGCTCTTACGATTCCCGCTCCTGCCCACTCCCACTGACTGACTTTTTGTCCTGCCCCATAACACAGAAATAACATAATTTTTTTATAAATATGTTATAAAATATATTTCATTCACTCATTTTTCCTTCAGCTTAGTCTCTATTTCAGAGGTCGCCACAACGGAATAAACCGACAACTATTCCAGCATATGTTTTACACAGCGAATGCCCTTCCAGCCGCAACCCAGTACTGGGAAGCACCCATATACACTCATTCACACACACTCATACACTACGGCCAATTTAGTTCATCCAATTTACCTATAGTGCATGTCTTTGGACTGTGGGGGAAACCGGATCACCCGGAGGAAACCCACGCGAACATGGGGAGAACTTGCAAACTTCACACAGAAATGCCAACTGGTCCAGCCAGGACTCAAACCAAAGACCTTTTTGTTGTGAGGTGACAGTGCTAACCACTGAGCCACCGTACCATCCCTTATATATTTAAGTAACTTTCCCTAACACTGGATCTAATAGTTCTTATATATGTAAATAGGCAAGAATTATTCAACATCAATGTACAGTAACAGGTATTAGTAACAGTAACTGATTTTATAATATTCAATTCTCTATCAGTACAGCTCTGGAATGAAAAAGAAAAAAGAGACCACATCAAGGCTGTTATAAATTCTCTGGATTTGCCCATGAGTTGTGTTATGATAATGAGCAAATTGTTTTTTTTGGTTTTAGTTTCTAAACTATTAATACTGTGTCTTCAAAATATCAGAAAATAATACTATTATTGAAATAATTAATAACATAAAATTACAATATGTCAATATTAAATATTTAATGTTTTCAGACATTAAATATTGTGGAAACATTATATATTATGAAATGTTTTAAATGTCAACACTACTTGACAGTTCTCATTTTCTCTGGAATTTGATATATAGTTTTTTTTTTTTCTGTAATTAGTGTCAAATATTATTGTGTGCCATAAATTACAGTTTACTTTGTTGTCAAATTTGACTCTCTAACATTTGTTAAATGAGATCAGAATCATTTTAATTAATTACTGAAATGCTTGATTGTGAATTAGACTAATAATGGACTTTGCTTCCACTCATCAAAACCACAAGGGATAAGAAAACACTGAAAAACCTTTGTACTGTTTCATGAACAAACAGTTTGTTAATGATGAGTAATTTACTTCTCAAGCATCGCTGATAGTGGAAAACACTTTCAGACTTAAAAAGCACAAGATATCAGTTGGATTAAAGTTCAACAAGAGATGCTGCTCGTCTTTGCTAATAAATGAAGCTTGCTTTTGAGCACTCATGTGAACATCCCATCCGATAGGACCGCATCAGATCTGTTCAAATGGTGGAAATAGCCACTGGCAGCTGGTGTGATAAATGACTAGAGAAATACTTCATCATAACAGCCAAGGCCACACGACTGGCACCTCATCCCGTTTAATCTCATTGAGATGAATAAGAGAGTCATTACAGCTGTGCTGATATGGTCTAAGGGGGATCGCCTCCTAATTATACCACTGTAATTTCTCAGTTAATTATCTCCTGCCCACTGTCCAATTCAAACTTTACACTGTCGTCGTCCTATAGCTTGGTCATTCCTGTTATTTTCACATCTTACATTACATTTGCTGCTTTAATAAACTTAATGATAGACTTTTAAAAGAGTATAACAAATTATCTATCTATCCATCCATTCATCCATCCTCATCTTCATTGAATACATTACATTAGAGTGGGTTTGTAAATATAAAAGGTCTGCAAAGTTTGAAAGATCAAATGCACAATACATTTTTGTCTCTCAAAAGGAAGAACTGATTCTGAGCTGCCTAAATTGAGTTAGTGAGTCAGTAATTCCAGTTTCTGCAAAAACATATGCTAGCTTGCAAAGATTAGCATAATTAAAGCCAATGATTTTCACTGATTGCCCTCAAAAACAATGTCTACTTTAACTCTCAAACACTTTCATTGTAGCTGAGGCCTGGAAAATGTTGGATTGTCATCCCCCTTTCAAGTTTTAATAGGCCTAAATGAAGCTTCCAAGGTCAAATGATATTGGAACTGATAAGTGTTTTATGGCTGTAGGTTTGTGCTTTCTGTGGTATGAAAACAAATCTACCTTGTATGATATGCCAAAGGATGATGACGTTCATGTTACTGTTTGTGTACAAGTCCCCCTATTATACAGTGTTGTTAGTTACCTAGCTGGGGACTTTTTCAGGCACTGTGTAATATCATTGTGCCTGCTGCAGCAAAGTTCCTTGATTATTACGGCAGAATGAGAGTATAGTTATGAGCTATATTGGCCTAGAAAATAGCAACTTTTCATTTTCCATCAGTCTTAGTACACAATGTAACTACAGGAGAGTCAAGCTTCAAGCAAAATAGTCAAATTTTTAAACTTGTTTTGAGCAAGATGCTAATGGTCTAATCTTATTCAATGATTTATGCTAAGCTAAGGTAAAAGTGCTACCGCCAGGCCCTAAAATCAACTAAATGGCTAAAAAAAAAAAAAGGTAAAAGTCAACTGTTTAACTCTTGGAAATAAGCTCATTTTACAAGTCACCTAAAGCTCCAAACTGTTTGGGTTTTTTTTGGCTAATTTCCAGAGCGGTATGGTTCAGTACAGTACATTTTTGTCTCTGTTTCCACTGTCAGAAGTTCCAAAACATTGAACTGTACCCTACCACTTTTTGAGACCTTTAAAGGTGACTAGCACAAAGATACAGTACCTAAAGGATGGAGCTAGACTCACTGGTAAATGCTATTTGTTTACAGAGGATTTTCACTTGTGTGTGCAACAAGGGAGCAATAACACAGGAATTGCTTTTTTTGTAAATACACAGACACCGAAACATGACACCATAATAATACGTAGCAATGAACTGTGCTCAAACAAAGCCTGTCTCTTCTTGTGACACAGCCACATGCCAAGAAGCAAGAACAGGATCTGCTGTATGTCCTCCAATGTTGTTTATGGGGCCGTTCACATCACGTCTAAAAACACGTGGAAAGCATGAGGTAACCCGCTTCTCCTCTCTGTTAGCATGTGCTTGTCGCACATCTACATTTCAAATAACAAACCTGAGTGTGCAAAAGATGCAATATGTGAATGGCCCATAGGGCTTTCTTCAAGTGAATATAATGTTGATTGCAACTTTCTTGCAAAGTAAGGATTGGGAGTGAAAGTGTAGGTATAATCAAGGTGACCCATACTGAACCGTACTGTACTATTCAAAGTCATGCTATTCTATACTGTACTATACACTCCAAAAAATATTTTTGCTGCTTGTTCAAATTAATTATTTAAAATGAGCTGAAACAACACAATTCTTAAGATTTTTTGGGGACAACTTAATTGTTTTATGTTTAATCCAGTGAGGTATATGCACAGCTAGTGTTTTCAGCCAACAATAAATTGTCGGTGAAAGGTTTATGTGACTATTTTCAATTTCATAAGGTTCCTTTTAGAGCATCGATGTGATGAATGAATTGTGTGGAACCCTGCATTTTTTACAGTGTACCGCTCAGTGGAAATGATTCAACAGAAATTAGACCCTCAAACACTGCAGTTGTAGAAATAATCAGTTCATTTTTGTGATGTGACAATATCACAGTTAGATAGCTGTTTGAGAATGTAAAAGGTCAGCAAAGTGCCAAATATAAAAGTGCACAATAAATGGAAGTATTGTCTCTCAAAAGAAAAAAAACAATTGCCCAAAACGAGCCATTAATTAGCCACAGTCTCACTTCCTTCATAAACCAATGTAAGTTTGTAATAAATGTGCATAATGTCAGTCTATATGGTCTTCTCTGGCTGTCTGCAAACAAGGTCTGCTCTGACCCTCAAATGCTAATTGTAGCTGAGGCCTGGAAAAGTTTGGTTTGTCACCTCTCATCCAAGTACTAACTAGGCCTGACCCTGCTTAGCTTCTGTAAACACACAATATTGAGCGTGCTAAGGTCATATGGCTGTTGACAGGTCAATAAAGCACAGTTTTCTTTACTGCAAAAGTAAATCTATTTTGCACTGCCAAAAGTTGAGGACTTGGGTTTGAGATGACAAGACAAAACGGACACAGTTGTTTGCTCAGTTGAACAAACAAAGAAAAAACAAAAAATAATTTAAAGTCACATCTTTTTGGACAAGCTTTTAATTAACAGCATGGTGAGCTGTTTTTAATTTTTTTTTTTTTTTAACCTGTTTTGATCTATGTTTAGCACTTTGTGACTTCTTGTCTGTAAAAGGTGCTTTATGAATAAACTTTACTTACTTATTTTTTTTACGTATTGTTTGTATCACTACATGTGTAAGCAAATAATTAAAAAAACCCTCTGAGGTTTGGAAACGATCATGGGCATTTTGAGTTGTTATAATGGGTCAGACTGCACCATCTGACCAATCAGAGCAGAGTAGGCTCTTGTAAAAGAGAGGCTTGGAGAGACCAAATCCTTCAATGAACCATTTGACACTATGAGAAAACAGCTGATGCTGCAATGTATATTATAAATAAATGAAAGGGTTTTTGACCTTGGATTTGTAGGAGACCTTGTAGAAGCCATTAGAATTTCAGTATTTTATTGAAACACGTGCACGTAACACTTTATTTATATCTACAGTATTGGCTGGTAATAATTTCACAGGTTTTATCACTTTAACTAAAAAATAAAACCCTTTGTAAGTCATATGTGACCGTGTCTGGTGGAAAAACAACAGCACAAACAAAATGTTGCAGTTTCAGAAAACAAAATTCCATAATTAAATAAATAATTAAATTTTAAGTTGATTTCGAGATGTAAACCATCTGTTCAGAAATAGGTTAACATTCCTAACTTGCACAATCTGACAAGTTACAATAGCTAAAATGAAATTTGCTGCAGTAGGAAAAGCCACTGTGGGCCTTACTTGCAGCTCAAAAGACAAAGATCAATTGCAATGAATGCGCAGTGGCTTTTTTGAGGTGTGAGACCACTCTTTGGGAGTGCAGCCACTTAACACAGTTCTGTTCTTGGAGGTAATAATACTGAACCACTTTGATGATGGACTTTGACTAGAGCATTTTAGAATTACCAAAACAAGATTTCAGATGCTTTACAATGTGTTCGGTCCACTTATGTCTGTTATTGCCATCCCATATTGCACTCCAGTTCCAAATGTAAAGCTTGATTTGTTATCACATGATCTGTTAAAACAAAATCACATGACTTTTTTGATGCACATGCTGAAAAGTATTCATTAAATGTGTTTCAATTATTAGAATAAAGTTTATCCTACTCCTGCTCATAAGCTTTTGTATGGCCTACTTGGCATTTTTTCATTAAACTTTTATAGAAAATGATAGCATAATAGGTGGATGGAAACATGGCTAAAGAAAGTTTAGTGTATTAACTTGACCAAATTTTTTTCTAAAAGTCTGCTGTACCCTTTTATAGAAGTATACTTCCTTTAATTAAAACACAAACACATTCAGTTTTTAAAGGTTACTGAGCTCAAATGTTGCTGGATAACAAGGACAATCCAGTTTACACTTGAGGATTTGCATTCACACATATGACACTTATTTAATAATAAATTATATCACACAAAAGAGCAAACTAAATCTAGCATTACAATTAAATGTCACAATTCTGACAAAACTTCTCCTGTAATTTATTTAATAGAATTACTCATTTATTTTTCACAACCGAGCGTTTCTAGGCTCACAATTCTGACTTTAATAGCCTATTAATCTTTCAAAAGAATTGCAAAATATAAATCCACACTTAATTAAAAAAAAGATTTTTATACATGCATAATAGACACTGTGCATGCATACATCTATACACTTCAGCTGATTGTTAAAATGATTTTAAATGCTTTGTACTGTAGTAGTGATGATTATGCCACAGTTGATTCTGAGAATTGCACTGAGGTGCATCTAAAGAACAGCTGCTCCACAGTTGTTGTTTTCTCACTCTTCATTCATTCATTCATTTTCTTTTCGGCTTAGTCCCTTTATTAATCTGGGGTCGCCACAGCGGAATGAACCGCCAACTTATCCAGCATATGTTTTACGCAGCAGATGCCCTTCCAGCTGCAACCCATCACTGGGAAACATCCATACACACTCATTCACACTCATACACTACGGACAATTTAGCTTACCCAATTCACCTATACCACAAGTCTTTGGACTTGTGGGGGAAACTGGAGCACCCGGAGGAAACCCACGCGAAAACGGGGAGAACATGCAAACTCCACACAGAAATGCCAACTGACCCAGTCGAGGCTCGAACCAGCGACCTTCTTGCTGTGAGGCGATCGTGCTACCCACTGCGCCACCGTGCAGCCCTTTCTCACTCTTCTTACAAAGTAAAACATTTGAACTTATTTCAGTCAGTGGTTCATAGAACAAACATACTCTTTAGAAGAAAAGTTATTTTTTTGTAATTATCCAGTTGAAAATGATAGATCTCTGTTTTATTCAACAGAACTTGGGTTGACTTACATGTAATGACTTTATGTACTGGGTTTTTGAAACTGGTTAACTAATGTCAACAATTTAAGAAAGGTTCATTTGTAAAGCAGTAAATCTTTGTACATCTTTCCCAACAATCATTTTAAGGAAAATAGGAAAAAGCTCAATTATATTCTATTGTTTATTTTCTAAGGTTTCTAAGTTTTAAAGCATGTTCAAGCAACTCTTTTTGTTTCTGTCATGGAATTACCAAAACAAACAAACAAATAAAAAAGTGTGACTTTTTAATCTTACAATTTGGACTTTTTCCTTGCAATTTTGAGTTCGAAGCCCGAATTTAGTTCTTAGATTTGCGAGTTTATTTCACAGTTCTGACTTTTTCCTCTCACTTCACATCCAACTTATAAAACCAGGAATTTTTTCCCTTCTCAAAACTGCAGGAAATAAAATCAGAATCGGAACAGCAACGTAAAATCTGAACCCTGAGGGGGAAAAAGCTCTATAAAAATGTTGACATAAACTCAAAATTTACATTTTATTTCTTACAATTTTGAGTTTACAGGATTTCTCATAATTCTCACTTTCTATCTCATGACTGCGACTTTTTTTCCAGCAGAACTGCATGACAGAGTAAGATTAAAGAAGAAGGAAAAAAAAGCTATTTTAATCAATACATTTTGTGGTGAAAAGAAGTCTTACATTTAACATGAAAAAAGCAATTTGAACAGTTTTCACATTTATCTCAAGTTAGTATAGAGCAAAGTTTGAATATCTAAGTACACATAATGAGAATTGAGAAATACAGTGCAGGAATTTCCATCACAATCTGACAGAAATTTGGATCCGATCCTATGGTATAATTTTGGAAGTCTTTGGGAGTCTACTTTTATAGAGCTTTTGACAGCCCCTGCAATCTAAGCTTTCATTATGTGGAAAAAAGCAGCATGAACTTTCTTCAAAACATCCTGCATTTCAAAAGAACAAAGCAAGCATGCCTTTGGAACCCATGAGAGCGAGTAAATGACAGAATTATCATTTTTTAGGAGTACTATTCTTTTAATAACTGCAGTTTTATGGCTTCAACAAAAGGCACAACACCTCTGAAGTCAGTGGAACACATTTATTTGATTACTTCCCCTGTAACAATAACTCGGGCACTTTAACACGGATCTCCTATGAGTTCATTGATAATTGGCAGGCACTCTGGCAGCAGGGCACTGCCACATCAACAGCTCCTGCCTGCTGAGTGACAGATGTTAATTAGCCCCCTTTGTAAACCGCTGCTACGCTCGCTCTGAAACCATTTCTCTTTCACCTCGCTCAAGCTCCAACATGCAAGATAATAGATTTAATCAAAAATCCAGATTCAGTCAAAAAAGTAAGGTAAGTCTATGCTTCAGAGCGCCGTAAGTCTAGTTTAGTTGATGGCTCCAATTTATTCACAATACATAAGGCCAGTGATTTAGAAATCTCTTTCACCCATTCTGAATGTAGATTACGCTATTGATCGTATACATTTTACTCATATAATGCCATACATTTTTGCGACAAATGGGATATTCAATCAGTAAACTAACTGTCCTGATGGATGGTTTAGTAAAATAATGCTTGGATAGCTCTTTTTGGTTATGATTTATTAAAAGGCCCATATGGACAAGAATATAAAGACCTGTTTACACCTTGTCTTAAGACATGTGAATGACACTAAGGGCGTACTCACACTAGGTACAGTTGCCTTGAACCGTGCCGAAGTGCGATTGCCCCTGCTCTTTCCCATGACGGCCCACACTCACACTGCATCTTTACCTTCCGAATCCGAGCACACTTACGTTATCGATGATGCGACTGTTCAGTTTAACAGGAAGAGAAGCGCTTTCGCTCAGCACAGTGGAGATTGCTTTAGTTATATTGTTTTGTATTATTTCTAGTCGTTTGGGATGCAGTGACACACAGTCAAATATTTTGCTGAACAGATTGCTCTGAAATGTTCATAAAGTCATCGTGCTGCACATATTAGGAGGTTTGCCGAAGGTGCAGTTGACGTGGAGCGAGGGATTTGTGTCTTTAATAAACTATGACAGCTCGCGTTTATTGAATGATTAATAAATACATATGAAACAGTCCCTTAAAAGTGACGTCGCGTCTTCAGTTTCGGGCTCAGGCTCTGGCACACCTCTTTCAACCGGGCCAGGGCCGGCCAACTGAACCGCTCCTTGGCCCGATTCGGAGCACTCACATTTGTCAAACGAACCAGGAAACGTGCCCGGGCACGATTCGGATAGGCTAGTGAGAGTGCACCCTAAATATAGGTGTAGACAGGGTCCGGCGCTTTTCAAATGATTGACAGATTGACTACAGGGACTTGTATATGTTGTTTGCTTAAGATCCCACAGAATGAAAATCTGGATATACTATAGGCATAACTGAATAATAAGAGTTCAGTTCATGGGAATGGCATACAATGAGCCTCAAAAATTGTTATCTTCGTTATCTTGTAAATCCTAAAAGTGTAAAATTCTGAAAAACAGGGCAATTTGAACAAAACACTAAGTGTGGTGATTCACACAAGATCAATAATATGCACACCCCAGCCTGCATTTTATTGGCCACAACATTTCTTAATGTGAAAACTATGTATTTGCTTTCCATTATTTTAAAGTTTATCTAAGCTTGTATTAAGCATATTACGTATGTGGAACTCTTATGCTGAAACAAAAGAGACAAAAATGGAGCACTTTTGTGAATCAGGCAGCCATGCATGACCACGGAGTGTTCACAGTTCACTAGAATGTAAAATGCAGGATATACGGATTCTTAACTTAAAAGCATAAAGTCTGTTTAAATGTACCTTTTGTTAGTTTCACATGTATATTGTGAAATTTGCTGTATATGTTTGTAATGTCTGTCTGTTGGTTATTGAGTATAATTATAATTTAGCTTATATTTGATCCAAAACACATCTCAGAAGCAAACTATGTTACTCTGGTGGCATAAATAATGCTCACTTATTCCTTCAAGCTAAAATAT
>CAIGQV010016735.1:25063417-25123963 GCA_903798115.1 Danio jaintianensis
TTCTCTTTCTTTCTTTCTTTCGCTTAGTCCTAAATAGTACAGCATTACAAATATGCTAAATGTTACTTACAGTAACTAAACTTAAAAGAATACAATGTACTTGACAAGCAGTACAGCAAGTTTAAACAATAAAATCTAACAAACTATAAAAGAAACTATTTCCTGAAAAATCAACCTGTTTTAAAGCTATTTAAAGCATAAAACACAGATCTATGAGTAAAAATATCTATCATAATAAATAAATAAATCCATTAATCCAGTCAAACTGGATTTCTTAGAATTGCATATCGTTTCAAAATCAAATGACTAGCTGTCATGAGCATTGTTATGCTTTATCAAAACTGTACATTGTAAGTGTACTGTAACTTTAACTCTAAACCTAAAAAAATAATCATAAGTGCAGTGACCCACCAGTTATGATTAAGAATGTTACAGCAGACTAGTATGTTTACTTTGTTAGCAAAGCCACAATTATGGAGACAGATATACGAGACGCAAACATCAAAATATATTAGTTTACAAATTATGTAACTGTGTTTTGAGGTATATTGAATATTTGGTAATCTGACCAGTTATTATATTTTGCATTATGGGGAAAATATGAATAGTAATAAAAAAATAAAACAAGTTTTATTTGTTCCTTGTTTTCATTTTAGCTGAAAACTATAACAAATTGTATGTATAAGTAAGGTTTTTCCTATTTTGAATAAATGTTGTTAGAAAATGTTTTCCAATGTGCCTGCCTAGCATAATATAGTTGCATTTTGTGTGATGAAAGAAAATACTTGATCTGTTCTCCATGCTTAAAACGCTCCATATCAACTGGCTGTGATGTTCCAGACAGACTGATGATGCTGGTTTGACAGCTCAGTGTGTGGCCCCTGAATCCCAGTCCAGTCCCACACACTCTCAGACGCCACGGGCCACACTGAAATGAGTCATGGAGGATCCAGAGAGAGAGAGAGAGAAAGAGAGAGAGCGAGCAGTGCATGAGATACAAAATGAGCATCTGAAGCACAAAGTGTTTGCTCCTAGTTATAGAGTATTTTTGTTGTTTAAACTACACTATAAAACATGCTGTTCTTTACACACTGTTCATATAATGATCCTATAAAACCACAGAGAACAGAAGAGACCT
Organism: Danio jaintianensis; assembly: GCA_903798115.1. Lineage (NCBI taxonomy): Eukaryota > Metazoa > Chordata > Actinopteri > Cypriniformes > Danionidae > Danio > Danio jaintianensis. The sequence continues at coordinate 25,064,556 of CAIGQV010016735.1, forward strand.
TTTATCAGTTACAGTTACACAACTGCTCCATTTTTGTTCTATGTCAAATAAGACATGTCTGGGATAATTAAAAGAAATTCTGCTTTTTTGTGTGAATTGCATTATGGGAGTTTTTTTCTCTGCTCTGTCGAAAGATCAAGATCCCATAATGCAATTCAAAAACATAAATAAAATGAAAAAAGAACATGAATCACCAAATACGGAAAACAAGTACTTTTGTATTTTTACAAGTATTTTTACAGTGTAATAATAAAATATCTTCCTGGAATAAAACTATAATAATTGATATTGTAAATGGTTGTTTTATGTATATACATAAAATAAATAATAAAATAAAAATAATAAAAATAACATTTCAAAATATGAATAAAAAAAATGCTCCATCATCATTCAGAGTAACAGATTTACATGAAGAATTTACAAGAATTGTTGTACATAAAATTGTTATATTTGTAACACTTTAAATTAATGGTCCATTAGTTCATATATTTACTAACACAAATAAAATGTTAGAAATACATTTATTATGGTATTTATTCAGATTGGTTAACTTTAGTTAATGTTATTTACGTTAAATAATGTACATGTTAGTTCATGCTAACTCACAGTGCATTAACTAATGTTAACAAGCACAACTTTGGATTTTAATAATGCATTAGTTAACGTTGAATTATGATTAATAAATGCTTTACGATTAGTCATACTTAATGTTAGTAAATACATTAACCAATGGACCATTATTCTAAAGTGTTACCTTTACACTGAATAACATTTGAGTCCGTGTCTTCATTTAATCATGGTAAAAATGTAGCCATTCTTTTTGCTTAGAAAATGAATACAGAAACGAGGCCCTTTCTTATGCATGCTAAATAAATAAACTGTATAAGTATATAATAAACATATATATTTATTTTTTTATGAAAACCTCTTTGAAGGTTCCTGTATTATTCTTATAAAATTTACTTAGTTTTATTTATTGGACTTTTTTATTATTAGTGTACAGTGACAGATATGGAAACCTGATTCTGAGTGTAGATTTGTTTATTAGGAAATAAACAAATATGATGCACTGCAAGACATCCCACATCAGTCCCAGTATACACATTGCACCATGCTGTTTGTTACAACGTTGGATTAATGCAGTACATTTTCTTTTTCTTTAAATTAAAGCACTTGACTGGGGCAGAGCTGTGATAGATGTACAGCTCCTGTCATTACATACTAATTAAACAGTACTGCAGGCATGATTTTAAGTGTTGTCATTAATTTCCCATGCATTTATTAATGACCGCACATGGAGAGAAAGGGAAAGAGAGAGACAGAAGGGGGAACAGGATTTTGACTGCTGCTTTATATGAACCAGCTAAGATGAGAGAGAGAAAGAAAAAAGAGAGAACTTTGGTTATACTGTCGCACAATTATGCTTATTATTATTATTATTATCATTTTTTTAAATATATTCAACTATTTGTCTAAACAATCAAAATATGTACTCAAAGATGTATTTTTATATTATTAATTGTATTATTTTGTATTAAGCATATATGTAACTGATAACTTCATTATTTTACAGATCTATTATTTTCTTAATTCATAAGATATACTAAAATATGTATTTATTATTTTAATATTAACTGTATTATTTTGTATTGAGCATACACGTACCTGTTTACTTAATTGTTTTACAGACCTATTTTTATTTATTTTTTGAATGCACTATATAATTGTTTGCTCATTATTCATATATTGGACAATGCTTTGACAATACCATTTAAGCTTATTGACATGACAGCTAAACTAGGCTCAAAATGCATATACACCATCCACATCATATGAAATTATTAATCCACTGAAATAATTAGCCTTATTTTTAATAATCTAAACAGTTTAGCTGCAATTATTATAATTAACATTAGAGGTATTGTCGGTTTTGTTCCCTTTTTCTGTCATTTATTTTTCATTACTGTATTTTTGTTTATTATTTTGATGATGTAAATATTTTCCATATTTTATACATAGTTAAAATGCTTTGTATAATATATAAAAAAAAGAATACAAAAAAATATGTGTGAGAGAGTAAAATAAAAAAAAGATACACACCAGGTCACTGTTTATGCTTCCATGCGGTTGTTAGTGCAGAGGAAACTAGGTCAGTCTGGTGGATCTGTCAGGTGCATGATGGCATGGATTTCAGTGTAAAGACTGCAACAGACTTTGTTTGGGGTCGGAAGTAATTGGCCCTTTCCTCCTGCAAAAAAAAAAAAAGGAAGATCAGCTAAATTTCTGTCAGCTCTTGTGAAAATCCAATGATGCGAGACCAAACCTGTTTTTCCTTTTCCCGCTACTGCACTGTATCCAGCCAGAAGTGAAGCCAGTGTGGATCCTCTTCACAGATTCAGGGTTAAACAAACCGCTGTCGCACCTGTGTTGAATGAAAACAATCACGACTGTGACTTTGAAGTGCTAGAATTGTATAATGTAGGAAAGCAGATCACTTATACTTAATAGTTTATTAAAGCTTGCGTGCAACACACACCACACCAATTATATGAATGATAGGTGTAATTATGCAGCTTATTGAGGAGAGGTGATATATTACTTTCCCAACCAAGAATGTCAGATGTTCATTTTATGAAAATAATAATAAATAAAAAAACTGCAAAAGAATTCTGAAATAAACATTGCAGTGTATTTCACATGTACAGCATTCCCACTCTAAACCAAATGTCAATTTCACTGACTTTCACCAATTAAAAAATTATTTTCATGGCCTAAAATGGAAATTAAAAAAACAGGCTGCTGTGTTGCAGACTGAGAAGACAAATAAAAACCACAAACAGTATTTTAACAGGTAGCCTGCCTTCTGACTGCTTTTAACTAAATTGATGGCTGGTTGACAAGCAGAAAAGTATTAAAATGGTCTTGAAAAATAGCTTAACCATACAAAAGACATGAAACAACGCAATGAAAAAAGTATTTCATAAAAATGTTTATGCATTTTTATAAATGGAAAGTCAAATTTTTGTAAAAAATTGGTGGGCTTACGTAAAATGCAATTCTTTTATGCCTATGATGACTTTAATCTGAAAAATAATAAAAAGTAACCTCCAATTGCTGGTGTTAATCTGGCATCTCATGTTATTTTCTATGAAGTCCACCCAAAAAATAAATATTTACTCACTATTTTCTCACACAAACCATTTCAAACTATTATGAGTTTCTTCATTCTGTTGAACACAAAGTAAGATATTCTGAAGAAACCAGAAAACCTGTAACCATTGACTTCCATAGTAGCTGTATTTCCTAATATAAAAGTCAATGGTTACAGGTTTGCAGCTTTCTTCAGAATATCTTTGTTTTCAACAGAAGAAAGGAAGTCAAACTGGTTTGATACAAGTGGAGGACGAGTAAATGCTGACAGAGTTTTAAGTTTTGGGTGAACTATCTCTCTAATTATCTGACTTAACTGTCACTTTGACTGAACCCAGAAAATTTAAAGAATGAAGATTAAATTACTTTTGCAAAACAAATAACAAACAAACAAAATGATAATTAACAAAATGATAATTGATTCAAGTAGGGATATCAGACATTCTAATGTTTAAAAGTATGAAATGAAGCTTTCTAAAAGTAAAATCTTTGATAGAAAAAAAAAAAATCAATCCAAATAAGAAAAAACTGTGTAATTATCTCAACTCTATTGTTTTTGCACATTGCTCACTAAAATTCAGCTTTAGTGAACAAAGGAAGAAAAAAACTGTCTCTATTCAAAACATGTTCAACTTTGATTATGCATTTGATGCAAGGTAAGGTCCAAAACAAATAATTATTTTATTTAATTCATTTGAATTTCAATGTATTTACTCTAACATCACAAACCAACATGAAACCTCACATTTATACCACTTTAACGATACAGCAGATGTTCTTACTTGCAATTCGTTTTCTTCTGAAATAAACCAAGTGAACTACAAACATTGGTTAACACAGCAGAATGTGCAGCTGCTACATATAAAGGGTAAATTCAGGTAAAGCATCTCAATGTCAGAAAGTGTCCCAACTCACCTGCGTTCACCCTATTAAAATGCTGATGTTCTGCCAGCACTCATTAGTTAGAAAGAACAGTCCTGCTGTCATTGTGGTGCAGGAGTTGGTCTGTGTCACAGCTCCACCAAGCGGTGAAATAAAAAACAACAACAACAACAGACGACACGAACAGTAACACACAACGAGCAACAATAACATTTAACGTGGTGAGGGATCTGCCGATGTAGAGACAAGCAATTAAAATCTGCTGTCGCATTTAATGACGTGCAGATTTAAGACGACATATGGAATGTAAAACGTCCAATCCCCGCGAGGAATAAAAACACTTCAGATTGCAGAGGAAGATCAACCTTTATTTATTGAAACTGCTTGCATACAAAATATATTGCACTATAACCAAACAATGTCAACATAAAACCCAGTCTGTTCTGCTATTATGTACAAAGAAATTATTACCCAAAGTGCAGTAACATACAAGGTCAGTCTACCTCGGTTCAGTATCTACAGTATTTCATGTTTTATTTGTTTTTTTTTTCCTTTTCAGCTCTTTTTTCAAATCACAATAGCCTAACGATGTGTGCAAGAGATGGTTTTACAATTTGTCATTTTTCATATACATTCCAAAAAATAAATAACTAGAAAACAGTCTGTTTGGCAACCCTTCAAAGTTTTTTCTTGTTTTTTTTTTTATTATTTTTTATTTTTTTAACAGACTGGTGAACTCCACCATCTTGCCAGTTTACTGCCCGCCTTGGACGTGCAGGCTTTTAAAAATACTGAGTGTAAACCATTTTAACACCTTATTTCCAAATAAAGGCTAAATTTTAAAAGGGGGCCGGACACAGCCGGGACACCCCGTTCGAGAGAGTGGTTTATCATTCCCATCCCACAGAGCTGCAAATCCTCTGCCAGTCACAGGTTCTTTTTACATTTCGCACGAAACGTAACTCTTTCGTTTGGTTTTCACAGGACACTGATCCAGGCAAAATCACTTTGAAACTGGTGTAAGCTTAACAGGTATAGCTGGATATTTGACTAGCGAGCATAAAAAGAAATAAAGTCGTTAAGAAAAAGAGCAAAGAGGATACAACCGACCGGTTTTCTTGCTGTACAGTCAAAAGGAAAGCAGAAACAAACAAAAAAAAAAACTACTACCATGTTTACCGTCACAGTAGGTTTCGAAAGAATCATGGGTTCAGAACAGCATTGCGTCTTCTCAAAAATGTAAACTAAAGTTTAATGCACAAGCACTAATCGGATAAGACAGACGGTTTTTTTTTTTCTTCTCATATCAAAGTTAACATCGTGTTTCCCCCCAAATCTCGTCCCTCTCGAAGCTGCAAAAGTACAGTAGACTCAAAATTAGCGAAGAGATCTAAACTTCAGTTTAGTTATGTTGACAGCATACATGTGATTCACCTGCTGAAGAAGTCTTATCACATTCTAGTTTATTATAGGTTTATAGATTATAAAGTACTTGCAGAGTAACACAAACATGATAAGTGCACATTTAAAGTTCAATCTAAAAAGAACAGCAACAATCTCTTAACGGATGACGTAATATACAGTATGCAACCCCACAGTTCAACATTTTCAGTCTATGATGAGCCATTGTTAGGACAAAGACAATGTTACAGAGATAATCTGATATAAGTGCTTCACACCTGATGCTGAAAAATACAGCAGGAAAGATGGCAGTTTACTGTGGCCAGCATAAAAAAAATAAAATAAAATAAAAAACAATTACAAAGAAAACAAAAAAAAGAGCATTTCCACCCTGTTTGTGAGAAAACATCTGAGCAAATTCACCTTTATATCATGATGGAGGTAAAACAAGAAAAAACAAAAGACATTTTGTTTAAAGGAAACTGCTTTGCTACCTCTATTTAAAAAAAAAAAAATCATAATTGTTCTAGAATGCAAAGATATGCTTTACGTCAAATTAATCTTTAGTAATGCTTTCATCATTGAATTAGCGTTGATATTCATCTCTGGGTGGTTGGTTACAATTGATGACTTCCACAGTTGACTAGTTTAGTTAGGTTAATACCTTTACTACTCACAATTCAGCTATGGCAAAATAGATTTCCAATCCTGCTTTTCAGACATACAAAATGTTTGTGAAATACATGCAGCACAGAAAAAAAAACACCTTTTTTTGTTTTTAAAGTTGTCGGCTGAGATTGCAACAAACTCTGCTCAGGTGACAGGTGTTGTTCACGTCTTCTTCCCTGATTTAAACATCCAAATTATGATACTATCCACACTAGTTAAAGGCACAGATCCAGACAGGAGCATTTTTTTTTATGTTTTACCTTTTTTTTTTTTTTCTTCGTTTTTTGCTAATGATGTGGTTAAGATCTCACATCAGAATGGGCTCGAGTAACCATGGACACCAAAGCGCGTAAAAACAATGTATGCCATGAGATGTGGCATAAACTTGGGCCCCGAGCGCTTAAGTTCATCCTCCTATGCGTTTCTTTCCCTTTTTTTGGACATTGTGGAAAACAAACTTTAAAAACCAATTTCTTGGAAAATCTCTTTTTTTGTTTTTATTCCATTTTTGAGAGACATTTTATCCACAGCTTCTTTAGGTAGTTATTTAGAAAGTCAATTAGAAAACCTGTAGCTTCAGTTGAGATTTAGAGACCGGTCTCTCTAATCCGTGAAGACTACCAAATTCAACACACCGTACACCAAGAGACCTCGTCTTTTAACCCCGCTAACAATTACAAAGTGTGCTTTATGTCATGTCTTGCGACAGCCCTACTGACCTGGTTCTCTTTGGCCTAATGTGTCTCTAATGAAGAAGCATCTGGATTGGTGGAGCTGAGTGGGAGAATGAGGGGAAGGGGGCACGTTATTCTCTACGAAACGCCGTTCACTACGGCCTGGCTGTCTGAGCCATCCTGCTTTTCTTTCTTCATTGCTCGTTCCTTTATGGGTCTCTGTCGGTTCCCTCCGCTGTCTCCGGCCAGAGCTTGAGAGCTTCGGCTGGTGTGGATGCTCCTCTCGTTATTGCTGTCGATGCGGATCTGAAAAACCAACAGATCAGATGGGTTACACAGTTGAAGGCAAAATTTAGATCCTTCCTGTGAAAGTTTGATTCTTTTTAACAATAGTTAACAACTATTTTATATTAGAGAGTTTTAATTTTATTGCCATTTCAGCTTCACTGGCTATTTCAGGGCAATTTTTTTTTACAAACATTTAATTAAAAAAAAATTCTATAATAAAAGGGTTTATAACAATAAATAGGCATTAACAACAATAAATACATTTAATAAGATACAAATCTAAAACAGGATTTTTAAGATTTACTTTTGAAGGGTTCAGATTCAAAAACAATTCTAATTTAAAAACAATGTTCATTTAAAGACTCTCCAGATAAAAATTGTTGTCTAATAACATTAAACATGGAGCAAAAGTATGTGTTTTAACAGTTAGGTTTCTATTACAAAATTGACATTTTGGTGCCTGACTTACATTAACTAAATACTTTTGTCTTTGCTATGATGACAGTACATAATATTCTACTACTTATTTTGCAAAATACTAGTATTCACCTTAAAGTGCTATTTAAAGGCTTAACTAGTTTAATTAGGTTAAATAGGCAAGTTAGGTTAATTAGGTTTTGAACAATAGTGGTTCTGTAGCCAATCAAAATTGTAATAATTTATCAAGGGGTTTATAATATTAACCATATATATATATATTTTATTACAAACTACTTTTATTCCAGGCAATCGAAAATAAATAAGACTTTCTATTGAAGAAAAAAAACAATGTAATTGTTAATACTGTGAAAATATTATTGCTCTGTTAAACATCAATTGGGAAATATTTGAAAAAGAATTAATTTCATCATTTGGTTAAACATTTTGCCTTCAACTGCACAAGATGAAAGCTTGACCACTAATGGGGATCACTAACTTGACATCACTAACTTGAGCTAATGGGGAACAACACTGTTTAAGGAACAAACTAGAATTATGTTATTTCAGCAAAATCGGGCCATGACAAATTTGTTTGGAGTTCAGAGCAGTTTGCCAAAGCAAACTTCTAATAGTTTGTTCTAGCTGGTGAACACCTTCTAACTGTGATGATTATGTAATGGCTAAATCTGCTCTGGGGTACCCGCTTCTTTAACTTGAATATATTTTCTGGTTCATGTCTTCGGTTCAGTCCATTTAGGTCAGATACAAGGAAATAAACAAAAATAAATAGATAAATAATAATAATAATAAAATTAAAAAAATCAATCTTCTTTACAGTAAATGCAGTTGTAATTCTAACTGAAAGCAACACTGGCACTTTTTTTTTTTAGGGGGTTTTCACCTTTATTGGATAGGACAGTAGAGAGAATTGACAGGAAAGTGTAGGAAGCAGAGAGAGGGGAAGGATCGGCATAGGACCTCAAGGCGGGAATCGAACTCGGGTTGTCGCGAGCACCGGAGTGCATGTGTCGATGCACTTTCCACTTCGCCATTGGCACCGACCACTGGCACTTTTTTTCCATGTTAAATGTAAAGCTGCTAGTTTCAACCTCAGTAAATTACTATATAAATAAACATGACATTATACAGCTGCAAGATTATAAAAAAAAATTACCCCTTTAAAAAAACTAACAAAACAAACCAACAAATAAGAAATTTGGAGCGAGTATATCAGGGCCTTTTTTGTACAAATTATATACTACGAACATTTTATTTAAGATTTTTCTGGTTTGCTTTCAATTTCTGAATATTTGACTCTTATTACCAGAAAAGCATTAAGTATTGATTTTACTTGAAGCACTTACAGTAATTTTAGCCATTGTTGTATTGCTTTTATTTGTGCTTTGGTGTGTTATTTGTTCTTAGGACAACAGAACTGTTAAGACTTTTTTCTAAATGTTTTTTTTTAAGTGGACTATCATTTTAAATGAGAAATATGTACTGTCCTGCAGCGTTTTCATATCGTGAAATTAATTTATGTGGATAGATAAATTATTTATTTTTAAAGTATCAAAGTTGAAATAATTAGCAAAGTATATTTCCTGTACTTTGACCACATTTAAATAATAGCTACCAAACTACCAAAGAGCAAGTTAAAGTATATAAAAAAAATACATATTTTATTAATTCACTAATGAGCAAAATATCCTATGCTGATAAAATAGTATAGATTTGTGAGACCTGCAGTGACTCTTCCTGGGGTCTTAGCTTGGAGTCTCTGGAACTACGTGAGCGGGAATCATTCCAGTGCATGTCCTCAGCTGATGAGAGAGAAAAATAAATACTATTAAGAAAAAGGCCAAAATATATATAAAACAATCTGACAAACTCTTGATGTTAACAGATATGTACAATTATAAGGTTAATAGTATGTAAAGTACAATTATTAGCCCTCCTGTGCAATTTCAATTCTTTTTCAAATATTTTTCAATAACTAATAACTCTAATTTTTTTTTTTCTTGCCATGATGACAGTAGATAATATTCTACTAGTTATTTAGCAAGATACTAGTATTCAGTTTAAAGTACAGTTTAAAGGCTTAATAAACTAGTCAAGTTAGGTTAATAAGGCAATTAATTGGATAACATTGAGTACGTTTACATGGACATCAATAATCGGATTTTAATACGATTAAGACAATACTCTGATTAAGAGTCTACCATGTAAACAGCGATTTTTTATTAATTTAATTTGGTCATAATCGAACTAAACAGAAATCGGATTAAGACATGTTGAGTATGCCGATTTTAGTCACATTATTGAAGTGCAGTACAGACATGTAAACACCGCAATCAAACCATTACCATTGTGTAGGATTTTCGCCGCATTTTGCAACAGAATAGTCTATACACACACAGCTGTTTGACCCTATTCTCTGCACCGACCGAGTCAGTTAAGGACCACAGACACCTGCAGAGGTTTTTTCCCATATGGCATGCTGTATCAAATTCCATTAAAACAACACTCTTCCAGCAGTTCATACTCGCACCCAATATCTCGTTTGTCGGGGGGGCATGCATGAAATGTTTCTGAATGAAAGTGAAAGTGCCGAACTGCAGTTAAAGTCAACAAATTAAAAAACGAAACACCCGAAATTACATGAAACTCCGGAGGAAATGTGGATAGCGTGGTGACACAATGACATTAATCGAATTATGTGCTATAACATGTAAAACGGGATCATGAAAGGAACATTCAAAAAGCAACTCATGTAAACACCTTAATCATAATATTGTAGATTAACTAGTAGAATAACTAGATTAAGCAAATAATTCGATTACTGATGTAAACGTAGTCAATGGTTTATGTAGCCACTAGCCAATCAAAAAAAAAAACATAAGAGGGCTAATAATATTGACCTTAATTTTTTTTTTAACTGCTTTTATTCCAGACAAACTAAAAGAAATAACACTTTCTCCAGAAGAAAAAATATATATAATAGGCAATACTGTGAACATTTTCTTGTTCTGTTAAACATAACATGATAAATATTTGAAAAATATTTGAAAACATTTCACATGAGAGCTAATAATTCAACTATATATAAAGGTAAACATGCTATGAATGGCTTTTAGAGAGGTAACAGCTTTAAAACTTTACATTTGTATCCTCCTCTTCCTCTTCCCCCACGACCGCGGGGCCCCCCACCCCTTTTGCGTCCATCAGGGGCCCTTTTGGGATAACCCATAGACTCCTCATCTGTGGGGGCCAGAGACCAGTCACTGAGCTCATCTCTGTGGTCTGATTCGGTCTCAGATGCATTAGACGCCTCAGAGTTGGTGCCTGAGACAAAAAAAAAAAAAAAAAAAGAGGTCCACAATGAAGCAACTGATTAACACATATCATTAGGGGTGGTACAATACATTTACATTTAGCAGACGCTTTTGTCCAATGCAACTTACAATTGAGAAGGCATTCAGCGATTCAACAAAAAAGTGCTAATTACATAGGGAAACTGTTTGTGCTCAGAGAATTTAGTGCTAGAGTAAGGAGGGGGATTTTTTTATAATTAATAATAATTAATAAATAATAATAATAATAATAATCTTTCAATTTCATCAAATGCCTCCAGAAAACCCTTTTTTTTTTTTACTTTTCTCTTAAAATATTTCCTGAAAATGTTCTTTAATATAATTTAAAAAATATACATTCTAATAAAATATATCTTAGAGTTAAAACATTCTTACACAAGTCACAAAAAGGTTTCTCTTCCCCTTTTAATAAATATGAGTGTGTAAGCTTAATATGAGTGGCCAATTCTTCATCTTGTAATTAGCAAATCAGTTTAACCGAATGCAGAAAACATGATTAATATTCAGAGGCCCAACAGATTATAGCAGTAATAGTATTCTGTAAGTGTTATTTTCATTTTTTTAAAAGACCATGTCAAGCATTACTAAGTTCTATGATACTGTCAACATGATTCGAAGCACCAGGATGAGTCTGTGTTATTAGTTCAATCAGCTGTTATTCAAGCTGTTAATCAACAACCTAACCTCGGAATGTTGTGACTGACCAATCAGAATCATGTATTTCAGACAGCCAAGTAATAAATGTATTTATCAGGGACAAAATATCAGGCTTTTATCGCATTGTGAGTTAACATGTGACTCCCACCCCTACATGCCATATTTTCCAGAAAGAAAAGCTGCCAAATATCTAGAAATAAACCCTTTATTTCTAGATGCCAGCACATCTAGATATAGAGAACTGACCTCATACAATCCCTTCAAAAACATTTAAAGAACTGGTTTATAACACATCAGACATCTCATCACTTTTACTAGCACATACCTCCTCCTATTCCTATTGTGCCACCACTTGTGTCTGCCATCTTGATTAATTTTATGTTTAAATATGTTTTAAAAACTATTGTCTCTTTTACATAATGTTGGTATTATAGTTTGTTTTGCCTATATGCACTATATTAATCAGGATTTGTATAGCTATATCCCTTTTATTGCTCTTTTATAATTTGTTCATTGTATAATTTTCGTTTTTAGAGAGACTGTTTTACCATCTTTCTAGGGACAATGGATGCAAAATAACATTTTGGCTAATTGTGGTGTATTTATGTTAATTAATGTACTCTGTCCCTGCAAAATAAACCAATAAATAAATAAGCTGTAATATTAATTAGCCGTTTCTACCTGAGGCTAGCGTTGGGCCTCGCCTCCCTCGTCCTCCTCGACCAAAGGGTTTGCCTCCACCTCGCGAGGGTCCCATTCCGTTATCAGCCATGAAGGGCTTTTCTTTCTCAGGTCGTCCTGGGAGAGCTCTGGGTCCTCCACCAATCTGTCTGAGCTGCTCATCGATCTGCAGTCTCTCCATTCGAAGCTGATCTACCTCCTGAACAAGACAAGGAAATACGAACACAAAGGGTAAATCAGAGTAGTGAACATCACATTACTAAACATGCCACTCATTAACAATTTTTGCTTTGTAATGAGTATTAACGTAACCCTGTAAGGAAATACATTAAATAGGAACATATTTCTACATTTTCTGAAAAAATGTGGTATTAATCCAAGTAAAACACTGAACAAATGCATAAAAGAACAAATTCTATGCTAAAAAAGCAAGGTTTGTGTTATTCTGTGAACTTTTCTTAAGAATATAGACCATTTTGAGGGATGTAAACAAAAACAATGGTCCCAACGTATTTCCTATTTTAAATTTTTAATTTCTAAAGCTTCTGAGAATCCAAAAAGAGCCACATACTAATAAATAATGTTATGATAGCTGTTTTAACATGAAGTTATGATTGAATCGCCTCTTGTTACAGTTATGAAATAGTTTGATAACAAGCAGGACATGTTTATAGGCCAATGACATGACCACATTGAAATAGTCTATATAGAAGCAAATTATAGCCCACGATTGACAAAAAAGGTGCTTCAATGTCTTCTGTAAAGCTATTTATTACTACTATGCTGTTACTGGAAGCTGCCAGTTGAAATTTTAAACAAGATGATGTTTAAAAAAAATGTAAACGAGCATTTGTTGACTTATTAGATTATAATTTACACAGTCCATCATTTAAAATCCATGTTGATTCAGGTTTTATTACAGTGATTTGACATTTCCATGCTACTCCAGAGATAGTCTTCTCCATTTATGGACATGAAGCACATACTGTAGGAAAGTGAATGCAGCACAATCCATCTTTTCAAAAATAGTTTGAAAATATAAATGTCATATAGGCTTAATTCATGGTAAGGTGGAAAATATAGATAATATAGATCTATGATGTACTCATTTGTTTATTTAAATTTAGAAAAAAAAAAAGGTGTATATATAAATATATGTGTGTGTGTGGAGATGCAGGCTTTGGTGTCATTTGGATTTCAGACTATAAGACAGATCTTGTTGAAGACTAAATATTCAGTTTAAAACAAACAAACAAAAAAACACATCTCAAAAAAAAAAAAAAAAAAAAAAAAAAAAAAATCACCCAAGTAGTTTGTACACTAAATTTTCTTATCATGACCCTGGACCACAAAATCGTAAGTGTAATTTTTTTGGGAATTTGAGATTTATACATCTGAAATAGGAATGAACACCATTTTCTGAAGATGGAAGTTTCATTAATTTGCACTCATAACTATAACATTAGTAAAAACAATTATAATAAATAAATAGAAGACCTATCTTAAAGCACAAAATATTCTTAAGACAGAAGTTAGTTCTAGTTAAAAAAAGCACAAATTAAAAACTTTAATTCTTAAAAATGTTTTGTGAATACAGCCTTTAGTCATTTTGTTTTTGGCATTACAAATCAGGGAGGAGCTATACTAAATGCCGTTTAAGATTTTTAGCAACCTAAAGTGGTTCTTACCTTTAGATAGTTCAGATGGTAGTCCAGCAGAATACGTGCATTTGAAATGCTCTCCTTTGTCCCCACAAACACAAATGGCACCATACCCTGCAGTTATGAGATATTGTATATTGGACAATTGTACATACACAAACAAAGCTTCATCTTTGCTTCCATATTCCTAAATTGCATGCAGACAGCATTGGAATATCCTCAAAAATAAAATGCTGAGAAAATTGATTCCTCGGCTATAATTTAGTCCCCACCAATTACTATAAATTAATGCATTTTCTCAGCATCATCACTTTCGCCATGCATAAATACAGCAACGCCTGTCCTCAGCCACCCACTCACTGACCTCCTCTAATGGAGAAGGCTTTTTGTCATTTTCAGGTTCCACTCGTACTCTGACAACACCCGATTTATCCACAACCTCTTGAATCAGCTTCCCACTCTTGCCAATGACTTTTCCTGTAGAAAATAATTTAACAACTCGCATTAGCCATCAGGTCCAGTATGTGAAGGAGAAGGCCGTTCATTTTATTGGTCCTCACCGACTAAGTTCCTAGGAACTTTAATAACATCTTCTGAAAATTCCAGGTAGCTTCTGGCCTTCCGTACAGCCTCCTGGTCCTGGAGTTCAAACAGGATCACAAAAATCTCAGATGTCTGTGCTTTAGGCTCATATTTTTACAATTCCAATTACATTTATGTATAGCAGAAAGTCACAGATAAAATGGTTACCTCTCCGTAGATGTGAAACGTGCAGGTCTCCTCGTCGAGATCGATGGTTGTGACCCCAGGAATCTTTCTGGCTTGTTGGATGTTTGCTCCATGGGTGCCAATGGCCAATCCCATGAGGTCGTCCCGCACCACAAACTGTTCATGAAACCTCGAGGCCAGCTGCCGAGAGCTCTGATGGAAAGAGAAAAAGATCTTACATGTTTAATATTCTAATATTCCAGTTTTGGTAATTTCTGGGTTTGTATATATATATATATATAATATTGTTTGGTTTTGTTTTTCAATATGCATATGTTGTGCTTGATAAGGCCATACGATGATGTGTAATGTGTAACACACTCTAATAGAGACCACTGCTTCAGACTTTTCTAAAACAATCTAGAATATGACTCGCAAATGTATGTCTTCTTTGTACATTTGGCTCAATTTTTACTACATTAATTTGAACTGAGCGTCACGGTGGCGCAGTGGGTAGCACGTTCGCCTCACAGCAAGAAGGTCGCTGGTTCGAGCCTCGGCTGGGTCAGTTGGCGTTTCTGTGTGGAGTTTGCATGTTCTCCCCGTGTTCGCGTGGGTTTCCGCCGGGTGCTCCGGTTTCCCCCACAAGTCCAAAAACATGTGGTATAGGTGAATTGGGTAGGATAAATTGTCCGTAGTGTATGTGTGTGAATGAGTGTGTGTATGGATGTTTCCCAGTGATGGGTTGCAGCTGGAAGGGCATCTGCTGCGTAAAACATATGCTGGATAAGTTGGCGGTTCATTCCGCTGTGGCGACCCCAGATTAATAAAGGGACTAAGCCGAAAAGAAAATGAATGAATGAATGAATGAATGAATTTGAACTGATCAACAGTAAAATCAACAGCATCAACTTATTGTGTTTGTAACTGCTTTTGAAGTTGAAACTCATGATTATCCTAATCGTTCTTACAACCCATGATGCTTTGCGTGAATTACGAGAGCAACCCATGTTACACTGTGAACAATTAGTGAAGTGTTATAAAATCTGGGTGCAAAAAGGTGTCATTCTCCTCACATTTTATCCATTAATTATTAAAAGTCAACTTATTAGAATTAAAGTACTTTCAGCAGACCATGAATAACCCCAAAAACTCAACTTTGTGCAGCAAAACTACGATCATTGAAAATACAATAGAAAATAATACCAGAATAATTTTAATGAGAGAGAAAATTAAGAGCAGAAAGTAAGAGGCATTATATTTCCAACACAAGCCTGAGGTGTTTGGCTAATCACAATGCTCTTTGTCAATTTTTTTTTTTTTTTTACTATAAAGAATGTCATCATATTCTTATTTAGCAAATGAACACAAAATGACTCTTTAATACAGAATCATATGGTGTCTATAAATGTTAAATATTTGCATATACAGATATGAACAGATCAGTTGTCTCCACATTGCTGATACACAAGAGAGCGCTTTCTGCATAAAAATCAACAATGAGTTGAAAAGCCCTCAGCAAAGCAAAAGCACCAGGCAAACATACAAAGTCTTTTTAGTCCAGTTACAAAAGCACTGTAAAATAATATTCAGCTCTGCATCCATATTAAATATATCTTGGTCAACATGGTCTGACAAATTATCCAAGACAAATTTGGTGATATTTCGGCAAACGGTCTAGGAGGAGTTTGCAAATGAAGTTTTTAAACAAAATCAATATGACGGACAGGAAGTTTAGCCAAATATGGCATATTTGGCATCAGTGTTCATGGCATGACCCAAGGAATAAGTTGAGATCAATTTTACCACAATAAACATATGCAGTCTAAAGTTATTAGCACATTTTTGATTCATGATTGACGGTTAGTGAATGGTTTATAACTCGTGACCACTAGGCTGTTACCAAAGTTATGTGTTGTGGTCATTGTGACTTGCCAATGACACACCTAAAGTTCAGTGTCAATTCATTATTGATGGTTAGTTAAGGGTTTATAATGCGTAACCACTAGGTGGTGCTGTTACAAAATTTGTTTTGTGGTTATTGTGAGGTGGCAGTGACACACCTAAAGTTCAGCATCAATATGTTCAAACATTGCAGAATTACAGCCTCAGACAATCTTTGACATCGTGCCAGCACATTTATCAGTGGCGTAAACGAAAATAGTGTCGTGTATCAACATGAATTCCATAACTTTTGCCAGCATGGTCTGAAGAACATCTGAGTCAAATTTGGTGAAAATCAGAAAAACAGTCTAAGAGGAGTTTGAAAAAATATGTTTTCAATCAAAAACAAAATGGCAGACAGGAAGTCTAGTTCATTTTGGCATATTTGGTATCAATGGTCTCGGCATGATCCAGGGAATACAACAAGACAAGTGTCACGTTAATAAGGAATGTTTAGCAAAAGCATGTATTAGCATTTTTCAAAAATTGCTTATAACTTTTGGCCACAAGGTGGCACTGCTACAGACGTTTTTGAGTACCTTAAGGGCATTATGTCGAAGACGCATACCATGTTTTGTAATGATACGTGAATATGTTTGTAAAATATAGCATTTTTTGACAAAAATCTAAATGGCCGACGGCCAAAACGGCTGACCTGGGACAATCAGGCATCATTTTACTCGGCATGCTCTGTCGGATCTGACCAGTTTTATGAGTTTTGGACGAAGGGTTGAGAAGATATAAGGAAAAAAAAGCCATTTTTTGTATCTCTGGACCACTAGGGGCCAGTGCAGATATCCTCAGACCATGGTTGTCATAACACACACCAAGTTTAGTGTGAATACGTTACGTGAATGCGTTACGGAGATATCGCCTCAAGTCCATTTTCGCAAGCTCTACGTTAGATTTGTTTGCAAGTTAAACGAAAACAGTTTGTCTAATCAACTTGAATTCCATAACTTTTGGTCAACATGGTCTGTAGATCATGTGATTCAATTTTGGTGAAAATCGTATAAACAGCCTAGGACGAGTGCGTTTGAATCAACTTGAGGCAAGGAATCAGAGGAAAAAGGAATTTTGACTGTAGCACATTTGGTTCAAAAGTTATAAAGATAAACATAAGTTCAACTTTGGACAAGTGGTGGCGCTAGAGAGTTTGAGTTAGACACTTCAGGTTTGCTGTGGTTCATGTTGACACTGGCCTCTATCATTGTGCCAAATTATACAACTTTCCTGCATACGGCTATATGGGCTGCCATTCAAATCCGGCGGAAGAAGAAGCAGAATAATAATAATAATAATAATAATAGGAACGCTAACGAAAACAATAGGTGCCTCCGAACCTGCGGTGCTTGGCCCCTAATAATAATTGATGTTTGAGAAGCACATCAGCATGTTATCTGAAGAATCATGTCACTGGTGTAATCATGGTAAAAATTCAGTTTTGAAACGACAGAAATATATAACAGTTTACATGTATATATGTGTATATTAAAAATTGCTGAAATTTCGATGCAATGATCTGAATAGATTCATACAAATTTGTAACAAATTGAATAGCAAAATTCTCATTTCAAATTCTAAATTCAACATTCAAAACTCTACACACAATTCTCAAAACTGCACACACAAAATGCAAAAGGCCTCACATTTCCATCAAAATGTAACACTGCATTCAAAATGCCATAAACACATGACAGAACGAAGCATTTGCATCAAATGGCAAACACTTCTTTTATAAAAGTAAATGTTTGGCTAAACCATGTAAACACTTGTTCTGAATCTAAAGCTCTTTCATAGGCTTATATCTACAATTCAGTACAATCTTCTACAGTGAAAATAATCTGCTGAGAAGGGGAACAGGTACACTGTAAACACCAATGACATGTAGAAACAGAAAATATTTATTAGGCCAAACATTACTGTATACAGCGGCATACAACAAAACCATAAACATACTGTATGTAATAAAAAAAAAGAAAGTATATTCTCCAGAATACAGTAAAGAACACAATTGTGTGTGTGTGTGTGTAGGGGGGGACCGTCCATTGCCTGGAGAAGCTTTACAAACTTAAGGTACATTATACTTGCCAGTGCCAGGCTGAGAAGAATTCCTTTATTCTTTTCTAAAGGAATTTAGAATTTAGGATTTAGAAAAGGTGAATTTGTACATACAAAACTACAAATTGTGGATGGGTGGCAAACCAGTTTTTTTGGGGGGGATCAGAACTGCACAGTGTCCCGCCACCTTTGACCTACTCATAGGCCTTTACTACAGTAAAACAGTGATTGTTTAGTGATCAGTAAAGACATTAGTGTTTCCACATTTGAGGAGTGTGTGTGAGACCTGGTGAATAAGTGTAGCGTTTTGATTGGTTGTGTTTGGAAAAGGAAAACAAGTAGCTTTTTGTGTTTTAGGTAGAGAATTGTGTGTAGTGTTTTGAAAAGTGTTTTATGCAATTGAAGTTCAAGGCTGAGAAATAGCTTCTGGTTTTGGAGATTTGCTGTGTAGTTTTGCATTTTGAGTGAGATGTTTCAGAAATTGTGTGACTTGAAAAGATTTTGTGTGTAGTTGGAAAAAAACTGTAATTTATTAAACATATAAACATACAAAATGTTGTTTTTGGTATAAAACTTGTGCTGCATATTGAACTCACAACATCACAAACCATATTATACTTCAGTGGTGCATATAGTCTGTTTTTATAAGCATGTATTTTATACAATTTGATTAATTTTTTTAACCCTGTAACATTTGCCTTTTATTTGACTACAACAACTAGCAATTAAAACGTATTAGCACAGATTCACAGACCAACACATTTAAAGAGCTAAAACAATACCTATATGGAGTCGATGTGTCTGTAAATATAGCTCTGCATATCAACAGGGTATCATATTATGCAGGAGAAGGAGTATGGGCCATCACAGCTGTGCATATGCACGTAATATCCTTTTACACCTGTTAAATATAGACCATCTCTAGCACCACTGACACACTGCAGGACATACTAAAAGTAAAAAATAAACGACTGAATTTATGATAATACACTATCCCCCTTTTCTGGAATTAATGATTTTACATAAAAATATATGCAGTTGAAGTCAGAATTCTTAGCCCTTCTGTTAAATTTTTATTCTTTCATAATTCTTCCCTAATTTCTGTTTAACGGAGAGAAGATATTTTGTGTTCTAAAATAATTGTTCTAAACATAATAGTTTTAATAACCAATTTATAATGACTCATTTCTTTTATCTTTGCCATGATGACAGTACATAATATTTTACTCACTTATTATTACTTATTATTCTAAGATGCTAGAATTCAGCTTAAAGTGCAATTTAAAGGTTCAAGTGACTGTATAACAGTGGTTTGTTGTGTAACAATCGAATTTCGAAAATCTAAAAAAATATACATATATATTGCTTAAGGGGGCAAATAATATTGACCTTAAAATGGTTTAAAAAAATTTAAACTGTTTTGATTCCAGGCAAAATAAAACAAATAAGAATTTCTCCAGAAGAAAAAATATTATGGGAAATACTGTGAAATATGGCCTTGTTCTGTTAAATATAATTTGTGAAATATTTGAAAAAGAAAACAAATATTCACAGGAGGGCTAATAATTCTCACTTCAACTGTATATTTCATGAAACAACTGGGTTTCTGCAAGTGTCTTAAAGTCATATTCAAGACTTTAAAAGACCCGTTGAACACCATTATTAATGAAATTTAAGATCTACTGAACATCATTTGTAGTCGTATTACAGCAAATTGTAGTGAAATAAAAACATTCTAAATAGCTATTGAAGCATTTCAATGAGTATTAGAGGAATACACTGTTTACAATTTAGGCCCAGAACATAATAATTCAGTGATTAGTTAATTTTAAGTCTTAAATTTTATTTGTATTATTATTATTATTATTTTTTTTTTTTTTTACTTTCTAAGACCCCATGAAAGCAATGAAAAAGTCTTGAGAGTATTAGATTTAGGCCTTTGCTGACTAGTTGAAAAAGAGTGGATTGAACTTCACACTAAACATCCATAGGCGTACCTCCAGCTGTCTGGTTGCTTCCTCATTCCTCAGTATTAGAGTCAGCTTTGTGCGCAGACTCCTGAAGTGCATGTCACTCAACATGGATATTCGCTTAGCTGTAACCTCATTAACAGACTAAAAGAGAAAGGAGACAATGAGACTTAAAAACCTGAGAGAAAATTAAAAAGTGCATCAAAAGTGTGTTGTAAAACTTAGCAAATTACCAAAATAACCAACTGCTTTTCTTCAGAGTCATAGGTGACATTAAACGCTCCAATCGCTTTTTTGAAGTCTTTATGTGCGGAGTCTTTTGCACACCTACAAAAAGAAATAAACAGGAAAAAATAAGTTTCTGTTACAGACACATTTGTCAGAAACATTTTTCAAAATACTGTTTTTTCTTGTCGTTTTTTTTTTTTTCGACTTTTCGTAACGAAAAGACAAGCGAAATTATGAAACATTCAGATTTAAGATTTAATTATAATTTATTAATTAATTCTTATAATGAACTAACTAATAGTAATATCTGTCTTTTGTAGGTTCTATTATTATCTTTTGATCTACATCTTTCAAATTGCTTTCTTTTATGTGCAACAACTACAATGAATACAATGAAAACAAAAGCACCATAAAAATATCAAGCTTAATGTTGATTTGTAACTATAAGTTTCTGTGTGTACATGATATATATTCTATATATGTGACCCTGAACCACAAAACCAGTCTTATGTTGCAGTTATATTTTTAGCAATAACCAAAAACACATGTATGGGTCAAAATGATCAATTTTTCTTTTATCCAAAACATTGGTAGAATATTAGGTTAAAAAAAACAAAAATCTTTTGCTAATTTTCTACTGTAAATACATTTTTTTTTTTTATTATTATCATGTATTGAAAAAGCAATTCATTACATCAAGTTTACAGGCAATTTTCTCAATATTTTGAATTTTTGAACCCTCATATTCCAGGTTTTAAATAGTTGTATCTGGGCCAAATATTGTCCTAACCTAACATCAATGAAAAGCTTTATTTGGCTTTAAGACTATACATAAATCATAATTTCAAAACATTTACACCTATGACTATATACACCTATGGTTTTGTGATCCAGGGTCACATATTCTCAATTTAAACCTTACAATTCTCATGATGGGCTTCTAAAGCAGCTCTGGAGATCTGAAGTTTGCATTTTGTCATTGCAGTTTAATATTCACATACACCAGTCTGCTTTGTGGTTTCTGCTTTTGATTTATTTATCCAAAATTGGCCAAACTCAATGACATTCTGCATTAGCTAATGATTTTTTTTAAAACAAAAACTATGACTGGATTCCTCAATTTATTGTGCAATACTGCAGAAATCCCAACTAAAATAACGAAAACGCTACAAACTTACATCTGTCTCAAGTCTTCAGGAACATCTAGTCTGGTTTTGAGAAAGGTGTTCTTCGATGCTGCTTTGTTGGGGTTCACAGGTCGTAGCCTCTCTAATGTGACGATTTCATTTAGGGTCGCATCACAGGCTGCATATTCTATCACGTAAAACTAAGAGCAAGAGAGTAAAAACAAATAATTAGCAAATACATAACTCAGCATACAACTTCATGCAAGTATATGACAAATGTGTATCAATTTAATGTTTAATGTTCAATATTTATGACTCTCGAAAAATTATTTTTGCGGTTTGTTCAAGCTACTTATTTAAAATTAGGTAAAACAACACAATTCTAAAGTAATGTTGGGACAACTTAATCCACTTAAATTTGTAAAAACAATTAAGTTAACTTGATTTGTGTTGGAACAACATGAATAAATTGTGGAACCCTTCATTTTATACAGTGTACACTCCGCCTGTTCAAACTTCTTATTTAAAATGAGCTGAAACAACACAATTCTTGAGATTTTAATTGTTTTATGTTCAATCCATTTAAATGTGTTAAGTTAACTAAATCGATTTGTGTTGGGACAACATAAATGAATTGTGCAGAACCTGCATTTTCTTTTATTGTGTACTAAATGCAATATTGTACTTCTGTTGAAGTGAATCCTGTTTAAATCACTTACTTCTCCTTTCACCATGCGAACTTTGGCTAGCCACCATCCACAGGGTTCCTTATCATTAGCCCTGGAGTACACCTGCGGTAGGAAAAGGTTTAAAACTTCAGCACATTTGTGTAACATTTGGTTAAGATTTAAAGAAGCCGTGATATCACATACCTCCACTTCATCACTCTCATTTATTTCTTTCTGAAAGCCGGTTGGAGGTGGGAACCGAACATCCTGGAAAGAAATCTGTCGTTCTGGCTGCCAACTGCAAAGCGATAAAATATGGGAATATATTTTACTTTTATATTGGAGCTGAGCAAGTGTAAAATATATAAATAAACATGGGGTCAATTCAATGTCCGTTATCCAATATTCTTATATATATTACACATTTAGACTACTCATTGCATGCATCTGAAATTAAAGTGAGTTTTGTTTTGATGTATTAATGTATACATAAAATAAGAAGAGCTTACAATTACAGGTCTGTAGCTCTTCATTTCTTTAATTCAACATTTGCAAACTGACGCTCACTGCTCATTTTTTTGTTTTTACGTTTTAATTTTAGAATACTATACTCATTAAATTTAATAAACAATTGAGAAATTAAAGAAATAAGACTTGATTTAAAGCGTCTGAATATATACAAAGGCCTATTTTTATATATGCAAATTTATATTATATTAGAAAGGAGAGTTCGCAAAGTACTTACTTGTTCTCAAAAGCCACTGTGACAGTACTCTCATGAACATCCTTAATATAAGCCTGCAAAAAATAATGCAGTATTAATAACTCAAAAGTTGGACAGCATTTACTGGGCATCATGGGAACATATGATTCAGTGCTGACTGTTTATATCTACAGAACTCTAACATTCATTCTGAACTATAAATTCAGTTGACTTTTGCATTATTATTTTAGCAGTACATAAATAAAGACAAGTCAATTTCTAGATGATGATTATACAAATAATATAGTCTGGAATGTGACAAAGAAAACAAACAAACTGTAATTAAAATAATACAAACTATTCAATAATATCAAACAAACAAAAAGCAAACAAATAAATAAAAAGTTAATCATAAGATAAAAAGATAACTAAAATGGCAAAAAAAAGCATACTTATTTTTTTACCCTGAATTATAATTGACAGAATATGTTAGCTAAAATGTGACAATCTAATAATGGTAAATATAGAAAATGATAATAATAATAATAATAATAATTCGGCCACACTAAGAACAAGAATCATTTGCTAACATATTTAAGTTGAAATACTTTATTCTTCACCACTATCTTAAAACCAATAAGATTTTAACCATTTGTCAGCAAGAAGCTTTTAATTTAAAACATTATAAAGCATCATCACTTGATAATGAAACTAGTATAACCAGAAAGGTTTTGTTGCTTAATTTGTACATAAGTATGTCCGATATGCTGAACGACAATGGAACATTTGTCCTATTTTGACATATTATTTTGCACAAACATTATATGAAACATTCAATTAGACACTCCGTTTGGATTTCACATGCATTCTATGCATATACATATAGATAGACTTTTCATTTCCTGACATTTTCTTTCCTGAAAAAAGTTTTTTTAAAAACTGATTTATGAACAGTTATACAATTTTTATTACCAATTCATTGTCCTAAATAATACATATTTTACACCACTAAGACTGAAGAGATAATATTATAAGACACGTCTATGCTATACTATATTAACATTACTATTCATACTGACAACGAGTTATGCTACAAATGGATCAAAACCATACAGATGTTATACATTTATATCAATTATCGCTCAAAAATGGAGCATTTATTTAACCACACACAGATTCAACTAGAACCGAACCAGCTCGCTGACAGATCCTGCTGCAAACACAGTTGATAACCATTAATAATATGCCCGATACCAGATTATTGCGATGAATCTTTAAAGCCTGATCATGCAAACACACCGTCGAAGAGGCCTTGTGTTATAGGCAGAGCAGGCCTACTGCACCATCCTACATTATAAACTGCGTTCACGACGGACTCAAACGCATTTCCAAACACCATTTTCCTCATTCGGTGACCAAGACACAAACAGACGGCTTTTAAAAGAGGAAAAGTGAAGCCCACCTTATAGAAAGCTCCACTCGCTCCTCGCACTTCCACCGCGAGCTCGTCCATGACGCCAGTAATTTAATACACAACCGATCACAGCTGCAGCAGGCGCGCGCTCTCTGTTTCACGCAGCGGTGTTGTGCTGGGACGGGGTCGGAACTACCGTGTGTGCCGATTCGCGAGCTCGTTTTCAAGGAAATGAAAGCAAAACATTGATGAGTAGACGGTCTGCAGCGGCCGCTGTTGAATGCATTGATGTAAACACAAGAGCCTCCCTATTTCCCCCGTCACGTGACACGGGCCCGCTTCCCTTCACTCGAGAAGACACGCCCCCCGTCACGTGACTGTATTCGGCTTCTGTTCTGGTGTGCGGCCACTTTTCTTCGTTGTCTTTGTAAATAAAATACATGTGGGCCATTCCTGGGATTGGGTAATATTTCAGGCCCCCTTAGCTTTTAAACTGGTTGTTAACTAAAATTTTAATATCAAAAGCATTTGATGCTTCCATTATAATGAATACAAAATATTTTTGCACTCAAACCATGTTTTGCTTAAAAAAATCTGTCACAAAAAAAAAACCTCACAAAAAATATGTCACACACCGAGCATTTTGTCATGCCCCCAAGACACTTCTTTGAATTTGCATGAAGAATATAAAAAATAAAATGCACACAGCCTCTATATGTTTTGTCAGTAGTACAAAGTTATTTATTTATTAAGATTTATTAAAAAAAATAAAAAAAATAAAAAAACAGGCTATGAAGTTATGTCCCTCAATATAAACTCAGCCACACCACGCCAACAATTCTTCACCTATAATAATTTCAACTCCATCCCTAGACAGAAAGTGACATCATTCACCTCTCTTCAGCAGCATGGTGCAGAAATTCATTCATTCATTTTATTTTCGGCTTAGTCCCTCTATTAATCTGGGGTCGCCACAGCGGAATGAACCATAACCATGGATAAGCCAACTTATCCAGCATATGTTTTACGCAGCGGATGCCCTTCCAGCTGCAACCCATCACTGGGAAACATCCACACACACTCATTCACACACATACACTACGGACAATTTAGCTTACCCAATTCACCTATACCACGTCTTTGGACTTGTGGGGGAAACCGGAGCACCCGGAGGAAAGCCACGCGAACATGGGGAGAACATGCAAACTCCACACAGAAACGCCAACTGACCCAGCCGAAGCTCGAACCAGCGACCTTCTTGCTGTGAGGCGAACGTGCTACCTACTGCGCCACCGTGCAGCCCCTGGTGCAGAAAGAGGTAAAAGAAAAGATATTTTAATTTATTACATTTTTTAGGTATATTATGGTTAGGGAGGATACATCTCAACCAACTCTAGCATAAAACTAAGATGGAATATGATTATATAAAATATTCATTCATTTATTTTATTTTCGGCTTAGTCCCTTTATTAATCAGGGGTCGCCACAACGAAATTAACCGCCAACTTATCCAGCAAATGTTTTACACAGCAGATGCCCTTCCAGCCGCAACCCAGTACTGGGAAACACCCATACACACTATCATTCACACACATACACTACGGACAATTTAGCGTATTCAATTCACCTATAGCGCATGTCTTTGGACTGTGGGGGAAACCGGATGTGGAGAGAGAATTGTTTCGTAATTCCAAACAAATATAATACGATCCACAAATAAATGTGAAGCGATTGACAAATACCAAGTATATTCACAAATAAATACAATGAGATCCACAAATAAATCTTAGAGTTCCACAAACAGTAAAATTAGACTTGCAAATAAAAAACATACTCACACATATATTTTTTATTCTACAAACACAATTTTGTCTGACATTTATATGTGAATTGCGTCCTGTGCATTTGTAGATTAGTGTGCATTTGTGGGTAGCTCTCTGTGCATTTGTAGATCGCTGTGGGTATTTGTGGGTAGCTCTCTGTGCATTTGTAGATCGCTGTGGGTATTTGTGGGTAGCTCTCTGTGCATTTGTAGATCACTGTGGGTATTTGTGGGTAGCTCTCTGTGCATTTGTGGATTTTGAAACATTTCTAATGTCAAGACGAAGACTAATCCACAAATAGATGGACTCCACCCACCTTCTACTTAAACCAATCAGATACCGGCAACATGGTGCTGACCAATCGTTGCTCGTTCTCGCTCCAACCAATCACGCTTTGCCTTACAATCAGGGCGGGACCAGCCGTAATTAACCAGTCTCTTCAAAATGGACGGCCAGGACAGTTCAAGACAGGTCAGTGGTGCTCATCACAGCGTTGTTGTAATAATATGGAGCTGTCCTGGCCATCCTTTTTGAAGAGACTGGTTAATGGATTGCACGATCGCTTCTGCGTTTGCGCTCAGCCTTCATGGTTACTTCTAGTGCTGCACAGCGATCACTGTACGTTATGCGGATGGTGCAGGAGAGGACAATAGATTACACTCGCTGTTTATAAGCGTTTCCTCGGATTACCATTAAGGACTTTAATCGATATTATAATGAACTTTAATAAATTATCTATAGCTTAAATTTGATAAAATAGAAATATAGCCATCTGTCTAAAACTAAACATTCTAAAGCCATTTATTAGGCAAATAACAAACTGAAACAAATGTGTTAAGCACAAGTATTTATATGTAAAACCTAATACATTTTTAAAGCGGTTTAATTTCTTTCCGATTTATACTTCTACATGTATTACATCTGATTTAGGTTCACAACTTGCATCCTACTACATGATACGTGTGTCCAGAGTAAGAGCAACTAGGTGAGGGAGAAAGCGTCCATCATTTGGCTGAGGGTCCACATTGAGCATCTCATCCGCAGGGTGAAGCAACACAAGCTGGACAGTCATCATCTCTCTCTTTTAGCGAGCATCAACCAGATTTACACAATGGCTTGCCTTCTGCCCATTAGTAAAAACTTGAGCAAAAGATTAAAGGAGAGATAACATTTAATGGGTAATGATGAACTTGAATTTATTCTTGTAATATATATATATATATATATATATATACACGTGTACTGTATATTGCATGCACTGCAGGGATATAAAGTTGTTAATATAATAAACATTCATTTTCAATGCATTAATATAAAAATTTAAACATAAATAACAGAACAATTTGAGTGAACATTTGCACTAATGTAAATATAAATAACTTTAGATACTTGCACTGCACTAATGTAAATATGCAGGGTTTTTTGTGCATAGAGAATTATTAGGGTGTCCACCTCCATCAAATGTTGTACCACCTCTGCCTTTTGACAAAAATCAGCCAATCAACTACTGTCAGACCCCCAGTGATGCTCAAGCACTTTTTGTATTTAATTACATTTAATGTTAGTGTTTTTATATAAGATTACAAGAATAATGCAAAATATGTTTGGTTCAAGTAGCAAAAATGTAATGAATGGGATACCCCTTCAACTCATTTTTAGGGAAAACCCTGAACTGTGTAAATATAAGTAACTAGACATTTGCACTGCAGTAGTTAAAAAGGTAAATAATTTTACACATTTACACTGCAGTTATGTAAATATAAATAATTTGACACATTAATGTTAAACATTTCCCTTACAGTGATGTGTAAAAATACAACATTAAACAATTATCATTAAAAGTTGTGTGTGTGTGTGAGTTTTGTTCAAATCTGTAGTCATCTTGGCAGGTAGAAGTAAAAAAAAAAAAAAAAAGAGAAAGAAATGGTCAGCTTCCTCTCAGATGGTCCGAAACATTTTGATGTCTTTGTAGATGAGCTGGATCATCATGTCATCCTGAACATAATTAACCTCCTTCTCAAGCTATGCAGCTTCTCTGAGTTCCTCATGGACCTGAAACACGTCATGCTGATCTCTCCTGTCACTCCCTTACAGGAAACTGAGAAATAACCTATAATTAACGTTCATATTAAGGACACAATGTACACAAACATGTAAATAGACAGAATGATGGATGGATAGATAGAAATGATGCAGGTAATTAAAATATAACAAAAACTGGTATGAATTATTGCTATTGCTATGTATGATGCATGATAATACTCACCCTCAAAATGATCGATGTAACTCGAAATGTAGAATTTAAACCTCTTCTCTTTTTTGCTGTGACAGCTCTCTGTTTAATGATTCGATTAAAGTCCTTAACGGTAATCCGAGAAAACACTTATAAACAGCGAGTGTAATCTATCGTCCTCTCCTGCACCATCCGCATAACGTACAGTGATCGCTGTGCAGCACTAGAAGTAACCATGAAGGCTGAGCGCAAACGCAGAAGCGATCGTGCAGTCCATTAACCAGTCTCTTCAAAAAGGATGGCCAGGACAGCTCCATATTATTACAACAACGCTGTGATGAGCACCACTGACCTGTCTTGAACTGTCCTGGCCGTCCATTTTGAAGAGACTGGTTAATTACGGCTGGTCCCGCCCTGATTGTAAAACAAAGCGTGATTGGTTGGAGCGAGAACGAGCAACGATTGGTCAGCACCATGTTGCCGGTATCTGATTGGTTTAAGTAGAAGGTGGGTGGAGTCCATCTATTTGTGGATTAGTCTTCATCTTGAAGTTAGAAATGTTTCAAAATCCACAAATGCACAGAATGTCAGACAAAATTGTGTTTGTAGAATAGAAAATATATGTGTGAGTATGTTTTTTATAAGTCTAATTTTACTGTTTGTGGAACTCTAAGATTTATTTGTGGATCTCATTGTATTTATTTGTGAATATACTTGGTATTTGTCAATCGCTTCACATTTATTTGTGGATCGTATTATATTTTTTTGGAGTTACGAAACAATTCTCTCAATTCTTCACCCGGAGGAAATCCACGCAAACGGGGAGAATGGGGAGAACATGCAAACTCCACACAGAAATGCCAACTGACTCAGCTGGGGCTCGAACCAGCAACCTTCTTGCTGTGAGGCGACAGTGCTACCCACTGAGCCACCGTGTTGCCCTATATAAAATATATAATACTATAATACATAATAATCTGAATTCATAACAATATAAAATTCACTTGTTTATTTGCTGTTGTGTGGGTCTATGGAGAATGAGGGAGCTCTCAGATTTAATCTAAAATATATTAATTTGTGTTCTGAAGACAAGTGTTCTGAAGTGTTAATTTGTATAATAAAGGTGTCGGTGGGTTGCAGAAACAGCAACAGAAGAACTCAGAATCTCCTTAATCAAAATAACTTTAATAATAACTTTACTGCTGCAGTTTTGTATTGATGTTCCAGAGAAGTTTTAGACATGACTTTACTTGTTGTGCCTATACTGTAGTAAAAAGTTCTGTTTAGCCATATATTTGTTAACATATAGACCTACAGTATATCAGCATGTTTTAAAGTTTCCAGTTGCTTGCAGCAGTTTACTTGGTTTAAATTCTTACTGTAAAATACAAAAACTGTGTTTTGGTTAAGCTTGAGATGTCATATGAATTAAAACAAATTAATAGTGAAAGTAAAGTGTCCCCTCAACACTGTTGAAGTCTTCAACCCCAACTATTCTTAACCCTGTGACATTCATATTTTTGTAAAAAGTAAAATAAGGAAAGCATTTAAAAATGAAAGCATTTCTTGCTGAGTACAGTGCACCATGTTAAGGGCTAACACTGTAATATGTAATTTAGACATCTAATTTATAATTACCATTTTTTATTTTATTTTTACACAAAAATAAAGAGACCAGACACATAATGTGTATATTTGTAACTTAAATCCCATAAAAATCTAAAATTATCTTTCATTCGTTCATTTTCTTTTCGGCTTAGTCCCTTTATTAATCTGGGGTCGCCACAGTGGAATGAACCGCCAATTTATCCAGCATATGTTTTACACAGCGGATACCCTTCCAGCTGCAACCCATCACTGGGAAACACTCATACACTCTCATTCACACACATACACTACGGACAATTTTAGCTTACCCAATTCACCTATACAGCATGTCTTTGGACTGTGGGGGAAACCGGAGCACCCGGAGGAAACCCACGCGAACACGGGGAGAACATGCAAATTCCACACAGAAATGCCAACTGACCCAGCTGAGGCTCGAACCAGCAACCTTCAGAATCAGAATCAGAAAGAGCTTTATTGCCAGGTATGTTCACACATACGAGGAATTTGTTTTCGTGACAGAGCTTCTACAGTGCAACAGAATTACAGAGACAGGACAAAAAACAGATAATAAATATATTTTAAAAATAAAAGTAATAGTGAATGCAAATATACAAATTGACAAGTGTATGTACAGGTATATTATTATATACAACGTTATATGGCAGCTGTTATGTGCAAATTGGCATGTAAAGTATTGTAAAGTATATTGTTAAATAAGTGTTTATGTGTATAAAAAGTGTATAGCAAGTAGTGATGTTTGTTTCATAATTACTATCATCAAGTGTTCATGAGATAGATTGCCTGAGGGAAGAAACTGTTTCTGTGTCGGGCTGTTCTGGTGCACAGTGCTCTGTAGCCTCGACCAGAAGGTAAAAGTTCAAAGAGGCAGTGTGCTGGGTGTGAGGGGTCCAGAGTGATTTTGGCAGCCTTTCTGCTTGCTCTGGATAAGTACAGTTCTTGGAGAGTAGGGAGGGTTGTAACAGTGATTCGCTTAGCAGTCCGAACTATTCGACGTAGTCTTCGGAGGTCGGATTTGGTAGCTGAGCTAAACCAGACAGTTATTGAAGTGCAGAGGACAGATTCAGTGATGAAAGTGTGGAACTGTTTCAGCAGCTCCTTTGGAAGGTTGAACTTCCTCAGCTGACGAAGAAAGTACAACCTCTGTTGAGCTTTTTTGACAATGGAGTCAATGTGAGTGTCCCACTTCAGATCCTGAGAGATGGTGGTGCCCAGGAACCTGAATGACTCCACTGCTGCCACAATGCTGTCCATGATGCTCAGTGGGGGGAGAGCAGAGGGGTTTCTCCTGAAGTCCACTATCATCTCCACTGTTTTGAGCGTGTTCAGCTCCAGGTTGTTGTGACTGCACCAGACAGCCAGCTCCTTAACCTCCTGTCTGTAAGTAGCCGTCCTGAATGAGGCGATAAATGTGGTGTCATCTGCAAACTTCAGGAGCCTGACAGAGGGGTCCTTTGAGGAGCAGTCGTTCGTGCACAGGGAGAAGAGCAGAGGGGAGAGGACACACCCCTGGGGGGCGCCAGTGCTGATTGTGCGGGTACTGGATGAGAATTTTCCCAGCTTCACCAGCTGCTGCCTGTCCGTTAGGAAGCTGTTGATCCACTGACAGACAGAAGTGGGCACGGAGAGCTGAGTTAATTTGGGCAGGAGAAGTTTTGGGATGATAGTGTTAAAAGCCGAGCTGAAGTCAACAAACAAGATCCTCACATAGGTCCCTGGTCTGTCTAGGTGTTGCAGAACATAATGCAGTCCCATATTGACTGCATCATCCACAGACCTGTTTGCTCTGTAGGCAAACTGATGAGAGTCCAGTGAGGATTCAGTGATGTCCTTCAGGTGGGCCAGCACCAATTTTTCAAAAGACTTCATGACCACAGATGTTAGCGCCACCGGTCTGTAGTCATTTAGTCCTGTAAGTTTGGGTTTCTTTGGGATGGGGATGATGGTGGAGCGTTTGAAGCAGGAGGGCACTTCACACAGCTCCAGTGATCTGTTGAAGATCAGGGTGAAGATGGGGGCCAGTTGGTCAGCACAGGATTTTAGACAGGCTGGTGTTACAAAATCTGGGCCTGGTGCTTTTTTCCTCTTCTGTTTTTGGAAAACCTGGCACACATCATCTTCACTGAACTGAAGTGCAGGTGAGGGGGAGACGGGGGGTGGTGGAGGTGTTAATGGTGGTGTGAAGAGCAGTTCAGAGTGGAGTGTGGGGTGTTTTCTCAAACCTGCAGCAGAACTCATTCAGGTCGTTTGCAAGTCGTTCGTTGTCTACAGTGCTGGGGGATGGTTTCTTGTAGTTTGTGATATTTTAAAAACTTTTTCACATGGATGCTGAGTCGCTGGAAGAGAACTGACTCCTTAGTTTCTCAGAATAGTTCCTTTTTGCCACTCTGATCTCCTTTTCCAGTGTGTATTTGGCCTGCTTATACAAGGCCCTCTCCCCGTTCCTGTAAGCAACCTCCTTGGCCTGACGTAGCTGTCTGAGTTTTACAGTGAACAATGGTTTGTCATTGTTGTATGTGTCATTCTTGCTGTGAGGCGACAGTGCTACCCACTTCGCCATCGCGTCACCCTGTAAAATTTTCATAAATGTAAAATTTGTAGTTATTACATTGTTTTGAGGGACACATGAGCAGTAGGTAGATATTGGTTTTAGTTATGTAAAATCCACTTTAAAACAACTCTGCTCTGTTTTGTGTTACGCGGTTGAGAATAAAATGTGTCCAAATAAGAATAAAACAGAAAACAATAAAAGGGTTTTAGGTGGAAAAATGTCTTTTTTGTTGTTGTTTGGTTTTTTTTTTCCGTTTTTTTTAAATTGGCTATTTAAAAATATAATCAATAGTTTAAAAAAAAAAGAGTTTGCCCAAGTTGAAATTTTACAGAATGCCAGGAATGACCCATGTACATTAGACCAAATTAATATGTACATTAGACTAAAATAGACCATTAAACCCATTGAAATATTCAATGATTTCATTGTTATGTACATACTGAACTGTGATTGGCCAACATCTCTACTCAGTGTTTGTAAAGCAATGCATCACTGCAAAGTGCTCGTGAATGCACACAATATAATGAGGAAAAGAATGTGTTGAACAAAGTAATTATTTTTGTTTTATATGTGCCCAAAATATTCTCATAGCTTGATAATATTCCCATTGTTTTGTGGATGATTGTTGGTGTCTTTCTGGACTTTGAACAAGTTGGAAGCCTTGCTGTCTATGGAGGATAAGGGACCAGCTATGTTCTTGGCTTGCATCTGGTCCTATCTGGACCAAATAACTGGCCTGAACACACCAAACAGATGGCAGCCGACTGAAATAAGCGATCACGTTCTGCACCTGTGCAAGAAGACGTGTCTTTCCACACCAGCAGGTGGCAGTAATCTGTTTTCTTATTTCACAAAGGGAAACCGGAAGATCAAATGCTCACATAGTGTAAACAAGGCATAATTTAGTTACATTATTAGATCACAGTAAATGTCCCTCACCACGGAAGGATTTGCTCATGCAAATATGTCTGATAATCTAATAATTCAAATCGCTTGCAAATATTTGAGAAATGTAGCGGAATTACAGTCAGCTTCTTTGTGTTCCTTGTTTACTTGGGAATGTCACTTAAGTTTTAGGTTTTGCCCAGCTAAAAAAATAATAATAATAGAACCAGCGGGACAGATGCTGACGGCGTGCCACTTAAAAACCACTGGAAAACTGATTTTTAGAATGGTCGGCTTGCTGCTATTATGCCAATGGTGGTCTGATCATTTTAGCCACTGAGTTTGTGCTGCACAAAAAATGCTGGTGCAGTGGTGTTGCGAGCGGGGGCTTAAGCCCCTGATGTATTGTCAAAAGCCCCTGATCTTTTGGAATATGTTGCACTTAAAAAATGGTTGTTTAACACTTATTTTGTTATCCAAATACTTAAAATTACCACATACATCACGCGAATTCCACTTAACA
The DNA here is from genome assembly GCA_903798115.1 of Danio jaintianensis. Lineage (NCBI taxonomy): Eukaryota > Metazoa > Chordata > Actinopteri > Cypriniformes > Danionidae > Danio > Danio jaintianensis. The sequence continues at coordinate 25,098,874 of CAIGQV010016735.1, forward strand.
CAGCTTTTGTGTCGGGTATTTAAATAGTAAGCTGTTCAGCAGTACCTGTTTTTACCGGCAGGTGGGAGTGGGACTGTTGTCACACAGCAACTGCGCTGTCGTCATTCATTCATTAGTTTGAGGAGCTGAAGCTGATGAAGTAATAATACAACTGTTTCGCAAAACTAAATAGTTCTAACTACTGATGAAGCTTAATATTTGTTTTCACAGTATAAAATGTGTGTAGTTTTGGTGAAATAAAATAACTGCACTGTAAAAAAAAATCCTGGTTGCCTTAAATTTTTAAGCTGAATCAAATTAACCTTATGAACTTATATCATGTTAAACTGACTTCAAACAGCTTGCGTAACTTATAAAATTAAGTTAGAACATGATTAACTTAGATTAATAAATTACAATGATGCTGATTCTGCACATGGATTCTACATGCTGAATCCGACGTACATAACTTGATCCGATGTTAGGTGAGAAGTGACGTGCGGAACATACCAGATCATCTAGCCAGACCGACACTGACCAACGGCTTGGTCATTCATGGTTTCCTGACATTTTACCCCACCCATCAGATTATGCTACCAACACTGTATTTGAATGGTTATGAGGTTGGGTTAGGGATTGGGGTAGGTTAGGGCGATATTACACCAGCCCTAAAATGAACAAACTTCTCAGGAGATTGGAACGATTTATTAATTAATAACATACTTTTCAAATATTATAATGGGTTAGGTTTAAAAAACGCTTTGCTATGTGTTGTGGCTCATTGTCCTCAAAGAAATTGCTGTCTGAGCTGATGAACATAGGGAAGGAACCACACAATAACTTCAGCTTCTGGAAACATCCCCTAAAACAGATTTACTCAACTGGGAGTATGCAGACCCCTAGTGGTCCATAGAGCAATTGCAGGGGATCCGTAATCATTACAAAATGTTTTATACGTTTTATAATACTAGTTAATAAATGGTAGCAAATTGTGTTTTTACTATTCTATCCTGAAACCACCGACTGGGTAAAGGGAACATTCAGTCTCACAAAGTGGAATTCAGACAATTGTTTTTAACATTAAACAATCAAATTTTCTATTTTTTTAAAAGACCATTTATGCTATGTGTAGTTTGGATTATGACTGCAATGCATTGTTTGCCTCTAATTTCAGATATGCGTATATCAGATGACTACCAGAGCTCTAAAGCATTTATTTTTTCTCGGCAGGCTTTCTATAACCTAGTTCTTAGTGCTACCAAGAAAAAGAAAAAAAAAAGATAATTTTGCACCCTGTGTATTTTTGGGGGACATGAATTAAAAACCTGATCTCAAACTCATCTTGAAAATATGTTGATATAGTTAGGGATAAAAAAAGAGGAAGGGGACCATGAAACTAGTTTGTGATATGGTCCAGTACATCAAAACGGATGAGAACCACTGCTTTAAAGGGTCAGTTATCCCAAAAATGAAAATGTATTCACTATTTACTCCAAACATTCATGTATTTCTTTAAAAAGAAAAAAAAAAGAAAAAAAAAAAGGAATATATTTTTAAGAATAAGGTAACCAATGACTTCCAAAATAGGAAAAACAGATACTATATGGAAGTCAAGGGTTACAATTTCCATTTTGTGTGTGTATGTGTGTGTGTGTGTGTGTGTGTGTGTGTGTATGTGTGTGTGTGTGTGTGTTGAGCAGGGTGAGCAAATGATAACAGAAGTTTTGTGTGAACTATCCCTTTAAGACAAATATACTAGCGTTATATGTGTTAAATGCAGACTTATTTCACAGCTACTCTACATTCAATATTTACATTTTTAAAGACGGTGCGTCCTAAACTGCATTCTGTGTAAGTAACTGGGCAGTTTTTTTTTTTTTTTTTTACCTGCAATTATATATTAATCCACTGGATGTCAGTATTGTATAATGACTTTTTCATGAGTGCAATCGGTGTTACACAATTCATTGGTCCGTTTATGTGCGCAGGTCATTCAACGTAAAGTAATAGATTACACAAAGTTTAACACTTCTACCATTTTAACACTCAGTTACCAAACATACTTTATTTAGCTCCAAAAGATTTAATCTTGCATAAACTAGCACATGCGTTATTCCTGTCACAACATTTGATCACATCACACTCACTTAGTTGCTTAGCTTCAACACAATCACAACACAATCTACACATGTTAGACCGCACTGTAGTCTCACTTTCATCAGTCTGCTGGTGTTTTCGCTGGACACATGAGAACATGAAGTGGACTGCATCTCTCCACATTAAGCTGAATGACTCAGACTGGAGGAGAAACATGTGGCCGGTGTAAGTGACAGATCTCAGGCCTGCTGAAAGTGATCACATCAGTTGTGTTTGCTCTTGTCTCTGCTGGGCTGCTGGTAAGTGTGAACTGAAGCTCTCTGTGGAGTCATAGCAGGACGCCTGACACTGTGCAGCAGACAATCAGGAGGTCTCCTCGGTGAAAGAAACACACACAGAACTGTTGATAAGTTCAAAGCAGACCCCATATGAACAACCACTGCAGAAAATTTTAAATCAGGGTTATAAGAGGATTAAAAAAGGGTTATATATTATAAAGCATTATCATTTTTTTTATGTAACGCCATTTATTTCTGTATTTTATTGAATTAAAGATGTATACTTTTGAAAATATATTTACTTAGTTATATTGTTACTTTTAATCTTTTTTTACCTAATAAATTCCTATTGACATTTAATAACCTCTATTTATTGTTAAAATGCCCATATTATTTAGATATAAATGAAGAGAGAAAATTATATTTTATTAAAATATTGTTGTTGTAACATGTTTACTTATATTACTACTACTAATAAATTATATAAAAGTAATAATAATAATAATAATAATAATAATAATAACAACATTGACAACAACAGCAATAATAGTAATAAAAGCTGTTAGGTATATAGGGATGACCAATGTTCAATTTATTTAAATAACTTACATCAATTAATAATCATTAATAATATTTTTTATTTTATTATTTTATTTTATTGCTGAGTCTGTTTAACTTCTGCCATCTTTTGTGTTGATCTGTACATGTTTAGCTTATCATACAAGCTGAATTGGCCATTTGAGATTTGTTAACATCTGTTTACTCACTGCCGGTTTCATTTATTCAATATTTCTGGGATGTAGTTAAAAGAGAGTAAAAAGATAGTTCACTAAATTTAATTACTGAACGGATACATACATTTGAAAAATGAGTAAAGTACATTGCTACCACTACACTGTAAAAAATATCAGTAAATTAGCAGTTTTGTGATTGATATTTTTTTTATTTATTTATGTTTATTTATGCTTTTGAATTGCATTATGGGACTTTGATCTTTCTTCTAACAACTTTTAACCTTGAAAAGTTTGAAAAAAAGTTACTTTTATTAAGATTTTTTATAGTGTAAAGGGATATATTGTCTGGGTTGGTGTTGTATATTATGGTACAAAAACCTTGTAATAAACTGCCAGTACATTTTCTGTAGTTTACAGACTTATTTCTCTGTATAGTATTTCTTATACATTATATTATTTCAAATTACTAAAATGTCAATAAAAGTCACTTTGTTAAACTGTAGAGTTGAATTCTCAACATCAAAAGTCAACAGAGCAGAGATCAAGGTCTCATAATGTAATTCACAATCGTAAGTAAACAGAAAACACCTGTGAATCACAAAATAAGGAAACAGATTAATTAACAGATATTTCATGTTTAAAAAAAGCTCTATTGCACATTTCTCTTATCAGATCAAAACCATTATTCACCCCTTACCACTGCCAAACACCAAATTTAATATTTCTTTTTTAATCCCAACAAACATCAATCAAGCATTTCAAAACAAGAAATTGACACGAGTGTCACATCGACAGATGGACAGACCTCAGAAACATGGCAGAGACACCCGGGGACAAAGAGAGCACTTCTAACAGTGCAGAAAGTGACGGCCAGTGTCTAATTTAGCTGACTTGTCCATCAGTAAACTGTGATCAGGGCAATGCGAGGCCAAGACCTTGTCATTTTTGCTTTTGTTGTCTGTCTGACTCGCTTTCTACAGCCTGTCTGCCACTGTCACACATGTACAATTGAACCCTGAGAAAAACCTGTCTGACAACGTAAAAGAAGTCAATGCTTCTCATATATAGCTCTCCGGGTGACTGAATGTGTTTTGGTTGAAGTGCAACTGCTCAAAGCTATTTTCAGCCATTTTTGAAGGTGAAGAACTTTTGGATCTGCTGGGGATCAATAAAGAGCGGAGCAGAGTGGATATCGACGGGAAAAGTTATTTTGAAGCTGAGAATATCAGAAAATGGGCAAATATCTGGAGAAGGGTATTTATGTGTGCACAAATACACACTTACACCCAAAGCGTTATATATTGTATTGACACAAACATGAAAACCCTGAAGCTAGTTTTGCGCAACTGACCTCTAAAAAATGTGTAAACACTGTTAGAAATCCAGAAAGCACAGGCTTACTGCACAGTTTAAGAGCGAGTTAAGCTTACATAAAATATCATTACAACCTTGCTCATTATCATTGCATTCTGTCTAGGACAGGATAAAATTTTAAATATGTTTATGCAAGGCTAGCGAATGCTTGATTTGGATTGATTGATGAAGGTTCTAAGCTGCATAGTTATTTTCAGGTAAATACAGAGAAATTGAGTTTTAAATATACAGCAATAAATACTTCTCTTACTTAGCATTTTTGTCTTGTTTCTACTCTAAATATCTAAAACTTCTTAAGCAAAATATTCACTTTGAAATAAGAATATTTTGCTTACCCCACTGGAAGATTATTTTGCTTGTTTTAAGGAAAATTTCACAGATATAATTTTTGAAAACAAGACAAAATCTTTTGCTTGTATAGAAGTTTTGGATATTAGGCCTAGTTACCTCTTTCATTCATTCATTTTCCTTTCGGCTTAGTCCCTTTATTTATCAGGGGTCGCCACAGCGGAATGAACCGCCAACTTATCCAGCATATGTTTTACCCAGCGGATGCTCTTCCAGCTGCAACCCGCCACTGGGAAACACCCATACTCTCTCATTCACACACATACACTATGGACAAATTAACCTATAGCGCATGTCTTTGGACCTGTGGGGGAAACCGGAGCACCCGGAGGAAACCCACGCGAACACGGGGAGAACATGCAAACTCCACACCGAAATGCCAACTGACCCAGCCGAGGCTCGAACCAGCGACCTTCTTGCTGTGAGGCGACAGCGCTTCTAGTTACTTCTTACTTTTTTCATGAGATACTTTGTACTCTTATGAGTCACTTTTAAAATTGCTACTTTTACTAGAGTAAATACTTCCTCAAGTACTTGTACTTTTACTAGAGTATAGATTTTGGATAATCTAAACCCACCTCTGCAAGTGAGCTAACTGTCTATACCTGCTTCTGAGTTATGTGCTGTGGATGAAATATAAGCTAAATTATAATTATATCCAACAAATGGGCCTAACAGAGATTCATATGTATTTTATGGGTTTAAACACAGGCAGGAGTTAATATCAACCTTACAACCGTAAACAGATTAGATTCATGATGTTTATTGCTGTCTTTTCACTCCAGAAAAATCACAGTAAGAGCTGAGTGAGTGTGCACTAAACACTTATTCAACAGTGTACATGTGTCTGTTGCCTCATTACAAATGTACACATGTATTTGTTGCCTCAATTCAAAAAGTACACATGTATGTTGCATCATTACAAACGTACATGAAATATTTCACAATATACACGTTAAACAAAAAATAAGTAAATAAACAGATTTTATTTTTTTTAGGAGTGTCATTGAATAAACATATAATCCATATTTCCTGAATTTGTACTTTTTGATTTAGTGTCTAATTCGTATGAAATCGTACCGGCCCACGGGCCATTTACAGCCCGCCCTCCTCCTCCCTCCGGCACGCAACTGACGTCAAAGATATAACGAGATTCGGCCTGCCAAAATGTATATTTTTTTAACCACTATCATTGTTGTGCAGTCATGTCTAGCGACTTGTGGTTTTGACCCGCCACCTAGTTGACATTTAAAGTACTGCATTCAGATTAGTTTTATTTTTATTTTCTCTCAGTGTACAGTCGAGAGTAACACACATGCGTTTTATTACTGTGGCTGATTTAAACGTCAAAATATATGTCCGTAGTAAGTGCTCTATTTTTACTAAAGCTCTATTTTTGTAAATATTCAAGGGTCATTTGATTATCATCAGTTTTATACCACTTGTATTTTGTTGTACAAACACTTCTTCATGACTTACATGTTATGCTGGTGGTGTAACAAATATGATCATTTTGCTAATATTCGATTCAAATGGTCTCATTTAATAGATTTTCCTCATATGCTTATTATGATTTGCATAAAACTATGTACATTAGTAAAATTGTACTGCCAGTTGAATTTAACTTGTTAATGTAAATGTGAATATATTCATACTTTACCCCTCTTTGTTGTAGTTTTACAAAAAAGAAAGATATTGAGAAGAACAATTTGCAGTAAAGTCACTTAAGTTACCCAGTTTGGGTAACTGCTTTCTGCTGTTCTTATGCTATTGGGACAATACAACTGGTTGGGACAGAATAATAATTATTATGCCTATTATTTGTAGTACTTTCATAGCAATTTAAACTACCCCTTCAATATGTATAACAAGAAACAAAAAGCTAGAGTTTTGACTGCATATACTCTGTGGAAGAATGACTGCGTGTGTGTCGGCAATGCACACAACAACCACAGATATATTTCAGCAGCTGATGTGTGACACGATAAATGTGCTGATTTGCATTATCACTGGTGACAGGTAATGCTTGAAATATAAATGTCATGTCTGTTGTCCTAAGATGCATCAATTATGTCAGGTTTCCACTTTTTTCTTGTGCTTGAATGTTAAAACGGCCCTCCTATGAATTGTCAGTAACTAAAATGCCCCCCCGCCAATTTGAGTTTGAGACCCCTGGTATACGATCTCATTAGTACAATTTAGTATGATTTGCTTATCCCCAATGAGGATCCCCCCGGTTGGGTTTAGGGGTGGGGTTGGGTGCCACACATTTGATACATTTTCAATTTTTTTAATTGTTCTAAAAAAATGTGAATTGCATTATGGATCTTTTTTCCAGCTAATTTTTACATTCAAAATAGTGACTTTTATTAACTTTTTTTTTTTAAATAATTATTCTGGGTTTTCACCTTTTATGGATAGGACAGTAGAGAGTATAGACAGGAAAGCCTAGAGAGAGGGGAAGTATTGGCATAAGGACCTTAAGACGGAATCAAACTCGGGTCACCGTGAGCACCAGAGCGCCATGTGTAGACGCGCTAACCACTACGTCATTGACGCCGACTTTATTAACATTTTTAATAGTTTAAAGCGATTTATTGTCTGGCTTTGTGTTGTATATTATGGTACAAAAACTTGTGACTGCCAATAAATGACATTAAGGTAAGTCTTAACTTACCATAAATGCTTGTCAGTATGTTCAGCAGTACACTTTAAAAAGAAAGAAAAGAAAAGAAACATAAATACATGCAGAAATTATAATCATGATATAGCTAAAAGCTGTTTTAATCAATAAGTCGGCTACAACAACATCTGCTCAAAATAAAAAAAAGAAGAGAACTTGGCCTCCTTTTTAAGTTATGGTTTTTCCTAAATGATGCAAATACAAATTCTCTCATTTAAATTTGCTCATAAATTTAGTTGTGGTCCAGCATACTAATCAGTACTTAAACGTTTCAATTAAATCTATGCCAGGAAAAAAAACAAAAAAACAGATATAACGAAGGATTTAAATCCAAGAATGAATACTTTGTAATTACAAAATGTCTTAATATGCAATCTTAAATTTAAATTAAAACATGACTACACTAAAATGCTTTGACATCAAGGTAAATAAAGTAATATAAAACATGCTGTATTTGATTTCTGATGCAATGTCATTGACTTTTTTTAGTAAATTTTTTAAATATCATGGCTAAATGTGCATCTGAAATTCTAAACCAGCACACAGATGTTTCAACCATTCCAGAAAAACAGCATACAAACATCATGCATACTAACTAAAAAAAAAGCTGTTATTTTACCTGAGGCAAAACATGAGGTATCAGATATAATAAGTATTCATACATAATGCTGCATAAAGCATTCAATGAACACGTTTTTTTTTTTTTTTTTTTTTTAGATATAGGCATACATTATTGAGGTAAACTTTGATTTATAATTGAAATGAACAATGCATTACAATTGCGGTGTGCTCTGTTATCCATGTTTTGCAAGTAGCAGCCTGGAGCTAAATCAATTACTGTGCAGGAGACATTATGATGTGGATTACCGCAGTGAAGCATAGTGCTTGACCACTGTCCATATTTATGCCAGCACAAATTCAATCACAGACTAGAAAACCAAGGCTAGTTTATCCCAAGGCTTGCATGGAATCTTCGGCTGCAGGATTTTCACAGTCTTCAATCAATTATGCACAAGAAAGCTGCACATCCTCATTCCTTAGGCGTTACTCTGTTAAATATCTTGGCTAAAGGAGCAGTTCGTTCACAACGCCATCTTGAAGGGCAACACAGAGAACTAATTTATCATGGGTTCCCTTTGAAATGTCTAATGGGTTTGTAGAATACTGGATTTAGATGTATGAGGAAAATAAAGTGTGCGGTTTAAATGACTTGACAAAACTTTTAGATGCATGGGATAACATTGGCAAATCCATCTAAAATGAATCATAACCTTCATGTCACATCAGGCCGAGTACGAAGATAAAGGGAGGTAATGGCGATTCAATTGGTTTTGCTTTTTATTAAACAAAACTCAAGTCCGAAAAACAAAAACAAAAAAAGTGTGGTATGAAAACAACATTAGAAAAAAAAGTTGAATATACTGAAGATCAGAAATATAGTAATGCAGGATTGACATTAGAATCTGGAAGAATAATTCACTATGGGTTCTCTTGAAATTATTCTATTGTGTTTTATAATGGAAATGTTCAATAAGTAAAATAAGCTCTTGTGTTAAATTTAACATTACAATACTTGGTATAAACTGCACATACTCACACCACAAACTACAAACAAAACTAGTTACTTATTAGAAACTTTACGTTTTATAAATACAACATATAGCAGCTTCAAACTTTACACTCTCAATATTGTAGTGCTGATTTATGCTGTTGAGTTAAATGTTTATATTAAAAGGTGAAATATTATTTTGTTTATCGCAGATATTTTTCCCCATAAAAAATAAAAAAAAACTTTGTAAAACCTCACAGCTACATGGAACTTTTGAAAAATGCAATAAAAACAAACAAACAAACAAACAAACAAACAAACAAACAAACAAACTAAAACCTTCCAGATTTAGATTTTTTTTTTCCTGAAAACTTACCTTGCAAGAAAACAAAGGACATTTTGCTTATCCTCATATATTTTTAAACATTTTCTGTATTGTTTACTACTATTATCTTTGGTTTACTATACAAACAAATTGACTTGAGAATTAAAACGTAATAAATTAAAGCTTACTATAAAAAAAGAAGAAAAAAAGGTTGTTAAAGTGCCCTTATTGTTACTAAACAAGGTCAAGGACAGGCACAGAGTCAATGAAATCATTCATTCATTCATTTTCTTTTCGGAAAAATGAATCGCCACACCGGAATGAACCGCCAACTTATCCAGCATATGTTTTACACAGCGGATGCCCTTCCAGCTGCAACCCATCACTGGGAAACACCCATACACTCCCATTCGCACACATACACTACGGACAATTTAGCTTACCCAATTCACCTATACCGCATGTCTTTAGACTGTGGGGGAAACCGGAGCATCCGGAGGAAACCCACGCGAACTCCACACAGAAATGCCAACTGACCCAGCCAAGGCTACCCACTGAGCCACCGCGCCGCCGTCAATGAGATCTTACAATGACAATCAATAGAAAGGGCAGAAGGGTCAGGACAGGCAGCTCAATATCACAACGAGTCCAACAGGCAGAAGGTCAGGGTAGACAGCTAACAATCAACAGTGCAAAAGGGAAAGTACAATCCAGGAATACCACTCAGAAATGATCACTGTGGTGAATCAAGACTTTGGAAAGACTGATCGAGAGTGATGTGTGTGTGTGATGTGCTGCAGATGTCTGTGTAATCAGATCCAGGTATGTGGCCTTCTGGGAAATGAAGTCTGAATCAGTAAGTGTCAAAGTAAAGGTGACGGTTCCCTCTGGTGATGCCTAGGAGGTGGAGTGAGATTCTCACTTGCAACACCTACAGTATGCTGTTTCTGAAATTGCCCCATACCCTAAAACAGTGCACTATTTGAGGGAGCAAACATAGTTGTGTCCAAAACCATATAGTGGATGTTCTGAATTGCACATAATCAATCCCATAATGCACTGCAATACACTCAACAGATAGAGAATACACATAATGCACTGTGAAAGTTTGCATGCTGAATGAATATCCGACCACATGAATGGTCGGATATTCATTGAGTATTCATTGAGTGGTGTGAGTACGTGCAGTTTATACCAAGTATTGTAATGTTAAATTTAACACAAGAGCTTATTTTACTTATTGAACATTTCCATTATAAAACACAATAGAATAATTTCAAGAGAACCCATAGTGAATTATTCTTCCAGATTCTAATGTCAATCCTGCATTACTATATTTCTGATCTTCAGTATATTCAACTTTTTTTTCTAATGAATATCTGACCACAAGATGGCATCCACAGCAGAATCTTCTCGGTGTAAGTTTCAAAATAAAATATGATTTAATTGTTAAATTAACGTTGGTATGCATGAGAGAAATCACAGAGTCTGAACAAAAAGTTGATAATCTAATTGTTCTCACTTGTTTTCATTTACTCCTTTAAGTGTACTAATGTAGGGGATAGTGAATGAGGGTATAGGGACAGTTTTGGAAACAGCCATATTATGGATTTTTAAAATTTTGGGTGCTTTCACAACTGTGTGTTGGTTAATTTGGTTCAGACCAAGGACAACATATGATACATTATAAAAATTTTTTTTGCAGTTTTAGTTTTGCTTGTTTGGTCTACTTTTAATGTGCACTGGAGTCATAAGATGGCGCCACGGATGGCCGCCGCAGATGGCCGCCTCGGTGTGGAGCTCTCCAGTTTTTGCACTGTTTTTGTTCGTTTGTCCTGTTTTATGTTCATCGTACGAGATCAGTTATTCCAGGGACGAGCTGCTGAACATTCGGCAGTACACTCCAATTAATCACCAACCGGTTTTTGATTTCTCTGGCGTTTTGCTGAACATTGTTGTCGGCGGAGCAGCTGCACTAGGGAAACGCTACAGGACGCGCAGGCGTGGGAAGCGAGCCGGCGCGCTCGTCAGGCTCAGACAGCGCGGCTTCAGAACGGCGCTGCCGAGCATCCATCTGGCGAATCTCCGCTCTCTTCCTAACAAAATGGACGAACTACTTCTGCTCGCACGCAGAAACAAGAACTTTATCAACTCTGCTGCTCTGTGTTTCACGGAAACCTGGCTGAACGAAGCCATTCCAGACAGCGCGTTACACCTACCGGACTTTCAGCTGTACAGAGCGGACCGCGATACGGAGTCAACGGGCAAAACGCGCGGTGGTGGGACATGCTTTTACATCAACAGAAGGTGGTGTACGGATGTAACTGTGTTAAAGAAGATGTGCTGTCCTGACGTGGAAGTGCTTTTCATTAACTGTAAGCCGTTCTTCTCGCCGCGGGAGTTTTCCTCGTTCATTCTCATCGGTGTTTATATTCCACCGCAAGCACACGTGAGTACTGCACTGCAACAGCTGGCTGATCTGATCACAGAGACAGAACAACAACACCCGGACTCTGTTTTTATCATTCTATCATTAAAACTACTAAGCCAGTATTAAGGACTGTTAAGAGATGGACCAACGACACAGAACAGGCCTTACAAGCCTGTTTTGAATGCACTGACTGGAGTGTTTTTGAAGCTGCAGCCACCGACCTCGACGAACTCACAGATACCGTAACATCATACATCAGTTTCTGTGAGGAGCTATGCATCCCTACCAGGACCTACTTATCATTTAACAATGATAAACCATGGTTCACACCAAAACTTAGACAGCTTCGTCAGGCCAAAGAGGATGCCTACAGGAGTGGGGACAGGATCTTGTACAATCAGGCAAGGAACACACTGACAGGAGATTGGTGTGGCTAAGAAGAGCTATGCCAAAAAGCTGGAAAACCAGTTTTCTGCCAACGACCCGGCATCAGTGTGGAAAGGCCTGAAAGACATCACAAACTACAAGACACCATCCCCCAGCATTGATGGCAATAAACAACTTGCAAACGAGCTGAATAAGTTCTACTGTAGATTTGAGACACCCCACACCCACCCTGACGATCTCTCTACACAGCCATCAACACCTCCAGCCATCCCCCTCTCCCCCCCTGCACTTCAGATCAGTGAGGATAATGTGCGTCAGATCTTCAGGAAACAGAAGAGAAGGAAAGCACCTGGCCCAGATGGTGTTTCACCAGCCTGTCTGAGAACCTGCGCTGACCAGCTGGCTCCCATTTTCTCACAGATCTTCAACAGATCACTGGAACAGCGCAAAGTTCCATCCTGCTTCAAATGCTCCACCATCATCCCAATCCAGAAGAAGCCAAAGATCACAGGACTCAATGACTACAGACCTGTTGCCTTAACATCTGTGGCCATGAAGTCATTTGAAAGACTGGTGCTAGCATATCTGAAGGACATCACTGGACCTTTGCTGGACCCCCTGCAGTTTGCCTATAGAGCAAACCGGTCTGTGGATGATGCAGTCAACATGGGACTGCATTATACACTACAACATCTGGACAAACCAGGGAACTACGCAAGGATTCTGTTCGTGGACTTCAGTTCTGCCTTTAACACCATCGTCCCATCATTGCTCGAGTACAAACTGACCCAGCTCTCTGTTCCTAGCTCTGTCTGTCAATGGATCACCAGCTTTCTGACAGACAGACAACAGCTAGTCAGAATGGGCAAAATCACATCCGACAGCCGCACCATCAGCACCGGTGCCCCCCAGGGATGTGTCTCCCCACTGCTCTTCTCCCTGTATACCAATGACTGCACTGCAAAAGACCCCTCCATTAAACTCTTGAAGTTTGCTGACGACACTACTGTTATCGGCCTCATCCGGAACGGTGATGAGTCTGCATACAGACAGGAGGTGGAGCGGCTGGCTCTATGGTGCAGATGCAACAACCTGGAGCTGAACACGCTCAAAACGGTGGAGATGATAGTGGACTTTAGGAGAAACCCCCCTGCACTTCCCCCACTCACCATCATGAACAGCACTGTGGCTGCAGTAGAGTCATTCAGGTTCCTGGGCACCACCATCTCTCAGGATCTGAAGTGGGACATTCACATAGACTCTATTGTGAAGAAAGCCCAGCAGAGACTGTACTTCCTTCGTCAGCTGAGGAAGTTCAACCTGCCACAGGAGCTGCTCGTACAGTTCTACTCAGCTGTCATCCAATCCATCCTCTGCACTTCAATCACCGTCTGGTTCGGCTCAGCTGCCAAAACCGACCTCCGTAGGCTACAGCGAATAGTCCGGACTGCTGAACGAATCACTGGCACTACCCTTCCTACACTTCAAGAACTGTACTCTTCCAGAGTGAGTAAAAGGACTCGCAAAATCACTCTGGACCCTTCACACCCAGCACACTTTCTGTTTGAACTGTTACCGTCTGGCCGGCGCTACAGAACACCAAGCACAAAAACAGCCAGATACAGGAAAAGTTTCTTTCCTCAGGGCATCTACCTCATGAACAGTTAATTATTCCCCTACTGTGCAATAAACACGTGCAATACTTTTTCATACGCATTTGTACACAGCACCTTAAAACAGTATACAATGCAATACTTTCTCCTACGCATTTGTACACAGCACCTTATAACTTGTAAAACTTGTATATTTATATCAAATCTGTACAACAATTCATCATCCAGAGCTCTATTGTCTAACTGCATCTCTGTTTAATGTTTGTCGTATTTTATTTTATTTTTTTTACTCATATTTATTTTGTGTTGTCACTTGTCACTTTATGTACACTGGAAGCTTCTGTAACCAAAACAAATTCCTTGTGTGTGTAAGCACACTTGGCAATAAAACCGATTCTGATTCTGATTCTGAGTGTGATTGCTGCCTTCAAACAAATGGGAAAGTAACGATTCAACCAAACTAAACGAGACAGGTCTTTCTTGCAAGTAAATGAAAACATTCAGATTTTTATTTTATTTTTAATCTGAAAGTGCACCCTGTATAAAATTATTGTCTCTCAAAACAAAGACTCATATAAATGAGTCACTTTTAAAATGAATCCCAAGCAATTTCATGTTGACTTCAGATTGCACCCACTTGTTACATATACAGCCCTGGGAAAACTGTTACTCAAGTACCCATTTTACTGATGACTCTTACAGCAGCCTACTGTAAACGTGTACATTGTGGTATTCGCAGGGTCTGTTATTGTAGGATGGTTCATCAGCAACTCTTGACGCTTGCTCCATGTTGTCTGTTCATACACTGTATTAAATCTTCAACACTTCATAAACCATAATTTAGTAATAGTTATGGGCGTTACATCTCTGACATGCTCTGCATGCAATAGACCAATCACAAATGGCTGGTTCATCAGACCAATCAATCACCACAGAAAAAGTAGGGTTTTTAGAAAAAAAAAGACATCAAGCAAATAAGGTCAAAATAAATGCGTGTTATAAGACAGTGAAAGTGTTTTTTGTCAACCAATAACTTACTGTAAATCATTTACACAAAAAATACTGCATTTACATTTACAGCACAGTTTATCTTGCTGTATATGCATTTTCAGTATTGCAAATCTTTACTGTAAAGTATACAGTAATTTTCACAATGCAACTTTAAAATACAGTAACATACTGCATAAAAAAACTTCAAAACTTTATATAGAAACCAGCTGATGTTTCAACCCCAAATAACAAAAGGTTGGGACGGTATGGAAAACGCAAATACTTTGACTTGTATTTTATTGATTTGTATTTGTATTTTTTTTTTTTTTTAATAAACACGTATTCCAATTTTGGTTGCAACACATTTCAAAAAAGTTGGAACAGTAAATTATTTACCACTTTGTAATGTTGCATTCCTTTTATCAACATTTAAAAGACGTTTAGGGACTATTGCTGGTAACAGTCTGGATTATCCTTTTCTTCTTTGGTCCGTAACACCCCAAAAATACCTGAAATACTAATTCATCTGACCACAGTACACGTTTCTACTGTGTAATGGTTCATCCCAGATGCCTCCAAGCCCAGAGAAGTCAACGGTGCTTCAGGACACTTGGTACTTGACAAAGGTTTGCCAAAGTAGTCCTGAGCCCATGTGGTGATATTGCTTATAGATGAATGAGGATTCTTAATGCAGTGCTGCCCGAGTGATCAGAGAGCATGGTAGTTCAGCTTAGGCTTGTGCACTTGTCCTTTATGCACAAAAATTCCACCAGATTCCTTGAATCTTTTAATTATGTCATGCAATGTCGAAGGTGAAATATCCAAAATGTCTTCCTATTTTTGTTTGAGGAACATTGTTTTAAAACATTTCAATAATTTTCTTACGTATTTGTTGGCAAACTGGCGGTCCTCTGCCCATCTTTGCTCATAAAGGACTAGACCTTTCTTGGATGCTGCTTTTGTATCAAATCATAATTACAATCACCTGTTGACATCACCTGCTTCACATTATTATTTAAGCAATTTACCTGATTACTAGCCCTAAATTGCACTTAGAACACACTGAGTACCAGAAATGCTTTGCTCAGCATAATTTTTTTTAAGCTCTAACACACCAAAAGTCAAGCCAAAATTGAACATTCGTCAGCCAAGTTTTTGCAGTGTGTTCTGCACCATTGACACCAGTCGAACCCTGTCAGTGACTTATTGGATGATTGAGCATATTGAATCATGTTTGGCAGTCGGTATGAGCGGCTTTGACTGGCTGTTCAGCTTAATAAACCAGAGCAGAACCAGAGCAGAGGAAAAACAAATAAGCAAATAGACAAATAAACAATGCAAGCAAATGTCAAAGTCAAGAGGGCACAAACAGAATGTTCTTCTAATGCTCCTACCAGAGCATTTCAGTACATGAATATTTTCATGACAACATGGCTGACTGAAAAGAAAAAAGTGAAGACCAACTAATCAGCATAATATATTGTTGTTTTAATTGAACTCGGCTTTATTTACTTATACACTAGACATATGCCGATGTTCAATAATTCAGAATTTCATGACAATGAACATCTACAATATTGATATGGTGGGCACTTCAAAATACAGTGAATAATTATTTAATTATTATTTATAATGAACTTTTAGAGTATCTTTTAAGAATATTCAGATTGTTGTAATGGCAGTGGTTGTTTATCACAGACCCAAATGCGAGAAGACTTAAAATTATTGCACACTGAATCTGTAATTTTCGTCTTTAATTTTTGCACATTAAAAATGAATTCGACCTAACGTCTCCGAAAATTTTGTCTATCATAAAAAAAATCAAGTTTTTTTTTCTTTTTCGTTTTTTACATCAGAAAAGGCATTTTGAGAGGTGTTTTGACAATTCAAAGACACCGTACAAGCATTATTTTAATGTTTATTCCCTATTCAGATGATAATGCACAAATTTGGACATTCAAGTCATGATCTAAACATTTTAATTTACAGTACTATATTAAATCTGAATGCTTCATCAATAACTTACTTGATCAGTTGTGAGCACTCCTTTTGCTACATTCTTTAGCTTGGTTTGAATCAGACATATGAATCCAGTTAGTCATTAACTGGAGACTCAGTATGGCATGATTATTTGATTCAGCGAGTCATTAACTCGAGACTCGCTCTGACTGGATAATTTGAATCAGTGAGTCATTAACTGGTGATTCTCTCTGACCAGATAGTTAGAATCAGCAAACTGTTACAGTAAATGGAGGTTGTAGCTGACTGCATAATTTGAATAAGTGAATCATTAATTGGAGCTTCGATCTGACTGGATCACTGATAACAGTGATAACAGTTTACATCAGAAAAAGCCTTTTGAGAGGTGTTTTGACAATTCAAACCACCGTACAAGTTAAAGGCAAAATCCAAAATGGCGTTGGAGAAACTTATGTAATATAATGCAAATGTTCTGTGGTTTATTGTATGCTAGTTTGTGAGCACTGTTTGGTGTGTGTGTGTGTGTCTGTTGGCCTGTGTCTTAAATACAAAAAAAAAAACGCAAATGAAAATTTCGAATATCAGTTTGCAAAGACATTTAATATGAGATTTATTTTCATTTAATAAGAACTGAATAATCTTAGATAAAGTTCATCTCTTAATTAATGTCTAATAACACATTCAAATAAAAAATGGCAACCATTTTATTGAATGGAGTTAATAGCTAATGAAATTCTGTTGAGTTTAACTTATAACATATAAATAAATTTAATGCATATTAACTAACATTCACTAATAAGACTTTATTGTAGTGTTGCCTATTATACTTTCTCATTCTTTTGCAATGGAATTAGTTTAAACATTTGTTTACTTTTAACACATGCATATATAATAAAGTAATACACTAAGTACTTTTGGTTATTATGGTGATTATAAAGTAACCTTTTTGACAGTTTAGGTCAATATCATGATTTTATCGTATACCACAATAAAAGCTTCAGCAATTTATCACAAAAAGAAAAGTTGATATCGGCTGAAGCCTATTATACACAGAAATATAATAGTATCATCCCATTCAGTAGCAGAAAGTATGTACTATTTGGCCTTTGACTGTAATTTTGGCTTTGTGAAAGAGCCACTTTTTGACGCTGGAGACACGAGACGACAGCAGAGTTGCCTTTCATCACCACATGTTCTCTGATGTAGGGTTAGTGTGTCACTGGCATAATAGACATCTCTGGGTTGGGAGACAAAATTTAGATCTTGAGGTGAAAGGAGGTGGAGGTTTTGGGGGCAGAGGTAGACCTAAAACTGTGGCAGCTGTTGAGTCTGAGGGGCTGACATCAAAGGCAGGGTAACTTGGGCAGACATAGTGAATGTATGAGTGGCTTCAGCAGTGAACTCAGGGACAGCCTTCAAGACAACTGAAGAAGAGGAGCCTCCATCAAAAAAGTTAGATCAGAAGGGGTCTTATGAAGAGTAAAGCATTCCTGGACAAGGCTTGTGACTTTACACTTGGCAGGGGTCTTTTGAGCTGGTTTTGGATGGGAGATTGCAGTTCTTCTCTAGTACAAATAAAAGTAAAATGTACTGACTGGTCGGGTCAAACAAAGAAATTGTTATTATTTTAGCATTACTTTAATGTTTATTCCCTATTCAGATGATAATGCACAGATTTGGACATTCAAGTCATGATCTAAACATTTTAATTTACAGTACTATATTAAATCTGAATGCTTCATTAACTTGATTTAATAAATTTATTTATTACAATTATTTTATCTAGATTTCTTCTTATTAAACTTGTATTGTCATGTATGCAGATTAGGCATGGGCCAGTATAAGATTCTGATGGTATGATAACCTTGGATAAAAAATATCACGGTTTCACGGTTTTACTGTATTGTGATTACACCTCTAAAATATGTTCCTTTTAAATGTCTGGGTAAAAAACTAAAACTTTTTTCCCCCATTGAACACAACATATTTTATTTTGTGAAACTTTTAAAATATTTTAGAGCAGTAAAATGTCAGGCTAAGTAATTCAAATGAATCATTAACTTCTGCTATCTTCATTAGTTTCAAAAACACAGATTTCTTTCAACTTGAAAAGGCATGTTTGGAGATCTTTTCTGCTGAAGAGATACCATTGTCCTAAAAAACGTAAAACAAAACGTAAAAAAACCCCAAAAACTTACATATACCGTAGGAACGGTATAGCAGAAAATTTTGGCGGTTTTAAAACCTTGACTTTTCCAAACCACGGTATACTTTGAAAACGGTTATCGTCCCATGCCTATTGCAGATGTCTTTTTGTAAGGTGGTTGTTGCCATGGTGAACGTCCTGGTTACGTACGTAACCCACGTTTCCCGAATAGGGAACGGAGACGTGCGTCTGTTAACAGACTACGGGAGGTCGCTAGATGACCAATCACTCTAAAGAGAAAGAAAAAGGGCCAATGAATGCCAAATGAGTTAGCAGAGCTTGGCTCCGCAGGTGCGACTGATTAGTCATTAGTGGAGTATATCAGTAGCGTCCACAGAGCGAGCCTCAGATTTTTGCCAGCTGAAGACCGAATACTCAGCCAACGGCTGGAGACTCAGCTGCTGTGGCAGTGGAGACGCACGTCCCTATAAGGGGAACGTGGGTTACGTACGTAACCAGGACGTTCCCCTTCATGTGGGAACTTCAACATGCGTCTGTTAACAGACTACGGGAGACTGCATGGAAAACGCCACAGCAGCTAAGCCCGTCACGCTCCTGATGAGAAGTTTGCCAAGCAAAGCGTGAGCGCACAAGCTTCACCAAGAGCACAACCTTCAAACGTCCCCTGGGCCCTTTAATTACCATTACATGGGAAATTTTGAAATTTAGACGGGGGGTCGTAATGAGCTTTTACCTAGCTAATATAGACTAGGGATTTTTAGAATACGACAGTACGTTGGAAAATGTGCCAGTCCCTGAAGGGGGAGGACGCTACAGAGGCCACCTGCTACCCAAGAGGGGAGACTTGATGGTTATAAGAGCATATGGACTAGCCCTAAGGAGGGGGAGTGCTACATATGATAAGCTGGTTAGTGGGTAGGGGACCGCGCATAGCTGGCACCGAACCTCAGCATGTGGGTAGACCAGAGTCGGCATACCAGACATCACACTGAGCCAGGCACCCGGCTCCTCCGCTGAGTCGGGTGCTGGGGTCCTCTGAGGAATTCTCTAGGGTTCGCCAGACGGGAAACTTACTAGCAGAATGAAAAAGGCGCACATATCTCTGTGTTAGGGAGCATGGCGCAGCAAGCATTGTTAACACCGAGCTTAATTTCCTGTCGATTGATCAGGGATACCCACTCGGCTCCACTCGAAGATTATAAAATCTTGCGAATGTGTTAGGTGTTGCCCAGCCCGCAGCTCTGCAGATATCTGTAAGAGAGGCGCCGCGTGCTAACGCCCAGGAGGAGGCGACACTTCTAGTAGAGTGTGCTCTCACGTTGGGGGGACGCGGCTCGCCCTGGCATTCATAAGCGAGGGCGATGGCATCAACTATCCAATGGGCCAACCTCTGTTTTGATACGGCACTTCCCTTCTGCCGATAACCATAACAGATAAACAGCTGTTCACAGGATCTTAAGTTTGCGTTCGTTCCATGTAAAGGCGCAAGGCGCGAATGGGACAAAGCAGTGAATAGGCTGGGTCTGCCTCCTCCGAAGGCAGTGCTTGCAGGTTCACCACCTGATCTCGAAATGGGGTGGTAGGAACCTTAGGCACATAGCCAGGCCGGGGTTTCAGGATAACGTGAGAGTAGGCCGACCCGAATTCCAGGCACGATTCGCTGACCGAAAATGCCTCCAAATCCCTGACTCTCTTGAACGAAGCCAACACGATCAGCAGAGCTGTCTTCATGACCCGAATTTTTAAGGATACCGAGTGGAGAGGCTCGAATGGATCTCTCTGCAGACCCGCCAGGACTACAGAGAGATCCCAAGAGGGCATGAGAGGGGGGCGGGATGGATTTAATCGCCGTGCGCCTCTGAGGAATCGGATGATTAGATTATGCTTCCCGAGCGTGTTGCCATCCACCGCGTCATGATGAGCGGAGATGGCAGCCACGTAAACCTTCAGTGTGGAGGGTGACAGCCTACGCTCCAGCCTATCCTGAAGGAAGGATAACACACCGCTAATCTGGCAAGTTCGGGGGTCTTCTCGGCGAGAAGCGCACCACTCAGCGAATAGACTCCACTTCAGGGCGTAGGCATGCCTCGTAGAGGGTGCTCTAGCCTGAGTGATGGTGTTAACCACCGAAGCCGGTAAGTCACCTAAGTCTTCCACGCTCCGTCTATGGACCACATGTGGAGGTTCCAGAGATATGGGCGCGGGTGCCAGAGGGTGCTTCGTCCCTGAGAAAGGAGGTCCTGTCTCAGGGGAATGCGCCAGGCAGGGGCCGTCGCGAGGAGTGTGTGTTCGGAAACCCAGGTCAGGTTGGGCCAAAGGGCCAACAAACAAAACCTGCTTCTCGTCCTCCCTGACTTTGCACAGTGTCTGTGCAATTAGGCTCACTGGGGGAAATGCATATTTGTGCATACCCAGTGGCCAGCTGTGGGCCAGCGCATCCGTGCTGAGGGGGGCCTCGGTCAGGGAGTAAAACAACTGGCAGTGGGCATTTTTGGGGGACGCAAACAGTTCGACCTGGGCTTCCCCGAAGCGCTCCCATATCAGCTGAACCGAACCGCGGTGGAGTCTCCATTTTCCTTGGGATGCTAGCTGTCGTGAGAGTACATCGGCTGCACGGTTGATATATGCCACCGTTGCCATGCTCTCCGTCCTGACCAGCACGTGTTTCTGCCGTAGGACCGGTAAAAAACGGTGAAGAGCGAGAAACACTGGCACATCAACTGCCTGGAGCTGTTGGCAATGTAACCGAGGTCCGGTCCACAACCCCGCGGCTGCATGCTCATTGCACACGGCCCCCCAGCCCGTATTGGAAGCATCTGTTGATATGACAACATGCCTGGATACTTGTTCTAAGGGCACACCGGCCAGTAGGAAAGCAAGATCCGTCCAGGGCTTGAGTGATGTACACTCGGACCCGATCGTGAAGCCAGC
The DNA here is from genome assembly GCA_903798115.1 of Danio jaintianensis. Classification (NCBI taxonomy): domain Eukaryota; kingdom Metazoa; phylum Chordata; class Actinopteri; order Cypriniformes; family Danionidae; genus Danio; species Danio jaintianensis. The sequence goes on from CAIGQV010016735.1 coordinate 25,120,740, forward strand.
GCTGAAGTGGTCTCATATGGAGCAATCCGAGCGGCGTGACAGCAGCTACGGATGCCATATACCCCAGGAGCCTCTGAAAGGTTTTCAGTGGGACCACTGTTTTCCTGTCGAATAAACTCAGACAGGATAGCACCAGCCTGGTGATGAGAGCGAGGGTGATGAGAGGGTGATGAGAGCGGGAGCGCACGAGGTCTGGGCAGAAAAAGGTGCCCTCCATGCCTGCGTGAGCTCAATGTGTAGCTCCGGGAAGAAGGGGACGGGGGGCTTGGAAGGCTTCGCCTTCTTCTTGGCCTCCACGTAACACCCATCTAAGCGGTCCGGCCACGGAGCTGGGGGACAAGCCAGAGGATGGACAGGCGCCCTCACTCGAAGCTTGGACAGAGCGCACTGACGAGGAGTGAGGAGTCCGCGAGCCCGAAGGCGACGGATTAGCCCCCACTGTGATCCTCAGGCCTGCCCGTGTGCTAACCGACTTGCGGGGAGCAACAGGGGTGGCGCACCCTAATGCTAGATTACGCCGCGACCTCAGTTGCGCAACAGTCAAGCCCTCGCAGTGAGGGCAAGAACTGTCCGCGAGCAGCGCCTCCACATGCTGGACCCCCAGACATGTGATGCAATACTCGTGCCTGTCATCCAGGGCTAGGAAACTACTGCATCCAGAAACGCACGGCCAGAATGATATCTTTAAAAAGACGCGCTGCTCTGCCGTGTTGCTCTCTTAGGGGATCTGCTCTTTTAGGGAAAACTGCTCTTTTATTGAACACCAGTGAAACGCCCAGGGGACGGTAAAAAGAAGCCCAGTTCGCCTTTGCCCGCACTGGTGATAAAGCTGGTTTCTCTTGGAAATCAGGATTGCAGATCAGGAGCTCTTCAGTCTCGTGTGAGGTCTGAAGCAAAGAATCTGAGGCTCGCTCTGCGGACGCTACTGATATACTCCACTAATGACTAATCAGTCGGCGAGCTCTGCCAACTCATTTGGCATTCATTGGCCCTTTTTCTTTCTCTTCAGAGTGATTGGTCGTCTAGCGATCTCCCGTAGTCGGTTTACAGATGCACGTTAAAGTTCCCATATGAAGGGGAACGCGCTAAACTCAGAGTTGACTGAACTCACCCTATTCAGCAGATCTGAGACTCAAAACGAGAAGTTTCCCATCTCATAGTAACTCAACTCAGAGATTTTCCAAAATTTTAATTCTGTACATTGTTATCCAATAAACAAATATTGAACTAAAGACAAAACATAAAACATGTAACAATTAAAAAAATCCCTGCATCTAATATTTACTGAAGTACAAATGACATGCTCAATACTCAAGATCTGCAGTGACCCACACTTCAAACTGATGTCTTTCTCTCTTGTACTCAATACACTCACACTACTTCAGACATGATGGAGAAATTGATTTGGGATGTGACACAACAACATCCAAATAAACACTGTATTTGCTGAAGCAGGCAAATCAATCTAAAACCAATCAGGGAAGCAGTTTGAACACATCACTTTTTTTCATTTGGTGCTGCAAAAGAAATATGATTATTTAATTAAGCATTGTTTATTATTCTCAGAGTTGTTTATAAAAACACTTTGGCGTACACTTGTTTCCTATGAAACACTCAAACAGTACATTTTGAATATTATCATTATATAAATCTTTCCACAAAATCAAAAACCCTTGATATGTGTATATGTGTTGCTTTTTTTATTCGCATAGTATCAATTAATTAATACTATCACATAGATGTGCTCTAAATTGTGAATAACTTAGCACCTTTGATGCATAATAAATGACATTCTACAAAGTTTAGCATAATCAAATTTCTACATGGCTAATCTTTGAGTCTCTTTCTTCCCATGGAGCAGAGGACCCTGCACTAACGGTTTTAATTAGACAAGCAACGAACCATCAAGAGGGCCTTCACACCCCAAAGGCCTAAGAGAGCTTACTGTAAGGACAGAGAATTAAAGCTAAAGTAACCTTAAATAGCATCTAACTTTATGAACTCGGATATTTTCCAACCACTATTAACCACAGTCACTACAAATACATCAAACGCAGAGGTCTGCAGAGCGTAGGCCACTCTTCTCTCAACTCAACAGCACTTTAAAATCAACGCCTTTGACGATCCTGTACTGATTAGGGCATGTGTTTAATAGCTGTGTTTTCTGATTGCACATGCTGCGATGCTAAACTGCAGGTGTGTTGAATAACAAATGGGGTAGACTGTAGGAAAACAAAGAGAATGATTTCAGATTATTGCTGCTCCTCGAGGCAAATTGTTCATTGTAAGACAATTGCTTTGCTGTCTAAAATAAACTCAAGCATTTAGAACAGATATTAAACATTCAGCTTCATATAGGCATTTGATTAAGTGGGTGCATTTGAACATCTGCATTAAAATTCATAAAAATGTAGGACATAATAACCTCACAGCTTGTAGGAATTTTTAAGTTTGATTTGCATACAACACTTTTGTCTAAAAAAGCACATTTCACCCAAATTTCAGTCAATTCGGTGGATGAATAATTCAAGAGAAAAAGTTAATTTACATAAACTGAATTTGAAGTATTAGGATCCACATTCTGTCTTCATCTACGGGCCCCTGGTTTAAAAACAGGCATTAAAAAAGAGAAGGACAAGTCAGCAACTGATCCAAACAGTCCAGTGGCACGGCGTGATAATCAAATCCATTTTGTTTCACCTTGGGAGACGCTTTAATGATTTCCCTCCAGTGACCCTTCAAAGGCCAGAGCCTCAGTGGTCAAACAAGGTCTGCAAGGCATTATCTATTAACATGAGACAGCAGACGAACATTATGTTTGACCCCTGGTTTGTTGCTCAATTAAAAGATTCCCCCATGTTTTGGGTTTGGATACAACACAATTTCTACTGTTGTCACAATCAGCCAATTGTAGCCATCAGCAAAGGTCACTATGGTCAAAGGAATTTCGCTAATTTTGGTTTTGCTGAACTGCCCTGCAATTGGGTTCTCTCCATTATCTTTACTGAAGCCCGTTTTACAAAGTACTCCGCTAATTATGAGCCCAGCAACAGAGCGCCTTTCCATTGATGATAATGTGGTGACTTTTTGTTTCTTAGCATTTTAATGCCCTCAAAGACATTTAGTGGGAAGGATTAAATGAACCAGAATGCATAGAATGGTCATTAGTCAAGTTTATTAACTTCTTTCTATGACTGAGTGGCTATTATGCAGTGGTGGACAGT
>CAIGQV010016735.1:25124363-25134552 GCA_903798115.1 Danio jaintianensis
AAATCAAAATAAATAAATAATACAGCAAAATAATGTAAAAGCTTTGTCACCATTGTGCAGGATAGTAGCGTCTGCGTCCAAGATGAACTGAGAGTATCTGATGTTATCTGTATCTTCTTTTATGTAAATGTAACTGTGTAGTTACTAATGCAGTGAAAAGCTGTTTATTAATTACAATCACACATAAACACAACAATGCCATTAATAGGAGTAAATAAATAGGAAAGGGCAAGAATTCAGCACACTGTAATTTAAACTGTTTAAGTTTTTTGTACTTAATATATTTGAGGCAACGAGTTACATCAATTTTTTTAGTTCTGCTTACTAATTTGGATTTACAGTGTACACTGTAGGTATTGTTTTTTGTCTTTACTTAAATGTTTTAGTTCAGCTTACTTGATCATTTTAAGGCAATCTGTTTCCTAATATTTTCCTAGTAATGTGAACACTAATAAGAAGTTAACACAACTAATTATTTTGAGTCAACAGTACTTAAGTTTACTTTATTATGAAGTTATACAAACTTTTAAGTTATGCTCACTTAAAATTAATACACTACTTTACTTAGAAATTTTAAGGCAATCGGTTTCCTCAATTTTTCTAAGTAAGGTCAACTTACTACATTTTACAGTGTAATATTGCACATATTGTCCTTCTTACCCTTTTTCAAACTATCCAATTAAAGCAATTCTCCGGTTAACAATACACTGATTCAAATGATCTGGTCAGAGAGCATCTACAGTTAATGACTCACTCAGTCAAATGGTCCTATCAGAGAGCATCTCTAGTTGATGACTCAGTGATTTGAATAATCCAATCACAGGAAGTCTCCAGTCAATGGTTCATTGATACAATTGATCAAGTCAGAATGAGTCTCAAGTCAGCAATTCACTAATTCAAATCAGTGATCCAGTCAAAGCGAAGCTCCAATTAATGAATCACTGATTCAAATTATCCAGTCAGAGCGAGTCTCGAGTTAATGACTCGCTGAATTAAATAATCAGGTCATACTGAGTCTCCAGTTAATGACTAACTGAATTCAAACAACCAAGCTAAAGAATGTAGCAAAAGGAGTGCTCACAGTTATTAGTTATTAACAATATTTTATTATTAGGATTATTAAGAATTCGTTAATAATATTTTTTATTATCACACTGGCAGATCATTTTACTATAATACAAGTAAAATACACAATTTAGATGCCCCTAGCAAAAGAAAAAAAAAAAGATTAAATGTTACTTTCTAATAAAGAAGTTCCATCTTGATTTAAAAATGTTTAAATTACTTCAAATACAATTCAATTCAAGTTTATTTATATAGCGCTTTTCACAATATAGATTGTGTCAAAGCAGCTTAACATAAATCTAGTAGAGTCCAGATTTCAGAGTTGAAGTTCAGTGTAGTTTAGTTCAGTGTGGTTTAAATTTCACTGCTGAAAGTTCAAATACTGTAGAACAAATCCACCTTCACAAGTCCCGATCCAAGCAAGCCAGTGGTGACAGTGGTGAGGAAAAAAAAAACTTCACCAATTGACAAAGTGAAGGGAGAAAAAAAATTAAATAATTACAATAAAATACTTAGTAATACACATTTTTTGCAGTGTGCATGATGTGAATGGATTATTTATACATAGCACGCACTTTAAAAAGGGAGAGGAGAATGAAAGAAACTCTGGGTTTATTAAATAAAACCTGCTCCTAACCAGATTAGGTTCATAAAGTAAGTTACCAGTTACCTTCCTTTTAGAATCTGACTATGTCAAACTTTATCAGGTTTGACATACCTCCCATTCTAAAACGGAAAACCCAGAGTTTCTCTCATTTCAGTGTTAACCTACTCACTTAACCTCCTTTATGAAACATGCCCTAGTTTTCAAATCACACTTGCAGCGGTTTATCACAAGCATTTTATTGATAATTTTTTCCACGGATGACACTAAGAAGGACAACCCAGGCTCATTCTGAATACGTACCGCTATATACATTTCTGAAGACAGCAAAATACGTCCCAGGAGCTACGTTTTTTGCAGGTTTTGTTTTCACAAATCCACCAGAGGCTGCTGTTTACGCTTTTTGAGATCTCAAATTTCTCTCTCTAGTGCCATTCACGCCTGCTGTTCTCACTGTTCTCTGACTGACCAACCGACCGACCAAAAAAATGCAGGAATTAATTTACTTTTATTTTAAAAACGGTCCTGATCATACATGATCTCTTTTCGATATATGGCACCCCCATAGTCCAAAATGTGTAAAACATGTTTTTTTTTAAATAATGTACATTTAGTTTTTTTTCTACATATTTCAGTAAGAGACATAAATTGCATTATATTAAGGCATGCAAGTCTTAATACCCAGGGTTAACATGCCTAGATCTTGTTTATGTCAATAAACTGACTTGTCAAAGAATATTTTTTAGCTGTATTAAATCAGTTGACAATGTACCATCATTTTGCAATAGTATTTTATTGACATTTAGAAAATATTGACATACGTATCTCCCAATAAAATTGGTGTTTCAAAAGAAAGGTACAAAAACAAGAAAATAGCCTTTATTATGGTACGTTTGTGTGTGGTTTTAAAAACCTGCAAACATATAAACAACCAAATAAAACATCATCAACAACAAGAAAAAACCCCATCTTGCTAACCTTATAAACACGCCTTTGAAAATATAATAAATTCTCTCATTTAATATAAGCAGATAATATGTCATATGCCAGATCCCGTAATTGTAATAACATCTTTTTCGCTTATTTGGGTGTTGTTTGTTAAATATGTGACCCAATTTTAAGTCAAGGTGTTTGTTTTCTCTCACTACTAATGCTAATTATCTTAGCACAAGCACAAAATCTTTTTTTCCTCCTAAATTTTTTGGGATAACATTTTCATCCTTTACACAACAGATGTTTTAATGAACTACATCAATTTTTCAGTGTTACAGAAATATTAGGCACTCGGGACCCAAAGAAAGGCTGGGAGTAGGACACAGTTTAAAGTAGGACAGAGTTTTTCTGAAATGTACCAAACATAATATAAAATTCACACTGAAGATTATAAATAGATTACTAATATACTTAATGAACTTTAGGCGACCCCAGGCAAGTAGATGAGGAAGAACAGAGAAAAGTAGAGGGAAAAGTAAAAAAACATATGAGAAAGTTAGATGGAAGCCCAGATTTTCCTCTTTTATTGAGTGGTGCCAGTTTCCTATGAAAATTCTTGAGCCCAAGAGACTTCAGCATTACATATTTATCTGCTGTTCAAAGTAGTCCGTAATCAAAAGATGTAGAGAGTCAAGTGGCAAAAAAGCATACTGTGTACATATTTGACTGAAGCGTATGTCTATTCTATTATCCAGAGTATCCTGTGGCGTACAACATTCAACGCCACTGCAGGAAAGAGGTCAAAGTTTTACTAGTTAGCATATCTCTGCTGCTATCCCCTGTTGGCTACTGCACCATCTGGTTAGGGAGAGAGAGAGAGAGAAGAATTTAACGGTCGTTCAGAATGAATGAATGTATGTATGCATGGAGTCTGTTTGTTGGTATATGTATCAGTCATTCATTCATACACATCTATTCAAAGCTTCAGGGTCAATTTTTGTTTGTTTATTTATTTATTTATAAATGTGTGTATGTTTGTACAGTATGTGTGTGCATGCATGAAGAGTTCTGATTTAAAAAAAAAAGAAAAACTAAAAAGTGCCATCTGAAATTATCTTCTAAAACAAGATTTTTCTCTGTTTGTGTTCAGTGATTTCACTTTAAATGGAATGAAAAGATCATATTCTTTGCCTTAAAAGTAAAATGACTGAACCTACACATCACACAAGCCTGAGAAAAATTCTCATTTTATCTATCAATCATTCATACTTCTTCATTAAAAGATTTAGGGTTAGTTTTTGTTATTTATTTATGAATGTGTGTATGTATGTATCGATGTATGTATTTATCTATCAATAATCTTTACACCTCCATTCAAAAATTAAAAGCTTCAGGTTTTTTTTCATAAAAATATGCAGTATATTATTTTCTATCTTTATTTTCACTCTCAGAATTGGGGCTTTCTTTTGGGAGACAATATGCATTCAACACTTTAATCTTTGAAACTTTGTGGAATTTTTCATTTATAAATGTCTACAAGACACACACAAGACAAGAAATATAAAAAAAGAGCATATTTTGGGCATTTTAAATATCGAACCGACCTTAAACTTTTAAACAGTTGTGTATTTTTTCCCCTTATTTTCTTTTCCTTTTTCCTATTCGTACTTTGACCACAACAACATGCAAATTAAAGTCTAGCTTTAAGTCAACAAGATGCAAATGTAGCTAGCTACATACAGTATGGGTGTTGTGATGCACTTTATTGCTAATAGGCTTTGGGAGTTTGGCTGTAAACAGAAGAGATGTTCTGTGAATAAAGAAAACAATGACAGTCCTAATATGCTGAGGCAAGGACTTTGATGGGGGTCAGAGGAGGAGGCTGTAGGTCCGGTCATGCCTGTAGGCACCAAGAGCCCATTGGGTTGCTTGTTCACTAACATTAATCAACATTACATCAGCAGATCGTGCACTTTGTTTTTGTTTTGTTTTTTGCTTGAAAACACAAGGTTACTGGCCACTCAGCGCTTTGACTCCAGAACAGAAAAGTACTGTTATGCATTGGCCAAATATAGTTATCATACTAATCTACATAGTTCAGCCTGGCACTGGATATGGGGAATTGTTTCTTAATTACCGGTGGGGATATTCCTCATTCTTCCGCTAGAGCAGTGTGTGTGTGTGTGTGTGTGTGTGTGTGTGATTTTTATAAACTTTCATTATATGGGCATAAAGACAGTAGTGCACCTGTAGCACAGATTAAAATTTGGATGACATGAGGATGGGTAAATGATAATAGAACTTTGGGTGAACTGAATGAGTTTAAATCCCTAAATAAGTCAATAGTAGTAATGGTAACAATAATATTAATAGCAGGGTGCAAATTATATACTGATGATGGTTGGTAGGGAGGGGGGATGTAAACTTTTTCTGCGATGATAGTTTGTGTAATACATGTTTCATTGAACCAAAATTATATATTTAATTAAATTTCATCAATTTTAAAAAAAAATAAAATGCATTTAGGTTTTCAGTGTTTTTTAGGGATTTTGAGTGTATTCTGACCTACAGTAACCTCCGATTGGCTATTTCAGGAGATACATGATTCTCAAAGATGAACGGTGACAAGATTGCACTTCTGCACCAGTAAATGGATGACCTTAAGGATTGCATTTGTGGCTCAGTGGTTAGCAATGTCACCCCACAGCAAGGTGTTCATGTGGGTTTCCTCCGGGTGCTCTTTGGTTTTCCCCACAGTCTAAAGACATGAGATATAGGTCAATTGGATAAACTAAATTGGCCGTAGTATATGAGTGTGTGTGTGAATGAGAGAGTGTATGGGTGTTTCCCAGTGCTGGGTTGTGTCTGAAAGAGCATCCACGACATAAAACATATGCCAGAGTAATTGGCGGTCCATTCCACTGTGGTAATCCCTGATAGTTTAGGGACTAAGCCAACAGATAGTGAGTAAGTAAGTATTTTACTATTTAGCTTCCATGTGTGAGCAGGTGTCTTAAAATACAAACTATGCATCCAATGTACTGTACGTTTAGGCTGTAGATACAAACACCTTTTTTACAAGAAAAGTGTCTTGTCAACACGTACAGTGTCTATTGGTGCACTAGATCTGCCGGTTTCAGACTGACATCCGCAGTCTAAAACAATTGTTATAGTAATTGGTTGAGAAAAGCAGAAACTAAGCCAAAGGATAGTGAGTGAGTATACTGTTTCCTAAAGAAACATAGAAACCCACACATATTTTCCGTAAAACCTATAAAACATGTTTATTGGGAGTGAAGATCTATTTCAAACTAAACTAAAACAAAAAAAAAAGTATTTACCCACTAAACTATAAGTATTCCTATAACTTGTGGTATACTTGCACAAATAACTAATGAAGTTTTGAACTAGCCGTGTATTCACAGTTTACTACTGTTACACTTAATTTACACTTTTATAAACTAGAAAGTGGGCCAATTTAGTCCCATGTGTTAGACTTGCTACTAGGATATTGATATTAGTATACTTAAAATATACATAAAGTTTACTTAAGTATGCTTAATAAATTGGCTTGAAGTATATTTGGAAAGGCTCTGTGATGTAAACATACTGTATACACATAAAGCAGTTTTTGCTGATGCAGAGCTCAAGTCTGTGGAAAATGAGATATTGGGGTACACTAAAGATGGTGGACTTAATTAGGTGTATCAAAACAAATGCCATGATGTAGCACAAAAATAAGAATGTTTGGCCCAGAAAAAACAAAAAAATAAAAAAACAAAACAGGAGGCAATCACTTCCACACCGCCATTACCATAAACTGTTTTGAATTATGCAAATAAAGGAGCATAATTAGTTCCTCTGGTGCGAAAGCACAGACAGAGGTGGATATACTGTCCCACATCTTCGCAAACAGAAAAATAACTGCTCGTAAAAATAGACTGCTTTCATGTGTGTGTGTGCACAATACACAGCAGTTTTCTGGTGCACTGAGAACAATAAGACTTTTTTTTTCTGGTTAGATCAAGGGGAATCATTTTTTAAGAAGCCTTACTTCATATACCGCTTCCTCTGATACATTAGTCATTGTACAAAGATCCCCAACCCCTCATGTTTTGAAACAAAAGCTCCCCCAGCTTAACCCAGTAAAAGGATGACAAGCATTAAGTTCTTTATTATTTGAATAGAGAACAATGGTTTGTTTGCCAGAATTGCAGATGGTTGCATCAGTTTTTGTTATGCCATCTGCAGTTCTCACCCTTTGTAGACCTCAAGGGTGAGACCTTGATAGTCAGATCAGTGTTCGGAAACTCTGTTTCACTTTGATGAGACCTCATTCCATGCTCATAACACCCAAGCCTTATCAAACTTCACTGTCTTAAAGGGTACATATCCAGAAAAATCTGACATTTTCCATGTTTAAATGCTACTATCGGATCCCTGATGCATCTACCAACCCTGACAATGTGAAAAAAGGACTTTGTAACTTTGTTTTTCCTCTGCAAATGTGGAAAAAAATGGAAAAACAAATCTCGGTCTCCTAGTGATGTAGGAAATGGATCTTTTTACATATTACTACCTCTTTATCTACACATTTTCACCCATGGTGCTACTCTAGCAGTTCGCTTTTACTGTTTACTTGCTGTATTAACTAGATATTTATAATGTCTGTGCCAAAAAACAAACAAGCAAAACATTAGGTTCTGTTGTTGGATGTACCAATGGCCATGGGGAGTATTTACAGACTCCCAAAATCCGAGCCACTGAGGACTTTGTAGTTTAAATTAAGTTAATGTGGAGAATAATTATAACACACTCAACAAAAATATAAACACAACACTTTTTTTTGGCTCCCATTTTTCATGAGCTGAACTCTGAAGATCTATAACTTTTGCCTCAGGTAGTGCAACACATCTCCTTCACATAGAGTCAATCTGGTTGTTTATTGTGGCTTGTGTAATGTTGGTCCACTCCTCTTCAATGGGTGTGTGAAGTTGCTGGATATTGGCAGCAACTGGAACACGATGTTGTATATGCTGATAAAGAGTATCTCAAACATGCTCATTGGGTAAATTGAGTATGCTGACCATGCAAGAATTGGGATATTTTCAGCTTCCAGGAATTATATACAGATTCTTGCAACATAGGGCCATGCATTATCATGCTGCAACGTGAGGTGATGTTTGTGGATGAATGGATCTCGTCACAGTATCTCTGTGCATTCAAAACATTCACCTGCCCATACCATAACCCCACCGCCACCATGGGCAACTCTATTCATAAAGTTATCATTATCAATCCACTCACCCACACAACACCATACATGCTGTCTGCCATCTGGACAGTGAAAACCAGGATTCAAGAGAACACCTCTCCAAAGTGTCCGATGGAATCGAATGTGGAAATTTGCCCACTCAGGTCAGTTGCGATGAAAAACTGCATTCAGGTCCCTGTAGAGGATGACGAACATGCAGATGATCTTCCCTGAGATATTTTCTGACAGTTTGTGCAGAAACTATTTGGTTATTATTTGGGTGACTTGTCTCAGATGATCTTGGAGGTCCTGGGCTGGTGTAATTGCACAGAGTCTGCAGTAGTGAGGCTGTTTGAATGTACTACCAAATTCTTTGAAACACCTTTGGAGATGGCTAGTGGTAGAGAAAGGAACATTCAATGCAAGGGCAACAGCTCTGTTGAACATTCCTGCAGTCAGCAGACCAATTGCAGGCTCACTCAAAACTTGCAACATTTGTGACATTTTGCTCTGTGATAACACTGCACATTTTATAGTGGCCTTTTATTGCCACAGCCTAAAGCTGTGTTCAAACTAAAGTTTGAGCATGTGGAATTCTGTAGTACGGTGCTGCAAAAACAAATAGACACACACACGCACACGCACAAAAAACAATTAGTTACTTTAATCTAAAAAAGTGAGTAAACCTGTTGCCTTAAAAGCAACAAGCAGATTTTATTTTTAAAAAGTCATTAAACCCATTATCTTAACTTTTATAATTATGCACATAGTTTGTTTACCTAATAATTATAAGGCAACGAGTTTACTCTCTTTTTTAAGTAAAGTGAACTAATTGCTTTTTACAGTGTATAGACTGCCTATAGAACGCATATTTTGCATAAAGGTTGTTACATATTGAATAACTTATTTATTCTGTATTGTCTGCTGTGTTGCAGTCCTGGTTTGCTCTTTCTTTTTACCTCTCTCTTGCTCCGTCTTTCTCATTGGTGAGGATCAGGTGTAGCTGTGGTGGGCGTGACCATGGGTGAACTAAAAAAGGACTCAGAGTCATCTGCTTGGCGAGTTCCCTCTCCTGCTCCACTCGCTTTTGTGCTTTGGTGGCAGGAGTACAAGCTATTTTTTGGCTTAAAATTAGGAGTTAAATGCGATCCAAAAAAATTTCTATTGCTTTTTTCTTGGTGGGCCGGGTAGTTAAAGGGTTAACCTGTACTTAGTAATCGCCTAATTGTTTGCCCTGTGAGTTCTCCTTTGTCGTTAATGGTAATAGTGTGGTAAATGCAGAAGTTCCCTGGTTTGCTGTGTGCTTTCCAGAGCTCATCTTCTCACTGGTATTGCTGTGTGCTTCCCAGTAATTACAGTATTGTGCTTACCTTGCGAGATTCTCCTTTGTTGTTAACGGTAATAGGACAGTACCTAGCTTTCTCTTTTCTCTTAGCTTTCAGGAGATGGGGCTCCTGGTGACAAAAATGTCATTTTTTGAAAATGTCATCCTTACATGTTATGTGCAAAGCCCTTTGTATCATAACAAAGGTACATTTACATAAACATACCCTAAAGCTTAACAGTTTATTCTTCTGAAAGAAGGAAACATCTTTCGGTATACCTGTATAACTTTGTTTAAGGTTTCAAGTAAGAAATTACTCTGGTACAGAGTTCAGAATGTTTTGAACTACTGTAGATTCACTGTAAAAAAGCAAATTGATGACTGGTGATGCAAGATATTCAACCAACTTTTGCGATAACTGACAAAGTATACAAACAAACTGCAGAAAAGTCTAATACAGATTCAATGTAAAGACAAACAATATGGCACTGAAACCCACAAAGATTCCTCTTTGTGTCATTCTCACTGAAGTGAAACATCTGATCAATTTTATTCTGGAAAAGGCCCAGTACATAGTTATTTGCTTATTGTGAACAACATTGTGCAGAACAAAGAAGTCATAATAATTTTTCTTTTGCAGGCAGAACAGTTCTTACTTGAACACTTTTGTCAGCAGCCATTCTAAAAAAAAAAAAGCAATTATAAGAAACTTCCCACAGGGTCCAGTTTAATTTCCGTCAGTCATAGTTCCAAAATGAATTTCAGCAGTCTGCAACTCAGACATGACAAGCAGCCTGGCCAGCTGTGTTTATTAACGTATATTAAATTGTGCCCAAAGGAGACTTACAGCTAATCTTTCTGACTAGTTGCGAGTTAATTTTATGCCTATTCCAACTGCTCATAGTGCACCAATAACTAAATAAAGTGTAATAACACTTTTGCAGCAGTATGAACTAACTTCAGAAAGATTAATAGAGCATCTGCGCTGTTGCTATTATTGGCACAATTA
>CAIGQV010016735.1:25134562-25154294 GCA_903798115.1 Danio jaintianensis
AGAGAGAGAGAGAGAGAGAGAGAGAGAGAGACTTTTGAAAATTAAAGCTCTTTTATTTACAAACAATTATAACTCAAACATAAAGAACCCAAAAAAATAAATACAAAAAACCTACATAAGTCTATAAAACTTATATACACACATACATATAAATCTATTTTTCTCCTTCTCTCCTTTAAAACATCATATTAAATCCATCCAGAAAATATTTTCAATACCCCACAAAGAAAAAAAAAATGTAGATCATATACTAATAATACATATACTTCAACACTAACCCACTTCTTACCAAAGACTTAGACATCTGTATTTTGGTCCAGAAACAAACAAAAAAACTTTACCCCTTTAAGGGCCACATCTTGTATTGAATGATATGCTGGCACAACTCTGATAATTAGTAATAAGCAATTAAAATAATAATGATAACCTATGGATAAAAGGTCAACCAGGTGGTTATGATGCCTGTTAAAGGGTTTAAATGAATCAAAAATGTAAGGCTCAACTCACTTAATAAACTTAACATTCAATTTAACCTTGCACAACCAATAAAAATATGAAAAACACAACACATTCTCAACTAGTGGTCTTTTCTCTTTTATTGTTTGCAACAAACTGTAGCTCGTTCTATATTAGTGGGCATTGTATGAGGCAAAACGAAAGGAAAATACTTCTATGGGGTTCTAAAGAAAGTATGTTGTAGAAAGAGGTTAACCACAAGGTCGATAATATTCTCTGAAAATCACAGAGGTACCATCTACACTTTACTACATTTACTTACATTGAATCCATCCAGAGTTTCTATGCAATGCAGAGCTGGGAGGTGTGCAAGGATCAAAAAGGATACTGTCATACTCAGTTATGATTTATGGGACCCCTAAGGTCTATATGTCACAAGCAGAGTTAAGAAAATGTAGGCCAGTATCTTCAGACCACTTACTCTGCTTTTAGAATGACACATTCCCAAGGTTACAGTGCATTTCTGACAGCAAATAAACAGCAAATGTTTGGAAATCTCACTGGATATTCTGGAAAACAACTTGGGAACTCTGAATAATGAGCTACAAGAATGGTCCTCCTGTTTGCGTGCCGAAAACTTCCTTTTGGTTGAAAAAGATCAGTGACTGTGCACAATAACTGATGACCTAGCCTCAATCCATGACACATTGCATCCCATGAGTTTCTACAATTTAAATCAGAGTTAGCATATGCCCTTCCTGCTTTCTGAACATTCTCTGATTCTGCTAAAACGATTAGAGTGATGACAAATGCTTACAATCTCCTGAATTAGACTTTTTTGTTGTTGTTTTGAGGCAACATTACTCAGATGTTTGGCTCAGTCAGTGGCCCATAGGCTCATGGAACTTATCCAGTCAATGTCTCTTAGAGAATTGGATTTGTACTGAATTGTGATTCGTGTTGACAATAGAGGAAGCGAAGGAATGTTGTTTGACATGTTTCTGAATCCTCTGCATAGCTTCTACCTGTACCAACAACAGCAGGCTCAAAAATTTTTTGAAGCAGTTCAAAATTCTTGTCTACTATACTATAAAATGCTGTTACTACTATATATGGGTACGTTATAGAGGTGGAGTATGAAAACTTGCCCATGTAGAACAAATAAAATTTTTGATGCTAATTAAGCAAATGTAAACTGCAATCAAGGACTCTACGATTATTTGCTGGTGCTGTTGGTGCAGTCCACAGCTTGTTTGTTTTATTGTATTTTTTATTTGTTTGCAGGATGGTGGCCTTTTAGAGTTTGACCCCCTTCTTTTGAGCAAGAAGGATACAGTAGTAGTTCAAGTGGTTTCAGGTTTGTCTCTCAAGATTCACTTTCTTGTCGACTTCAATGCAAAGGTACATCCTGTTGGGGGGGCTCCAGAAACACAGTTGTTCTACGATAAGTTCAACAGAAGGACTCCAATGCTGCATAATTCATTCAAAACTATTAGATGTTTCCAATCTCTGCTTAACACCTAGAGTAAGTACAGATTTTTTTTTTCTGAGTCTGAGGTGAAATGTGAATATTTAGTAACAATTTATGTTGTTGTGCCAATTATGACTAAAAGAATAATAATAGAAAATGATAGCTGTCTTTTGAATACAGCTGACAGAAAAACAAAAACGATTAGAGTGATGACAAAAGCTTACGATATCCTGAATTAAACATAGGCTCATGGAACTTATCCAGTCAATGTCTCTCAGAGAATTGGATTTGGATTTGGAGACTTGTACTGAACTGCGATTCGTGTTGACAATAGAGGAAGCGAATTGTTGCTCTTAATTGTTGCTCTCTACCAACAGTTTGTCCTTTATGGAATAAATACAATGTTAACTCTAGGGGCCCTATTATACACCTGGCATGATTTGTTCTTATTTTCATACGAGTGCAGGCTTCATTTTCACATTTTGCGCCACATTATTTGAATAGCAAATCCCTTTGCACCACTTTGTGGACTCATGGGCGTGCTGATCTGAAAAGAAGGTGTGTTTAGGCACATTGTTGGCACGTTGTTATTTTGAGGCAACTGAAATAGACAGCACCATTGACTAACTAACAGCTGGTCTAAAGTCAATGGGGCAGAGTTTTTGTAATTTAAAGAGCACGTTAGTTAGTGCCTATACACGGGTCCAAAACACGCATACACATTGTTTAATACACACAAGATGTACAGCAATACACAAATATCTTAACATATGAAAACAATTAAAGGATTAAAATGTAAAATAAATATATTATTTTCTACATAAATATAAAAACCAGCTCCATGCCTTCTTCACCTTGGCGGGCTTTGTAATCCGGCTCTGTTGTAGTCTGTTTATTCATGACAATTTGCCTTTGTTTAATGTTATTATTAGTAGTAGTATTTATTATATGCATATTTATATTTGTTTTAATAAAAACAAGTTTAGATTTGTCCACCTGTCGGGTTTTGAAGATGTATGCATGACCATATGGAGCATAGGAATAGGAAGTGTGTTTGGATATAACTCAGTTTTTTGACCACACTTCGTTATTATTGTTCATTCATTTATTTGTTTGCTGGAAATTAAAACTGAATTCCGAAATAGTTTTGAAACAAATCTTTGCACTTTTTTGCACTTAAACAAACGAAATTACAAAATTAAATAAATAAGTAGGCTAATGGATGTGTTTAGCGGAGCGAGTTTCTACTGTTTCCTTACCCCACAAAAGTAAAGGAGTAAAGTAAAGAGTAAAAGTAAAGTAAAGAGAAAGTAAAGAGGCCGAATGGAGGAGGCTCATTCTTTATCCTCACACAGATGTTCTGATTAGCTGTTTTCTTGCTAGTGAAACATTCAAATATCAAATGCGCGATGCAACTGACTCTTAAAGGGAATGGGAGATGAGACTCTGATTGGTTTAATGCACTTTATACTCAAAACACAAATAGCAAAAGTATATTCGGACACGCTCCTTAATTTTTTTGCGCCATGCAGTTTAAACTTTGCGCTTAGATCGTTAAAATAGTGCCCTAAGTCTTTCTGGTAGAACTAGAAATTTCCAGTTAGCTTAACTAGATCAGGGATCAGTTACACTGATCCTGAAGTGCTACTATGTGGCAGAGTCTGTTCCATCCATGCCTGTCAATATCAAATAAACCTGAACACCTTGATTAACCATCAGCTGAAATGTGAAGGATAGCTGCCTTTCAGAGGCATGGTTGTTGATCCCTACTCAAGACAAAAGTGGCCCTCCAGGAGCAGGATTGGTGTGCAAGGTCACTGGCGCCATCAGCCACCATTGTCAACAATTACCAGGAGACCTCAGGAAACTTTACTGTTTCTTTGCACACAGTGGTGTCCTTGAATACTTATAAAGGGAGGGGTTCATATCCCGAGCCACCAAAAATGATGAGTTGTCAAATCAATCCTTTGAAACAGAAATCAAAAGTAGCAGCTATTCAACCAAAATCCCTAAAGCCACCAGACCCTGCCCTTTTCCGTGACCAAAATGTTTTGACCTTCCTGACATTTACTATCCCTCATCATGGCAAAAGTTCCATGCCTCATTTCATTTAAGTCATAACATTCCCCAAGGATGATTTATGTTTCTTTTTCAATATTTTGTGTTCATTTTTTAAAATTAAACTGAACATTCTCCAAGGTCTGACAACACATACACTGTGACTATCTTTAGCCGCTGCTTACAAACTCTTGAATGAGAAACAAGACCTTTCGTACTGAGGCATCATTACTCAGATGTTTGGCTCTGTCATGGGCCCATGGGCTCATGGATCTTAGCCATTCACAATCTCTAGGAGCATAGGTTTGTAGATTCAAGTTGACAGAAGGGGAAGCAAACAAATGGATGTTTGGCATGTTTCCGAACCCTCTGCACAGCTTCTTCAACTATCACAGCCACTGCAGCCCGACATGTCCAAGATTCTTGTCAGTTGCTGTGGTTATTGTAGATGAGGGGCCCTGCATAGGAAGAGGTTGACAATGGATCGTACTAGTAGATGCATGGTGCATTGCAGCACAATATCAATGAGAGATTTGCTCTCTGCTTGTGTTCACTGCGACTGTCAGTAACAATGTGTTCTCACTCCTTCATACTGTCAGCGCTTGATGCAGACGATTGAAAAAGCGTAGTTGTTAACAATATTCAGCAGCATTTCAGACTTTTGCAATCAACTATAAAACTCAGATAATAACATTTATTTAATTTGTTGAGTGAATTGGTTGTAGCTGTCCAGTGCAAAATTATCTTATTCCCAGGAAAAAACAAAAAAACTTATTGGTATTGTTTTAAGAGTACAATACAAGATCAGATTGTGTAAGATTATTATGATTGTTTTAAGACTATTTATCTATCTTACCTGCAAATTTAGCTTAATTACAATCAGAGACATAGCTTATTTTTTAGGACTTTATTTTAGCTGTAATAACTTGTTTTAAGTTTACCCATTGAATAAATGCTCAATCACACTTATAGTTGTTCTTTAGTGACAAAAATACATTCAGTTATGTTTTGTTGCATTCATCTTCATTATTTTGAGAAGCAACAAGTCATCATTTTGCATCGTAACTACTGTAAAGTCTTAATTTGAATAAACGATTGTGGACAATATGCATGTATGTGTGATCCTGGTTTAATTCATACAATAATCTTGTTATTGATTATTAAATGCTTTTGATTAGTAAATGCTTTAGCTCATTTTAAGATGGAATACATAACAATTAAGAGGATTTCACCTCTTTAACTCTAATTTTAAGACATATTCACACACAAAAAGAAATGCAAACAGTTTAAAAAGCAATTAAAATTTACTTTTAAGATTACTGGACTAAATACACTGTTTGGAATAAGTGCTATAATCATACCTGTCAACATTTGGATGTGAAAATGAGGAATATTGGCGGTTCAACTGGCTGTGGCGACCCCTGATAAAGCAGGGAATAAGCTGAAGGAAAGTGAGTGAACCAGTCAGCATTATGGTAAAAAATGAAATTAATTAAATAAAATTCACCTTTACTTCTATAGCACTTTTTACAATGTATAATAGATTGCATCAAAGCAGCTTAACAGATGAAGAAAAGAGTAAAACCATAACATTTCAGAGATAAATGAGTTTAGTATGCAAATGTCACACAAAAAATCGAATGCACTTCTTATCAACATTTTAATTTAAAATAGGCAACATATACTTGAGTATACAGATACTGAAATATTTCATGGTAATGGTAAGAAAAATGTTATGAGTAAACACTGTACAGTAAATCTCAGCATAGTTTTCAATTTGTTTGAGAAAATATACACGAATTTAAGCCAATCAGTTTGTATATTTCAATGTACAATGTTCAATGCATATGGTATACAAGGACATATATAAATATCTTCAGTGTGTGTCACTAAAAATAAAGAGGCAGAGTTTTAATATCTACCTTAATATTCACACACACACGCAAACGCACACGCACAGAGAGAGAGAGAGAGAGAGAGAGAGAGAGAGAGAGAAAGAGAAAGAGAGAGAGAGAATAATACAAACCAATTCTTGTTTAATTGCTCTCAATGGATGCTCCAAACGAACAAGGGGCCAATTGCAATACATAATTGGCTATTATGAATGACTTTCTTTGCAAATAAAGGCTCAAATGTGCAGGTGTGCACCATGTTTCAGAGCAGTTCCACAACACAAATCAATATCAGCATGATTAGATAGGATTGTGGGCTCCATCTGGCTTCAGTGGGCTGTGGTCCTCACACGCAGTCCTGAGGGATGAGTCTGTTTGCAAAGTTTATCTCTGCATGTGCGTTTACCAACTTTTCCGGTCAACAATAGAGTCGGTGTAAAATAAAACAAATATTTTTATGTTGTTGAAGGTAGTGCGTATGATGTTGCAGTATGTAAGCTGTTAATTAGTTTATTTCTTTCTAGCTTAGGGAAAACGAGTGTGAAGAATAGCAAGGAAGTAATTAAGTTCTTGTCTTTGATTCAAATGCTTCAGCGCTAAATTGCGAGAAGATCTGGTAAGGTGTTGTGTATAGGTCTAGTGGGAATTGTATTTCTATAATCACAAGGAACGCTAAATAGAAAAAATGCTGTGCGGCAGAAATAATGGAAGTTGAAACAAGTTCATGATCTAAAAATGTTTAAATAAATAAATAAACAAAAAAACTTTTGTTGAAAATAATTATTTGCAGTTCAATTTAATTCAGTATATGCTTTTTTTTTAGTACGTTTTTTAACGTTCAAAACAGGTAATAATATTTTACATACACTACACACATATTTTATATAGACCATTTCAATGTAAACCTTTTGTATTTTTAATTTGGAGCAGAATTTCACACACTCTAAAATATCTGAAAATATGCTTCAATGTACCAATATGTGTTTGCAAGTAGTTTCCAATGCCTATAGCAGGTGTGTCAACACAGTTTAGTTCCAACCCTGCTTCAACATGCTTGCCTGTATAGGTTTCAAACAAGCCTGAAGGACTCAATTAGTAC
Source organism: Danio jaintianensis (assembly GCA_903798115.1). Classification (NCBI taxonomy): domain Eukaryota; kingdom Metazoa; phylum Chordata; class Actinopteri; order Cypriniformes; family Danionidae; genus Danio; species Danio jaintianensis. The sequence continues at coordinate 25,141,539 of CAIGQV010016735.1, forward strand.
AATCGGGTGTTTTGTTTAATTCGAGTTGGAACTAAACTGTGAAAAGCTGCGGCCCTCCAGGAACTGGGTTTGTCACCGCTGACCTATAGTTATGTTTTAGGATTAAATCCATAAACTTAACCTCTTAAACTGCAACCTGTCTGGACGTGTCTGTAGTGTGTGTGATAAAAATCCTGGTGTGCACAAGGCTTTTATTTGTTCTTTTGCAGCAGTTTCACTGTCAACATAAACTGTGAAAAAACTATCTTTGTGAGTATTTGTCTGTACACTTGCCTATACTGGTCCATGTTTCATTCTTTCTTGGATTCCATAGAAGCCACCTGGGAAACAGTACATCTTGTTTTGCATCAAGCGCATTCAATAGTCGTGTAGTGTTACATCATATATTCAAGAAACATGCTAAGTGGACATACTTGTTTATCTGAAAAAAACACTGTAAAAATGTGCATCTGTGTAACTATGCCCACAATAATTTTACCCAGTTTACCCAATTATACTTCAGCACCCCAGGTTTCCTTGGTAGAAAACAAAGCATATTTAATTTCAGTCATGAAGGCTGCTTAAATACATACACAGCTAAAAATGCAACCTCCAGAGGACAGTAATAAGATTTAAAGTTATAAAAATCCACATTAGGTGATTTTTAATCAGCAGATAATATAAATATTACAAATGTAAACTTTAACTGAGCAGCTTACATTGCAAGGCTTGATCATCAGATATGCTCGCTTCTTTTGGCTTTATTAATCTGACAACCCACGTTTGCATCAAGTCATCAGAGGGGTTGGGAAAAAAAACTAAATAAATCTTTATAATATTTTGAATTTGGACTGCAATACCCAACTCAAATCCTACATATGCCACCTTTAATTAAATATGGTTGAAGTCCAAACACGGAGAAAACAAAAGTAGTCTATTTGCAAACATTGAAAACCTTTGATCGACTTTGTCAAGAAAACCCCAACAGCCAATCAGAAATTTGCAGATATTATCAAATGAATGTCTTTTCATCTAAGCAGCTTCTTGTCAGATTTACATTGGATGAGTCAAATGAGCACCATTTACCCTGCAGTGCGCAAAAAGAATGTGCATTTCGCTATTTGTTTTCATCAACTGCTTCCAATCAGATATTGAAGTGTTTCTCATTCCCTACACATACACGTGTGCTGTCTTCACATCCCAGTACGATCCTTCCTCTTATAAATTCCTGCCTTCATCTCTGAAGCACTAAATTGCTCAACTGGATCATATAACTAAATGAGAAAGGAAAAACAGCTCTGTACCTAGAGGCTGAAAGCCAAAGCACTAACCCTGTCTGCTGCTCCACGGACAAGCTTGAATTATCAATGAAAGTCTGTGTGCTAGTCTGAACATTATGTAATACTACAGCATCTTCTGACATGACTTAAGCACCTAACAGCAATTCCTGCAAAGCATGCCTGAATATTGAAATGCACACCAACCAGCCAAGCAGAAACAGTTTATGAAATGCTCTTGGGTTTTGTGGGTGGAAAACCATATGTTGTTAAAGATAACCGATGTTTACAGCGCCTTTGTTTTTGTCTTGGGAAGCAGTTTAAATTGTTTTCCACAGAATTATTTATTTGCATGTTGTTTTAAAAGACTAAGTAAAATCTTAAGGAGATCTTAAGTCAATATTTTTCACATCACATCATATTTTTCAGGTAATATTAGTTTGTGTAATGCATATGCATGCTTCAGTAAACCCAATTCCTATATTTCATTCAATTACATCTGCTTTATTATAATGAGTGTATTCTGACCTACAGTTACCTCTGATTGGCTATTTCGGATGATGTGTGGTTCTCAAAGATGACCTACTTTTGATATAAAACAAGCAGTGACAAGTTTGCATTTTTGCATCAATAAATGGGAGACTATAAAAGTCTGCAGATATTACCTTACTGTTTAATCTTCATGTAAGAGCCTAGGTGTCTATTAAAATACAAAGTATGTGTCTAATTTTATTTTACTTTTAGGCTATATGTAGATACAAACACCTATTTTACAAGAAAAGTGTCTTGCAAACATTTATCCTGTCTATCAGTGCTCTAGATCTGCTGGTTACAGACTGCTGAATGAATATTTTCCCACATAAACTGCAAGGCTTGATCGTGTATTCCAGTATGAACCATTATAGGGGTGGTTAAATGTATATTTTGTTTTGTGTATGTTTAAATTGTCTATTAATTAAATGATTAGTATTATTATTTAAGAAAAGATACAGATCACAGCAAACGTCCTGATTACGTACGTAACCCACGTTCCCCGAATAGGGAACGGAGACGTGCGTCTGTTTACAGACTACGGGAGATCGCTAGATGACCAATCACTCTGAAGAGAAAGAAAAAGGGCCAATGAATGCCAAATGAGTTGGCAGAGCTCGGCTCCGCAGGTGCGACTGATTAGTCATTAGTGGAGTATATCAGTGGCGTCTGCGGAGTGAGCCTCAGATTTTTGCCAGCTGAAGACCGAACAGTCAGCTAACGGCTGGAGACTCAGCTGCTGTGGCAGTGGAGACGCACGTCTCCATTCCCTATTCGGGGAATGTGGATTACGTACATAACCAGGACGTTCCCCTTCATAATAGAACTCCAACGTCCGTCTGTTAACAGACTACGGAAGACTGTATGGAAAACGCCACAGCAGCTAAGCCCGTCACACTCCTGATGTGAAGTTTGCCAAGCATAGCGTGAGCGCACAAGCATCACCAAGAGCATAACCTTCCAACGTCCCCTAGGCCCTTAATTACCATTACATGGGAATAATTAGAATTTTAGATCAGGGGTCGTAAATGTGCTTTTACCTAGCTAATATAGACTAGGGATTTTTAGAATACGACAGTACGTTGGAAAAGCGTGCCAGTCCCTGAAGGGGGAGGATGCTGCGGAGGCCACCTGCTACCCAAGAGGGGAGACTTGATGGCAATAGAGCATATGGACTAGCCCGAAGGAGGGGGAGTGCTACATATGATAAGCTGGTTAGCGGGTAGGGAAGACACGGGTCCGCCTGGTCAGGGGGAACACTCCGTGGCTGAATAGCATATGGGATCACCATAGGGGACCGTGCATAACTGGCACCGAACCTCAGCATGTGGGTAGACCAGAGTGGGCATACCAGACATCACACTGAGCCAGGCACCCAGCTTCTCCGCTGAGTCGGGTGCTGGGGGCCTCGGAGGAATTCTCTAGGGTTAGCCAGACGGGAAACTTACTAGCAGAATGAAAAAGGCGCACGTATCTCCGTGTTAATGAGCATGGCGCAGCAAGCGTTGTTAACACAGAGCTTAATAAAGGAAACCGGCTCCATTCGAAGATTATAAATCTCGCGAATGTTTTAGGTGTCGCCCAGCTCTGCAGAAATCTGTGAGAGAGGCGCCGCGTGCTAACGCCCAGGAGGAGGCGACACTTCTGGTAGAGTGTGCTCTCACGTTGGGGGGACGCAGCTCGCCCTGGCATTCATAAGCGAGGGCGATGGCATCAACTATCCAGTGGGCCAACCTCTGTTTTGATACGGCACTTCCCTTCTGCCGACCACCATAACAGATAAAGAGCTGTTCACAGGATCTTAAGTTTTGCGTTCGTTCCACGTAAAGGCGCAAAGTGCGAATGGGACAAAGCAGTGAATAGGCTGGGTCTGCCTCCTCCGAAGGCAGCGCTTGCAGGTTCACCACCTGATCTCGAAATGGGGTGGTAGGAACCTTAGGCACATAGCCAGGCTGGGGTCTCAGGATAACGTGAGTGTAGGCCGGCCCGAATTCCAGCCACGATTCGCTGACCGAAAATGCCTCCAAATCCCCGACTCTCTTGAACGAAGCCAACACGATCAGCAGAGCTGTTTTCATGGACAGAATTTTTAAGAATACAGAGTCGAGTGGCTCAAATGGATCTCTCTGCAGACCCGCCAGGACTACAGAGAGATCCCAAGAGGCCATGAGAGGCATGATTAGATTATGCTTCCAGAGCGTGTTGCCATCCACCGCGTCATGATGAGCGGAGATGGCAGCCACGTAAACCTTCAGTGTGGAGGGTGACAGCCTACGCTCCAGCCTATCCTGAAGGAAGGATAACACAACGCTAATCTGGCAAGTTCGGGGGTCTTCTCGGCGAGAAGCGCACCACTCAGCGAATAGACTCCACTTCAGGGTGTGGGCATGCCTCGTAGAGGGCGCTCTAGCCTGAGTGATGATGTTAACCACCGAGCTGGTAAGTCACCTAAGTATTCCACGCTCCGTCTATGGACCACACGTGGAGGTTCCAGAGATCTGGGCGCGGGTGCCAGAGGGTGCCCCGTCCCTAAGAGAGGAGGGCCTGTCTCAGGGGAATGTGCCAGGGTGGGGCCGTCGCGAGGAGTGTGAGTTCGTAAACCCAGGTCCGGTTAGGCCAAAGAGGTGTAACAAACAAAACCTGCTCCTCGTCCTCCCTGACTTTGCACAGAGTCTGTGCAATTAGGAAACGCATATTTGCAAATACCCGGTGGCCAGCTGTGGGGGCCTCGGTCAGGGAGTAAAATAACTGGCAGTGGGCGTTTTCGGGGGACGCAAACAGGACGACCTGGGCTTCCCGGAAGCGCTCCCATATCAGCTGAACCGAACCGGGGTTGAGTCTCCATTCTCCTTGGGACGCTAGCTTCCGTGAGAGTGCATTGGCTGCACGGTTGAGCTCGCCCGGGATGTGAATGGCATGCAGTGATTTCAACCGCGTGTGACTCCAGAGGAGCAGACGGCGAGCGAGCTGAGACATGCGACAGGAGCGTATACCCCCCATACGGTTGATATATGCCACCATTGCCATGCTGTCGGTCCTGACCAGCATGTGTTTCTGCCGTAGGACCGGTAAAAAACGGTGAAGAGCGAGAAACACTGCCAACAGCTCTAGGCAGTTGATGTGCCAACGTAACCGGGGTCCGGTCCACGAACCCGTGGCTGCATGCCCGTTGCACACGCCCCCCCAGCCCATGTTGGAGGCATCTGTTGATATGACAACATGCCTGAATACTTGTTCTAAGGGCACACCAGCCCGTAGTAAAGCAAGATCCGTCCAGGGGTTGAAGGTGCGGCGACACAGCGGAGTGATGTACACTCGGTGTGTGCCCTCGTGCCATGCCCGTCTCGGGACCCGATCGTGAAGCCAGCGCTGAAGTGGTCTCATATGGAGCAATCCGAGTGGCATGACAGCAGCTGCGGATGCCATATGCCCCAGGAGCCTCTGAAAGGTTTTCAGTGGGACCACTGTTTTCCTGTCGAATAAACTCAGACAGGATAGCACCAGCCTGGTGCGCTCCTCTGAGAGGCGTGCTACCATGGTGACCGAGTCCAGCTCCATTCCAAGATAGGAGATTCTCTGCGCAGGGCAGAGCTTGCTCTTCTCTCGGTTGACCTGAAGCCCCAACTGGTCGAGGTGCCGAAGCACACTGTCCCTGTGTATAACCAACTGTTCCCGAGATGAAGCCAGAATGAGCCAATCGTCGAGATAGTTCAGTATAGGGCACCCTCCGCGAGCTTCGTTAAAACCTGCAGAGACAGGGAGAGCCCGAAGGGGAGGACTTTGTACTCGACCTTCGAACGCAAACTGGAGAAAAGGACGGTGGCGTGGAAGAATAAAGACATGAAAATACGCATCCTTCAGGTCTATCGCTGCAAACCAATCCCGCGGACGGACTCATTGGAGTATGTGTTTCTGCGTGAGCATTCTGAACGGCATTTTGTGTAAATAACGGTTCAGTTTGCGCAGATCTAGGATTGGTCTTAACCCCCCGCTCTTTTTTGGCACGATGAAGTATGGGCTGTAAAACCCACACCTCATCACGGGAAGAGCTGAAAATAAGAGATTGTCTCTTACCTTTCTCCCTGGATTCCGCAACAAGGCTGGGGTGAGAGAAAGGAGACCGGTCCCTTGCACCCTGGAAGTCTGTGGCGATATGGCCCGGCGCTGCGAGCTGGAAGGCGGAGCGTCCCAGACTGGCAAGGCTCGGGTTTGCACATCCGGAGAGAGAGGAAACTGCTCTTTATTAAAAATTTCGGAATAAAAGTCACTGTTGTGGACTGAATTGGTCCTCGGCACCCCACCGAGGAAAGAGCAGGTCCCCTCTTCTCTGGATGGCCCATCTCGGGGGCGCTTCGCAAGACCTCAGCTGTGCAACAGTCAAGCCCTCACAGTGAGGGCAAGAACTGTCCGAGAGCACCGCCTCCACATGCTGGACCCCCAGACATGTGATGCAATACTCATGCCTGTCATCCGGGGCTAGAAAACCAGTGCATCCAGAAACGCACGGCTGGAACGACATCTTTAAAAAGACGCGCTGCTCGGCCGTGTTGCTCTCTTAGGGGATCTGCTCTTTTAGGGAAAATTGCTCTTTTATTGAACACCAGTGAAACGCCCAGGGGACGGGAAAGAAGCCCAGTTCGACCGCCGCTGCCGCGTCTTCGCCTGCACTGGTGATAAAGCTGGTTTCTCTTGGAAATCAGGATTGCAGATCAGGAGCTCTTCAGTCTCGTGTGAGGTCTGAAGCAAAAAATCTGAGGCTCACTCTGCGGACGCCACTGATATGTGGCATTCATTGGCCCTTTTTCTTTCTCTTCAGAGTGATTGGTCTTCTAGCGATCTCCCGTAATCTGTTAACAGACGCAAGTTGGAGTTCCCATATGAAGGGGAACTATTTATCACCAATTAAAGGGCTGCCCAGATTAATTGAAGAGCATCCAGTGCATCCCTAGTCATTAATGAAGGGTTTAGTTCTTCATGAGTCATATCTCCAACCAGTCCATATAACTGCACAAATTGTGTGCATTTACATTACCTAAAACAGTTTTTATTGATGTTTTTTATATACCAAATATGATACAGGGGTCTGTAGACAAGGTGTCTTTTTTTTTTACCCGTTTTTTTTAATACTAAACATTGTAGTTTCAGTAATCTTTAAAAGTAGTCTGGAAAATAATTGACTCAGGTTTCGATCAAGTTTTAAATGTTCCCACACAATAATAATAATAATAAAAAAATAAAATAAAAATAAAAACTCTTGCCAAAAAGCTTTTTTGACCTTACTTTCATTTTGTAATTCTCAACAAAGGCACCCCCCGTAATGATAACTTAAAACAAACCATCACAAGCACACAGGGGGCAAGATCAATAAATGTACACAAACTAAATATCAACACAGTGCCTATAGAAAATCATCATATTTATTTTGAAATAATTACTTTATTTGTCATACAGCCTGAAATAAAATCACATTCCAAATAACTTTTTCATCCTTTGAAATGCTTTTGTAGCCTTCTCCAAACCTGTGCTTTTCCACAACTTTATCCCGAAGGTCTTTTGGAAGCAGGGTGTAATGTGAGGAAAGGTATAGATTTTCACAGGGTATGAGGATTTTCTATAGGTACTGTATGCTGTACATGTATTTGAGCACTCCATGTACAAATTAAAATCTTTCAAATCATGTCTCTTACATTATATATCTTACTCGATATATAAATCCAAATCCAAGTCATACTGATGCTATATTAATTTCTGTCACTTAGCTGGAATGTTATGTAGATATAACCAAAATACCTGCAGTGTGAAGTTAACAGTATATGTTCACCCAACTGTTTAATATAACCTGATGTGCTTGCTTTGTTCATAAAGAATTATTATTAAAAGAAAAATTGCAGCAACAGCAGTAAAACAAGTGAATGTGATGAAATATATTTTCTTACAGCAAAGCCAAATCTATTGCATTATAGAAATGATTCATTTTTGAGTCTAGTGATGTGAACAGTATGAGCACAATCTCAGGTGCCATCCCATAACTGGGATGGATTCTGATCTCCATGGTGTTCCCAAATATGGTCTAAGACATGGTTTCCCAAGTACTCGTTTAATTTATGAACTACAGCTGATTCTCTTACAACTTTTTTGTGCTCTTGCTGTGCTAATAGTGACTGATGGCCCCTTCTGAGCACATGACCCATGTCCATCATGAATATGCATGAGCTCAGGACAGGCAGTGCCTCAGGAGTGGAGTCGTAGGAAGCGAAAAACACAGGGATGGAATGATTGATGACCAAGTTTTGGGACATAACGTCAGTTGAGCTACTGAGCCAGAACGATCCCCCCCACCACTTAACTAAAGGTCATGATTTGAAATCTGAGAAATCTAACACAGCCCTCTGACTCAATAAAAGCTGCAGTATAAAGCATTTCCCCTTCATCTCTCTTTGTCTCTCTCTCTCTTTGCTTGTTGGAAAGTGTGCTTTCAAGATGCTTGGAGGCACAACATGTAATGCAAGCACAAACCCATATGGAATAGTTAAATGACTTTGTATTTACAACATAAACAAATGCCCCCCCACTAATAATGTTTATGCATTTTTATGCAATCCAAAAACAGTGGATATCAAAATTAATAATAATAACAATAATAATAATAACAATAATAATAATAATAATAATAATAATAATACACTATTAAAAACACGGGTTCCACACAATTCACAATTAATTGTTTTTACAAATTTGTGGATTGTGGATTGAACATAAGTGGATTGAACATAACACAATTAAGCTGTCCCAAAGAAAATCAAGAATTCAGCTAATTTTAAGTAGTTTGAACAAGCAGCAATTTTGAGTGCAATGAATAACCCTTTTTAAATCAAGAAATAATGTAACCGTTATCATTTAAATTTTGAAGGAATTGTAAATGGATTGACAATGCTAGTACAACAGAGCTTTACAAATCCAAGGCAGTTAAAACATTTTAAGGCAATTAAAACAGTAATCACAATTTTAGCACAAAGAGAGAATACAGCAGTCAAACTGAGCAGGACATCATAAGTTTTTGTTCTAACCTTGATCAGCTTTTCTTCCAGTCTCTTCCACAGTTCAGCTAATTTTCTGTCTAAAATTTCCGTTGGTCTATAGGCAATTTTCAATCAGGATTCTGGGCTGCCATATCAATCTTTTGATAAATAATCAAAGTTTTAAATCAGAGTTTTAAATAATTGCTTCACTGCTTTGCTTTATGACGGGGCTCATTGACCTGCATGACAACTGTTGTCTTGATTGGGTGATGAACCAAAATGTTGATGAAGGAACTTCTGATGAAAATTTGCATTTGATCTGTCATGACTCTATCTAAGAAGATCAAGCCCTGTGCAGAAAACATCCCCTAAGCAGAAACATTTCACCTCCACCTTTCATTGACTTCTTTAAGCCATGCAGGGATTTAATTTATTCAGATTTTGAGCCAAATTTTGACTTGTCGTGAGACTCTTTTTGACTTTCAGCTTTCTCATACTGTGTTCATGCAATGTACAGGAAGAATGAGGGAATTAATCTCCAATGATCTTACCTCTCAGATGATTTTCTGATATGTCTGAAATTTTGGTCAGCACTCATGAAGGAATCACACAGTTTGATCTCAGAGCTACAAATCGATTGAGTTGAACTCAGTGTTTGTGCCCTCCCTGTATCTGCACCATACAATAACAGACAGACTTCTGGATTCAGAGATTTTCAGAATTTTTTTCCAAATATTTGTGAGATACAGATCTGAGTAGAAAAAAAAATATATTATTATTTATTTCTTCCTTTCCACCCGAGCTTCACACTCCTTCCCATTAGGTGGCATAAATGCACCATATGCTGGTTTGCTAACTGACATGAAACTTAAAAAAAGAACGGGGTGTAATATGTTGTCAATTCGCTGCTTGACAATAGCGATGGGAAAAACTTTTCAAAGCTGTGAAAAAAATCGAACCAATTGCTTCGCAAAATGATGCCCCAAAATTATTCGTTATTGAAGTGTTCAAAACACCATATGCTAGGGACAACTAGTGGTCAAAACCATGTAAATGCAACAAAATCTTAGGCAAAACATGCATTTGAATAAAAAATTCTCAAACATATTGCAAATGTTAAATTGAAATTATAACCTATAAATGCACTTATGCGCTTATTTAATATCATTAAATATTAAGTGTCTGCATAATATGCATCTTTTATACATTTTAAAGGCTTATATATTGTTTGTTCCATGGTGGGCTCTGCTAAAAAGGCCAACAAAATACTATTAACTAATATTATTCATTTTCATTTGACAAATGCCTCACTAAAATGTCTACAAAATAGTAACTGATCGAAAATTTGTACATTTTTCAAAGCGTCATGAAGCAGTGTTTTGAAAGCAGCCATAACTATTTGGCAATCAGACAGTATAGTGAAAGCACATACATTGTCTACTTTGGCTTTACATTGATTTGATTTATTTATTGAACATATTTCTTACCTTTTTACATCTTTTACATATTATATATTCAATTCACCATTTGTACATTTCCTTTTTATAACACAAACCCAAAACATACATTGTACTTCAAACAGCCACTAACTGACAGCATGTATGCATGTGTAATATATATATATATATATATATATATATATATATATATATATATACACACTAACATTGCATGCGATATACATGCGAGTACAATGTGAGTTGGTACCTTGCTAAAATCGCATGGAAATCACACAGAAGACACACAATGTATGTCCAGCCTTACACACTATGGTTTCAGTCTTTGCCCAGTTTGGCAACAAACATACTGTAATGTGTCCCATTGGACCAAAATGAATTAAACTTGCTTTCATCACTAAAGTGAATTTTAGACCAGTTGTTTGTACACACAATATGATCCTCATCAAAGGTTAGTCATCTGTCATTTTAGATACATGAAAGCATTGAAAATTTCAGTAATAACAAAAAATTATAACTGGAAATAACAGTGCATGTTATAAAGTATATGCGTATGGTTATTTTCAGTGTAAATAAAATGCCGCTTCAGAGCTGTTTTGACCTCAAAACAAACCCAAAACTGAATGCTTGAGGAATATCAACATAGCACTGGCTTACACAATGTTTAATACTTAAAAAAATAAATATAATTCAAGACTGATTATTGTAATTACTGATATGTGGAGAGACTGAACTTCTGTGAATGCATTGAAGGAGTGAAAGCAGGAGGCAGTGCAGCGCTCAGTGTGTCATGAGCTGTGCATAGCAGGTGAGTTCCATCTGCATTCCCTCCTCATATGCTCAGCACAGCAGCAATCTATTTACTTTTAATATCTCAGCAACACTTTCCAATATGAAATGCATTAACATTCTTTACGCAGAGTCATTCTGGGCCACAAGCTGAGTGATGCCTAACATATTCCCCAAACACACGGACATCAAGATAAATATATTATATGTTTGCTCAAAGTATAAAATGCTTTTTTCTTTTCTTTTCTGTCACAAAATACAGGTTTATTACATGTTTATTACACAGCTCTCTGAATGACATGACTGATAAGTTGCAACATTCCTAAACGTGTTTCCCAATAAATATCATTACACAGTTGTAATGACTGAGGGTGATCATATACACAAATTTTTGTTATATTTAACAAATAATGCAGAAATACCCCCATGCAAATATAGGTTTCTAATTTTGTTGATGATGCTTGTGCAACATATTAATATTATTATATGAATATTTAATACTTTCTTCGTCAACATACAATCAGGCTGTTGTGTGCATATTTCTTTCTGACATTGTTATTATATTAAAATGACAAATCACAAAAGAGTTCTGAGTATTTCTATCTTCAATTACCATTACAGCTTCCACTACATTTTCCCTTGCCTTTGAATATGCATGCTTCTGTTGCCTAGCAACTTCTTGCTAACAAAAACATAACCTTCTGATAATGAAAACTAATATAAAAATAGTAGAAGGTTGCTGGTTCGAGGCACGGCTGGGTCAGTTGGCATTTCTGTGTGGAGTTTGCATGTTCTCCCCATGCTCCGCTGTCTCCCAAAGACATGCGCTGTGAATTGAATAAGCTAAATTGGCCGTAGTGCATGTGTGTCATGTTCACCAGCGATCAAGGACTTCAGAGATCGCTGGTGAACTACAAATCATAACGAACTACAATTGCCATCATTCCGCCACACACACCCGGTTTCCACTTCCACTGATCACACACGCAGCTGCATCCCATCACTATTGATTGTTTGGACTATTTATACACCTTGCTCCCGTTTGGTCATTGCTCAGTCGTTTGTTATTCTCAGTTGTTGTTTTTGTATGGTATTGTTCGGTCTTGTTGTTTTTGCTCATGTTATGTCTTAGTTCCCGGTCTTAGTTTATTGTTTTGTTATTTTGTTGTTTTTCCTGGATGTCCTGTTTTTGCTAGAGATCTCACCATTAAATGCACTTGGATCCTACTCTTGTCCCGTCTGCAATACCTCCCAGTAACGTGACAGAACGACTGAGCCAGATATGGATCCAGCAGATGATGAGATCATCAGACTCCGGCAGGATGATCGCTCCGTTGAGCGATCCATTACGGAATTTTTGGACTTGGCCCCGAGAAGCAGTTATCCAGACTTACTGCTGATGATGTTTTTTAGAGCAGGACTTTCAGACCCAATTCGTCCTCATATGCCAGCTTATGAGGAGGATTGTGTTCTATATTTTTTTATGGAGTTTGCCCTTTTGTTGTTGGGCTCTCCCCTCACTATTTCTGTTTTGGAGGAGGAGGAACCCCAGCAGAACAAAAGGAGGAAGGCGAAACTCAAACTCCGTGCCTATCCTCGACAGTCAAGTTCACGATTTTTTTTCTCTCAGCCCCATGAATGGATGGCAGAGCTGTGCGACTCCCCAGTGCTGCCGGAGCAGCCGTCTGAGTCCCACGAAAAGCC
>CAIGQV010016735.1:25154907-25221575 GCA_903798115.1 Danio jaintianensis
GAATTCCATGCTCCAGGTCCTCCACAGCTTCATGCTCCAGATCCGCCAGAGTTCCATGCTCCAGGTCCGCCACAGTTCCTTGTTTCACAGTTTTTGTATTTCTTGTTCCTGTCTAGTCAGTGTGTTATGTGCCAGCTTTGTTTAGTGTTTTGTTTTGGACCCTCCATGCCCTCCCCCTGTTCCGCCTCCGCTTCACCTCCCTCCGGGAATATTCTGTCGCGTCTGGAATCCGCTCCTTAGGAGGGGGGTACTGTCATGTTCACCAGCGATTAAGGACTTCAGAGATCGCTGGTGAACTACAAATCATAACGAACTACAATTGCCATCATTCCGCCACACACACCCGGTTTCCACTTCCACTGATCACACACGCAGCTGCATCCCATCACTATTGATTGTTTGGACTATTTATACACCTTGCTCCCGTTTGGTCATTGCTCAGTCGTTTGTTATTCTCAGTTGTTGTTTTTGTATGGTATTGTTCGGTCTTGTTGTTTTTGCTCATGTTATGTCTTAGTTCCCGGTCTTAGTTTATTGTTTTGTTATTTTGTTGTTTTTCCTGGATGTCCTGTTTTTGCTAGAGATCTCACCATTAAATGCACTTGGATCCTACTCTTGTCCCGTCTGCAATACCTCCCAGTAACGTGACAATGTGTGTGAAAGAGTGCGTATGAGTGTTTCCCAGTGTTGGGTTGTGGCTGGAAGGGCATCCGCTGCGTAAAACATATGCTGGATAAGTTGGCGGTTCATTCCGCTGTGGCAATCCCTGATTAATAAAGGGACTAAGCCAAAATGAATGAATGAAGAAATAATATAAAAATAAATTTAATTCATGTCTTTCAAAACATTTTTTAAAGTGAGGTTTGCACCTTAGTAGGTGGTCTAATTTGTACACATTTATAGGCTGTATTACCATAACGATTGTACATTTACGGTATTGACTTCATAAAATATGACGACAGACATTCAAAGCCTAATTCTAATAGCTTTGAATGTAAACCTGACATGACAATATGGCCTGTTATAAGAGAACAGTCAGAATGACCATTCTAGTAGTTATATAATTCTGGCATTTACATTGTTTTGCAATGCTACAGCAGCGATGCAGCTTTTACATCATTTTCGATCAACATGCATCATCATCTACTGGCCACACTACAAACATCCTCTTCCTCCTCAATGGCTGCTCTTTAAACATTGATGAGTTCACTACACCGGTGTGGTCAGTCTTGGCTGGTCTCTGGGGTGAATAAACACAGTAGTGTGATTAGAATGTTTAGTGCGCCACAACATCAGCTGCTAATGTAAATTCAAATTTGCTTTCCTGTGGGGTGCCGAGCCAACTATAAACAAAATCGCATAAACTGACACAGTGGCTGACGTAAGTGACAACAAATATCATGTAGTCTGACCGGGGCTTTATAGCCTCACAATGTGATGCCTCACAACTTCCTGCCCTACTTAAAGTACAGCTTTTTATTGACTCACTTGCCTCTTGAGGGTGTGGCATCATCACATCATGATCGCAAAATCACACCCTCTTTTTGAAGTCAGTGGTTAAGCTTGTTCCAGACTTCACCCTATAGTCTTTCCATTTATCCAAAATCCTCTGACTCAAACTGGTTCTCTTTAATCAACCGACTTCAGAAAAGATCAAACAGATCACATCAGAACTTTTTCAAAAGAGAAAGACTTGCAAGCATCAAACTAAGTCTCATTAATTGATACGTTAAGCATAATCTTAGATTTGCTGAATAGTTAGACTACCTAAAGTGTTTAATAATAACAATGAATAATTCCTTACATTTATATAGCGCTTTTCTAGACACTCAAAGCGCTTTACACAATGGGGGGAATCTCCTCATCCACCACCAGTATGCAGCATCCACCTGGTTGACGCGACGGCAGCCATATTGCGCCAGACCGCACACCACACATCAGCTGATTGGTGGAGAGGAGACAGAGTGATGAAAAATTATAATATGTGGATGGTTAGGAGGCCATGATGGACAGAGGCCAGTGGGCAAATTTGGCCAGGATGCCGGGGTTAAAGCCCTACTCTTTTTCGAAGGACATCCTGGGATTTTTAACGACCACAGAGAGTCAGGACCTCGGTTTAATGTCTCATCCGAAAGACGGCGCTCACTGAGCAGTATAGAGTCCCCTTCACTATACTGGGGCGTTAGGACCCACACAGACCACAGGTTGAGCACCCCCTGCTGGCCTCACTAACACCACTTCCGGCAGCAACCTAGCTTTCCCAGGTGGTCTCCCATCCAGGTACTGACCAGGCGCAGCCCTGCTTAGCTTCAGTGGGCGACCATGTAAGAGTTGCAGAAAGCTAGCTGCCGGCTAAATTAATGTATTCAACAAAGCCTTTAATAAACAAGTACCAAACTTGAGGTTGTTCATTGTTTTTTTCATAACTGCAGACCCTAATCTAGTAGACTTTTTGTAGTATTTTTTTTATTTTTAAGTAGTGTTTTTCCCAATACCTGGAAATGTAATGTAAAAATATGTGTAGAGCTGATCTAGTTATGATTAATTATTAAAAATTTCCCTGTTGAGCTAAATTCACTACTCAAGCTCATACGAGTAACTGAAATGTAACTTATATGCTGTGAGAGTTTGCTTCTTTCTGGGATTCCTTAGAAGTAGATAGGAGTGAAATATTTCTCATTCTTGGCAACATCACTCAGACAGCAAAGGTAATAAAAGCCTTAAGTTAATGTTCAGGCTTAGTGGAGTCATGTCGGCTATTAACTGGTCAGGAAGTTGGCGACTCCTGCGGCACACTTGACTTTATTCACCTTGAATTGCTAGAGTGAAGATTTTCTCTATTAATAGTCCTGCGCTGCTGCTGTGCTCATCTTCTTGCCAGGATGACTGTTTTGGACACTGTAATGGGTTTATAAGATGACAAATAGGGTAAAGCTTTAAAGTTCTCATCTCGATCTCTTCTCAAATCCATATATGTTGTCAGTATAAATACTTAAAGGGATAGTTGACCTATAAATTATTTTATTTTGCCATCTCCTTATTTGAAAAGTTGTCATACAACAACAACAACAACAACAACAACAACAACAACAACAACAACCTTTGTATCAGGACCCTGATCAACATGTTGATGTTTATTCGGCAATATCAGTAGCTGGATGTACATTATGCTATACATTTGACTACTGAAAGTGAAATTTTAAAGAATTGCTAAAATTGCTTTAAAAGCAAAAAAAAAAAAAGTTATCTTAGATTCTATTACAAACCAGCAGTGTTCACATCATTTTGCAGCTATCAGAGCAGCACTGAAAGCTGCTGCCCTCTGTATCATTTTCTATTGTCTTTTCACATTTATAGGTACTAAAAATTGTGCAAGCTTATGATGCAACATCGAAAAACATCAGAAAAAGGGCTGTTCGTACAGCTGTAAATTGACCCTCAGCTCAAAAAAATTAACTTAAAGTAGATAAAAGATGTAGATAACACATATACCTGTAAAGTAAAGTCTCAATATTAAACAGAAAAAAACAAATTTTCCAATAGGGTTGAATTGAAAAGAAATGGGGAAACTATATGATGTTTTAAATGAATTTGTGGAAATATTATGCAAAATGTTTCTTGCACTTTTTGTGTCCAGCGAATGGTGCTAAAAGTGTGTCAGCAATGTATTATATTGGTTGTTGTACTGTCGATGTCAAAATTATTAGCCTTCCTGTAAAATAATTCTTTTTTCAAGTGCTGTTTAATGGAGATGATATATTTTTATCACATTTTAAACATGAAAGTTTTAATAATGTCTAATAACTCATTTATTTTGTCTTTGTCTTCATACTATTTTTCTACTAATTTTGCTAGATACTTTAGTAGGGCCTACTCAACTTAAAATGCAATGCATAGGCCTAAGGAGGTCATTACGTTAACTATGCAAGTTATTGGATAAAAGTGTTTTGTTCTGTTGCCAAAAATATTCTGTTGCTTTCATTTCATCCAAACTAAAATAAATCAGACTTTCGTCACATTAAAATATATCATAGAAAATATTGTAAAATTGTCCTTGCTCTGTTAAACATCACTTGGGAAATACTTAAAAAAAAAATTAAAGAAAGAAAATGGTTATGTGATACAATTATCAAAATTAATTAGCTTACAAATAATGAACTACTATGGTATTTGTTGAATCTCAGGTAGAGGCACATTTTTTCCCTATGAGCCTATAGGTTTGGATATAGCCATCTGCCATTCTAGACATTTGATATGATACCATTAGATTTCTAAAAAGTAACTGTGAAAGGAGTGACACAATGTAGAGATATGATGCCGTTCAGTGCAATTCAGCCATGAATATATAAAATCAACATTTTTCCCAGAACAATAAGGCCTGTTCTTTCTGTTGTTCTGCTCAAAACACCACTCAATTCCGCTGTGTTTAAAAGAAAGAATTGTATTTTCTTTCCAACGACAGCCCGAAGACACATTTACCGAAAACTATCAACCACAAACCCATCTGTGCAAACATCCGACCACATTCAGAAATATATGCAATTGAATTCAGACTTTGCCATCAGATGGCACACCATCACAAATGCTTACATGAACTCCCATCACACACTGCGAGACACAATAAGCCCTTACTAAAAGGAGCAGGGTCTTTTTTCAGAGTGGCTTTTGAACATTTCAATATCACACTACTGTAATCTACATAAATTACAGTCTGCACAGGAGAAGGAACACACACGTTTCATAAGACTGTACCTGAATATGCAATACATATTTCTTTCTTTCTTTCTTTCTCTTTCTTTCTTTCTTTCTTTCTTTCTTTCTTTCTTTCTTTCTTTCTTTTCTTTTTCTTAGCAAATTCTCCGGTTTAGAATTAGTGTTTGATAAAATCCTCCAGTGTTTCAGGGTTAGACTTATAGACATCACAAGAAACAGAGCTAAAAACAAACAACCTGCTCTTTGAAATTTGACATCTCCTTGCGTGTCCAGAGGGGATATTGGTTTTACTGTAAAAAAGTAAACTACTTAAAGCGTGACTGCATTTATTTTAGTTTTTCCCTATGAATATCAATATGTGTAGGCTTGCACTTGTTCTTCTAACACCTGTCTTCAGTTATTTAGCGCACATGGAATATGTCAAAGTGAAATGCTCTTTAAAAGAGATAATTAAATTCTTATGCTGATTCTATGTCTCCCGTGTGGCCTGTTCCTCTGTTGTGTCTAAATGTCTTACAGCCGCTGGCGCTTGGTTCTCATTGAGTCTGATGACCTGCTCAGCCTTGATGGAGGGAAGATATGGATTGTTTTTTTCTTCTATCCAATCTTTTCATTCACACTAAGTGTTTATATCCAAGTGGAAACTCAATGACATACTGGAAACTCAGTGACCTGAACAGTGCAGCAGTGGATGTCAATTAAGAGCACTGGACTCATGAGTCACCGTGCACCTGCATTAACACAGATAATGAGGCTGAGGCACTTAATGAACTGGACTGTACCGGGACTCTATTGTAACATTCATAATTGGATGATGTCTATTTTTGGACGCTTTTAGCATATTGCAGGTTAGAAGAAGCCAGTTTGGTTATTTGCCTAGAACCATTTTACAGAGTGTGATGATTATTGACACTCTAATTCCCAAGTTTGTGATTAATTTACAATTTACATGCCGTTCAGATTGATAATGGTTTAATTTGGGGTAATTTTAGGGGCAGCACATGGTAAATATTATTAAAAATATATATTATTCTGCAAATTATACAGTTGGTACAGTATGTTAAGATTACAGTCTATGGATTAATCATTAAAATAACTGAGTTGCATAGGCTACACACAGATACCGCATTATTATTATTATTATTATTATTATTATTATTATTATTACTATATGGGCGTCACGGTGGCGCAGTGGGTAGCACGATCGCCAAGAAAGGTCGCTGGTTCGAGCCCCGGCTGGGTCAGTTGGCATTTCTGTGTGGAGTTTGCATGTTCTCCCTGCGTTGGCGTGGGTTTCCTCCGGGTGCTTCGGTTATTATTATTATTATTATTATTATTATTATTATTATTATTATATGAACTTTTTTGGCATTATATATATACAAATGACACATTAAATATATATATAAAAATACATATAGACATAAGAAAGAAATACCATTTAATATTCACCCAAAAAGAACTCATGAAAAACTAATTTTAGGAAATTGAAAAGTGTATATGGTACATAATGGTAGCGTTTGTGCCAGGAAATGTAATTAAAAAAGTAAAAAAGTGTGATGATTATTAAAACATATTTTAATTCCCACACAAGTTTGTGATGATTTAACAATGTCAATTTAATTCAAATTGATAATGGTTTAATTGGGGTATTTTTAGTAGCAACATTGATATTCTGTAAATTATGCAGTTGGTATGTTAATATTAATAGTTGAAATAACCGAGTTGCATCTTATTTATTTATTTATGCACTTATGCATTTACATAGAAGAAATGTGTTGCAGAGGAAGTCAAGGATGTTTAATTGCTAACATTAAGGCTATAAATATTATCAGTGCAAAAACTGATTTTTCTTTCTAAACTTAATTTCCTGTTTTTCCCCTATGTTTCCTCTCCTGAAACTGTTCCAAAAGGTAAAGTTATAGCTGCAAGATGTTCAATTATACATGCATAGTGGCATTTATCTTAAAGACTAGTTGGGTAGCAAATATCAAGTTGGGGCCAGAAACACTGAGATATGTAGCTTTGGAAAATAAAGAGTGGATGATGCACTACAGCATTGATGTCAAAAATCATAAAGTCTGCTGTTTTGTCATGCAATGCCACGCACAATGTTGCATAAATGCTTCATAAAGCTGTCATGTTTGGTTAATGCATGTTTTACCGTCAACTGAACACACATATATAATGTATCACTGAGGTTATATCCATGCCAAGCTTAGTGGAAGGAGAGACAAGAAGAATCAATGAGCCAGAATCAATGATCTGTAAAACAGTTTGAGAGGTTTATTTATTTATTTCATTTAATTATTTGTGATAATGACCTGTACTTGGCTGACTGTGATTTAGAACAGATAACACAACAGGTTAAAAAAATAATATATAGAATAAATTAAATATGTTTAATGAAATTGTTCCAATTGCCCAAGTTTATTAAATAACTATCAAGGGGTTGGGGATAACTTTCAAAGGGTCTTTAAAACCTGAAAGTGTATAACATTTCTGTAATTGTTTACATTTTTGCATTTTGCAGAGGTGTAGTGACTTAAAGAACCATTTTTGTTTGTGTGTGTGCACATTGTAATGAAAATGAATCCATAGAAAGTTTATGCCAATGAGGAATGAGGTTTATATTCAATGACTTTCATCTCCATTATTATGGCCACACTTATCCTTCATATGTCTTTTTTGTACACATTTTTATGATGGTTATGATTATGTATGTTTTGGTATACATATATAATTCAAATGTTATGGTTATAAATGTAATGCAAAGTTTGATCTTTTAGTTTTTACAGTAAATTGGTTATGTTTAGGTTTGAAGCAAAGGTTCAAATCTAAATGATTTATTAACAACATAATAAAAGTCTATACAAGTATCTAAGTATCTTCATGATATAAAATCAGTAAATAATTGACCTTTTTGATTGAAAATATGTTATAATGTTACATTTAAAAATGTCCAATGTGTCAAGATGATACATTTCAGTGTCAATCAAAACATCTGAATGAATATGTTTTTGCTGTAAATTCCAGCACCCCCCAAAAAAAATAAAAAAAAAAAAAAAAAATGCAAATTGATTTGATGTCAATACCTTGATGTTAAAACAACATCAAATTGACATCTAACACTGACATTAAAAAACATGTCAAAATTGATTATAGGTAATTGGTTTTTGATGTGTTTCTTGACATAAATGTTCATTGTCAGTTTATGTTGTTCTGGCATCAAGATAGTTTGGATTCTTTGTAGGGATACAAAACCAGTGCAAATTTCTGATTTGAATTAAAGCTTTCAGATGAATAAAACTTATATTATAATACTTTTTGTCTCATTATTTTAGTGGTCAAAAGGGCATCAATGTGTAGATGTCAAATGGATGTCAAGGTTTTTACATCAAACTGATGTGCATTTTATCCACTGGAATGTTACATACTAATACCTCATATAAACAACGAGACCAGCCTTTTTTCCGTCAAAGACCTAAATAAATATTTGGTTTTGACGGATCAATTAAAAAAGCATTACAAAGAGCTGCATAATAATGTTATTTAATAGCCGTGCATGCCTCATTTCAGGTCACTGATGAATCCTCATTAGTCAAAGCCATTCAAGTGCTTGTCTACTTGTCTTGATATAATTTGTCCTCAATTATATGGTAGACGCTTTGAGCCAAATTCATCTGTTCATCTAAACTGTGCTGAAGCTAATCCTTTTCTGTCTTTGTGCCTTCAAAATGGCTTTTGCTAATTGATGAAAGCACGCACATTTTGCGGCCAAATTGTTTTTCTTGTTCAGGAAGCACCAGAGGCGATTTAAGCACAAACACTTAGTCCTCTGCAACCGCTTGATACACCAGGAACATAATGTGTTTTTTTTTGTGTTGTTGTCTTTGGGATTCGGTTTCCACAAAACTGTCAGCCCAGCTATGAAAGACCGAATCATCTCTATTGGCTGCCGTCAAAGCAGAATAAAAAAGAAAGAAGGAAAAAACAATAGAGAGTGATTTACTCCCACTGCTCATTATATACAAAGATTTGTTCACAAACACAGTAATTCACTTACATATAAATGTGAGACGGGGCTAAAACAAAGGCCACAGCTCTTACCACCGCAAATAAAAAATCGTTAAGAAGAGATTTTCTTTTCTTTCGCCAAAGCAAAATCTTCCTATTAAAAACTACAGTGTACTTTAAGATTAATAGACCGAACGGCTCAAACTGATGTTTCTATTTATCAGATCTGACTTTACGATCTGCAGTCCATCTGAAAGCATTTCATTTTGTAAGTGTTTTCCTAAAGTTTGCTGTAAAGATTTGATGAGCTTGCCGTTTTATCGATCCTTTTATATTTGGCGTTTATTGTGTTTTCGTTTTCCTGCACTTACAATGCTGCATTAGTATTATTACTGCTCTCACTTATAAAAAGATTCAAAATGCTTTCGGACTTGTATAGAGGAGGTGAAATGTATAATAATCTATGATGGGCTCTTTCTGTCATGGCTTTTAGTAGTGGATGAGAGTGCAATGATGAAATGAGGGATGGAGGAAAGCCAAGGGCCTGCATGTGACACGTGTGGATTCTTGTTAAGGCGAATCCTAAATGCACACGCAAAAGGAGAAAGTGAGTAGAAGAGACACTGTTGGGAAATCAGTGAAGAAGAGGTTTATGAATAAGAGATGAGAGGCAAGCAGAATCTCAGAATAAAGTGTGTAATTTAGAGATGTTCGAAGCACATATAAATATACTGTATTGCTGACTGCCCATTTTGCCTAGTAGGACATGTTGATGAAACAAGAATCTAGTCTTTTCCGTACAAGTTGACAAGATTTTTGAGCTTTTTATTTA
This sequence comes from Danio jaintianensis, assembly GCA_903798115.1. Lineage (NCBI taxonomy): Eukaryota > Metazoa > Chordata > Actinopteri > Cypriniformes > Danionidae > Danio > Danio jaintianensis. The sequence continues at coordinate 25,164,470 of CAIGQV010016735.1, forward strand.
AAAAAAAGATTTTACCCCCATCAGCTCTTTTCTATGGAACACAAAGTTTAATAATTGGTTAACTGTTTTTTTTATTCTTTTCTAAACAACAACAAGAGTTGATATAGGGAGCAAACGTACAGTAGGTGACATATTACATTTACTTGAGTAGAGTAGATTTTAATGTAGCTACTTTAACTCAAATTTCGCTCTCTCATTTTCATTCATTCAAACTAGTGGTGCATATTAATAGATTAATATAAGGAATAGTGAATGAGGGTATGGAGGGCAAACACAGTCAGCATTTTACCACATATAAAATATGAGTGATTTAAGCACCGGTTCTACCAGTGGCCCACACACATTTTAATATCATTGGATGTGAGAGATGTTGGTAACATTTTACCAAGGGGGCGTTCATAACACTGCCATGAAACATTCATAATCATGACATGACACATCAGTGGAGAGGCCGGTAATGTGGGAGAACCTCAGCGCCTACTTTTGAACTAAGTGTATAATGACTGGTTTCTTATATTTTTTTATCTCTAATTGATTTAATGAGGTGTTAATGAGATTTCTGAGTATCCAACAGTCATTTGCAAAAATGTGTCGAGTCCTAAATGATTCACTTTACCGTGAGGTCTCTAGAAAGCAGACTTAATCATTCAAGATTTTTTAGACCTATACTGTGACCGGACATTGGAAAGTAGACAGACAGGAAAGTTTGGAAAGCAGAGAATGCAAGAGAAGAGGGCAAGGACTGGCAAAAAACCACAAGCCAGGAATCAAACTCGTATTGCCATGAGCACCATAGTGCCATGCAACCACAAAGCTATTGCCGATGACGAAAGGAAACTTTTTAGTCTAATCTTGATTTTTATTTTACTGATTCTGATATTCAATTAATTCATTTTCTATTCAGCTTAGTCCCTTTATTAATCTGGAAACGCCACAGTGGAATGAACCGCCAACTTATCCAGCATATGTTTTACACAGCGGATGCCCTTCCAGCTGCAACCCATCTATGGGAAACACCCATACACACACATACACTATGGACGATTTAGCTTGTCTTTGAACTGTGGGGGAAACCGGAGCACCCAGAGGAAACCCACGCAAACACAGGCTCGAACCAGCGACCTTCTTGCTGTGAGGCGATCATGCTACTCACTGTGCCACTGTGACGCCCATATAATAATAATAATAATGCGGTATCTGTGTGTAGCCTATGCAACTCAGTTATTTTACTGATTAATCCATAGACTAAATAAAGATTTACAGATCAGCCAGATTTCCGTTTGAACCGATAAAAAATTTATTTGATAATTTTTTGTGTCCTGAAAAACAAGTAATAAATAAAACTGTGGGTGTTTTACTGTGGTTTTTTACAGTGGATATGTTTCACAAACACATTCCTATTATTCACATTCTACTGCTCAGTTCTCTGCCATTTTTTTCTATATAGGAATTTTATTCATGAACATAAATCATTTACGTCTATTTAATATTCAAATTAAATGAAATAGAATAACAATGTTGTATGTGACTAATCAAACAAAATCATTATAAAAATGTATAGTTCCAAAAATAACACCAAGAAGACTGCATTTTAATTCAGTATTATTAGATTATGAAATTATTTGTAACATTTTTCATTAAAAGGTAATACTAATATCAAATTAAATCCACCCAGTAGGTGGCAGTAAAACACTGTCTTAATTCATTCAAATGGAGAAACTGAACAAAACAATAATAGATCAGTAAATAATAAATGATGAAACTGATTGCATTTATAGATGACATACTTACTAGGTATATGTGAAGATGTAATAAATAACTTTACTCATGCTGGAACATTTACATATAACAGATAATATAAATTTATATTCATAGAAGCGTCAAAGTAAAAATAAATCCATTATTGATTAAATAAAATAAAACTTAATTAAATAAACTTAATTAATAAGTGAAAAGGTTGCAAACATATATTTTTCTTGATAAACAATAGCTTATTCCTATTCTTAATAATTTAAACAATCATTTTTAAACTCAGCAGTTCAGTATTGAAAGAGAAACATTTGGACACATGTTGTACATTTTTCAGAGAAGTATCGCATTCATTTAAAGGTAAACCGGAACTAAAAATACACTGCGTTGCCGATAGGGGGAAGTGAAGTGACGTCATTTTGAAAAGGGTCTATAGTCAGACTTTTTCATTTTGTGCAAGAGGGGGACTTTAAATTTTATTCACAAACTAAATGACTAAAGTTTTACAGAATTAAATAATTACATTCATAATGTACATTCAGTATTCACACGTTCTTATAATTGTTGCATGTTTTCTATGCAGGATTTTTTTGCTTTAAAATATTTTTGTCTGGGTGGACCAGCCTTCAGTCTGAGTGGGCCAGTACCACCGTGGCCCTTATGTAGCCTCGCCACTGTGACACATGTATATGAATGTGATTTTATGCATGCTTATGACAAGTGTCATTAAGTCAATCGTTCAGTTGTCATTTTAAAATGCAAAGGTGACATTGTTTGTGATGTCTTTGTTATTTGACATAATCAAATACATCATAACCTGTGTTTGTCTGACAAAACTTGTCATGAATCTGTAAAAAAAAAAATGAGTCATGATGTTTTTAATAATATATTTTAATACATACCACTACTGAAATATCTGTCAAGGTTCCAATACTCATTTTTCACATATCCTCTCCAACAGTGACTTTGACATGCCTCCTGTACAGACTAAATGTTGGCAAAGGATTGCATATAATCTTAATAATTTCTGCAAATGAATCACTAGCGCTTTATTGTAAAAGGAGAGCACAGTCATACAATCACAGAAAATGCATGAGCTCTTAAATAGGCCTAAAAACATGAACTATTATTACTCTCCATCATTGCATGTGCACTCTCAGACTGTGTGCAATCACAATCTAAAATTGAAAGCAGAAATGATTTCTTTTTGCTCCTGCACTAACGTTACGCTTTGTCAAAAAGTATCAAGTATTTAGAATAGATTCATGCCTGACAGCTGAAATTGCTACCGGAAATCACATTGACTGTATCGTTAAATACAACCCCAAATACGAAGAGGTTGGGACAGTATGGATAACTCAAAAAAAAAAAAAAGAAAGTAGTGGCTTCCAAATTTACTTTGACTTATGACAATATGAACACAAAATATTTCATGTTTTGTCTGGTCAACTTCATTTCATTTGTAAATATACATCCTTTCCTGTCATTCAGACCTGCAACACATTCCAAAAAAGTTGGGACAGAAGCAATTTAGGGCTAGTACTCAGGTAAATTGATTAAATGATGTGATTTGAAGCAGGTGATGTCAACAGGTGATTGTAATTATGATTTGGTACAAAAGCAGCATCCAAGAAAGGTCTAGTCCTTTAGGAGCTAAGATGGGCAGAGGATTGCCAGTTTGTCAACAAATACGTGAGAAAATTATTGAAATGTTTAAAAACAATGTTCCTCAAAGAAAGATGGGAAGACATTTAGATATTTCACCTTCAACAGTGCATAACACCACTAAAAGATTCAAGAAATCTGGAAGAATTTTAGTGCATAAAGGTCAAGGGCACAAGCCTAAGCTGAACTATGTGATCTCCAATCCATCATACATCATACATCAAGCATCGTCATTTATCTATAAGTGATATCACCACATGGGCTCAGGACTACTTTGACAAACCTTTGTCAAGTACCACAACACGTAGTTACATCCACAAATGGCAGTAAAAACTGTACTGTGTTAAAAGGAAGCCCTATGTTAAGACTGTCCAGAAGCACCGTCAACCTCTCTGGGCTCGGCGGCATCTGGGATGGACCATCAAACAGTGGAAAAGTGTACTGTGCTCAGATGAATCAGTCTTTCGGTATTTTTTGGTAGAAATGGAAGCCATGTGCTCCGGACCAAAGAAGAAAAGGATCATCCAGACTGTTACCAGCAAGAAGTCCAAAAGCCAGGGTCTGTGAGGCATCAGGAGAATGTATGGCACATTTTGAAGCACAAAATGTGCCAATGAAGACCCCGTACTGTTGCCCACCTTAAGACTTGTTTGCAGGAAGAATGGGACATAATTACACCTGAAACACTTCACTTGGTGTCTTCAGTCCCTAAATGTCTTTTAAGGGTTGTGAAAAGGAATGGCAACACTTCCAAAAAAGTGGTAAAAACTTTTTTTGAAATGTGTTGCAAGAACCAAAATTGGAATACATGTTTATTTTAAGAAAAAACAAAACAAAAAACCAATACAAATCACATTAAATAATGTTTGTTGTATTGTCTGCAATAAAATACAAGTCAAAGTAAATTTAGAAATCGCTCCTTTTTTTTTTCATTTGCATTTTCCATACCCTGCCAACATTTTCTAATTTGGGGTTGTAAATGTGCTGGGACTTGAACCTGTAACCTTCCAACTTCAAGTCCAACTCACTGAACATTAGGCAACAGAACTACTGTATTGTAAAGACAGAAATACACAATGAGCATATAAGAAAAAAATATATATAATTGTTCAATGTTTATATAAAAATAAAAGCCTAAATTAAAATCTGTTCATCGTGTAGGCTAAAGTGAATGTGTCTTTTTCTGAAGACTTTTTTTTAAACTTCTCAAAGCTAAATAATGGGGAAACAAATGTCAAAAAATAAATATTTGTATGGTCGTATACTATGTGATTTTGCCAGTGGTATTGAAAATGATTAGTTGTCATTAAATTACAATTCATGCATGAAGTTAAACCATGCAAAAAAAATTAAATAAAGTCTGAGTAATTTATCAAAATCGGAGTCATTTTTAGAAGAGTACATTGTACTTTACTTTTAGCAATGATCCGTAACAGTACCTTTACTTAAGTACAAATTTCACTACTCTTTTCACCTCTGTCAATTAGCATTTGCAGTTTTATTCATCACATTTTAGAATTGGACTCACTTGGAAACAAGGTGATAATAAACAAACAAAAAAGTACTGTATTCTGCAAACAGTGGAAAACACAGAAAAAGACAGTTCATAAATACTTTATATAAATGCACATTTTGCATGAATTTGTAGTTTCATTTATATGTTTTCATACCATCAGCTCATAGTGGCAGTTATGTTTAGGAGTTGGATTTTTTTTCCTAACAAAAAAATCATACATTTAATACAAATGAGATTTCCAGAAACTGTAATGACTCTGCACCACTGTTTGAACCATGCTGTTTCATATGGGAAATATGGGAAAATAAAACAATAAAGGTGTATGCTGTAAGATCACATGCCTTATTAATGCAGTTTGTGATGCTGTTTTCAATGTTACTTTAAACAGTGATTTTTGCAAATGCAAATTGTTCGATGTTAGTAATAGTAAGTACCACTCGCATTTTGGGTGAATTAGTGGCTAATTTGTATGAACTCATTTGTACATTTTCAAAAACATACATTTTCATACAAGAGACTGCACAAATTCGTACAAATTAGGCACTAATTATTCATAATGTAAAATGTTTTTTTGTAAGATTGGGCTGGAATTCTTGAACTATGATGTTGCTTTTGGGAAACACACTTCTGACTGTGTTTTGTGTCTGATTGTGTTACATCATGACCCATTTTTTGTGATTCAATATGTACAGGTAAATTGAATCTTGCTGCATCTCTCCTGGTTTGACAAGAACGACAAGACTGTTTGACAAAGGAACAAAAAGTTCCACTGAGCAAAAAAGCATCCGCCAGTGTAATTTCAATCTATATAGGTTTTTAATTTTCTTTAACAAGACTTAAAGTTATTTCAAAAACAAACAGTGGTCTATTATTAAGTTCCCCCAACGATTAAACCTTTTTCTTTGATCTGCATCCTCAATCTTTAAATGCTACTTTTATTGACCACAAGGTGACACCAAACACTCACAAAAATACCCTTGAGATTAATTTGGCTGCTCCTTAGTGTAAACTCTATGTCCTATAGATTAAATGCTTCATTATATTTAATCTGCGAAAAAAAATATGAACACTTACAGTACAAGAGAATGCTGACAACGAGCTGCTACTGGCTTCCATCTAAACCACAGAGCTATTTTCCCTCACGGTGCAGTTAAACATGAAATCTGGAGTGTCAGTGTATGTGTGCGTTTGCAGAAATCCTTGTGTCAATACATCAGTTATCACAGTTGACTGCCTCCTCAGCTTCCCCTTTATGACACCATGCCATTTTCTGACTCTCAGCTGCTGAAAGACATGAAAGGCGCAGATGGGGAATGAGAAGGGATTGCTGCAAAATGCAAAGGATCCTGTAATGAGTGTTTAGCGCATCAAAAGGTCCACCCCTTTTTTCTGTAGGATGAACCAAATGCATTTGTTGCGCCCCCTCTCCCACTGTTCAGTGCCATCAAATTCCCATTCTTGGATAATGAAGATGTAGCTCACCTGGCAGTGACTGGAAGGTGGGAGGTGACAGACGGGGCGACTCAAACCTCCATATGGCCACAAGAACACAGTCACCTCACCTTCACCACCCCATCAACCACCCTGATCCAGGATGTCCTTGCCTCCTCATCCTCTAAAACAGACTTTTATTATTTTAGGAACAAATTGACACATGCAGTTTGGTTCAGTGATATGATCTTTTACACAAATAAAAACAATGCATTTTACCATATTATAGGAAGTCATTTTAGCATTTAATCTATTTTAACTGAGAAAAAACAACAACTTTTTGGTGTGGTAAAATCTAATAAATGTACTGTCATAATTTTTTAATTGTAATATTTAATGTCAAGGATAACTATAATTATTATAATCCCCCCCCCCAATAAAAAAATTACATATTTACTTGGAAAGAGTTAAATATCAGTATTCATTTATTTGTGATATTTAAATGTGTTCTAATCTTTTCAAATAAACCTAGTAATATTACAAACATTTGAATAGAAAAGTATTGACTTGGTCAGCATAGGTTAATTTATTTGTTTTGTGTTGGGACAACATGAAAAAATTGTGTTGGTGTAACTACCTGGGTAATGGATGTGTAGTTCCCAGCATACTTTGCATAGTATTGCAATAAGAGGAAAACAAATAGAAAGTTATCTTAGGTGTTTTAAGTGAGATTTTTAGTGTTTAATCTTCATTAGTTTAAAGATTGAGAAGAGTTTCAAGAAAGTTGAGAGGGTTACCACCTTGCTGAAGAGTAGCACTCATGCTATGGTATTGGCAGCTTTATTGACAACATTATTTGATGCTTCACTCAGAGAGCCATAACTTTGCTTATGCTAGTTCTGATCGGTAATCATTTAAGCAATTTTACTCTGGTGTTTAATTTGCTCAAACAAAGGTGAAATAACATAATTAGAAGCATACTGAATGTCTCATCAACACTAAAATACATCAAACGTACACAGTTAACGTCTTTGTAAATTACAGTAATTAACTGTAATGTGAACTGTATATTAATTTAGGACAGTTATACATTGTTAATGTATTTTAAAGTTCCATTGTGAAAGTTACTGTATATTTTACAGTAAAGCTATACATCCAATTCTATAAATACATTTACAGCAAGATAAATGGTGCTGTAAATGTAAATACAGTACTTTTGCTGAAATTGATTTACAGTAAGTTGCTGACAACTGCTGCCAGAAAGTTACTGTAGATTCTCAAGGGAATTGTTAACAATGTACTACACTCAACCAACATATTTTAATATTTAAATCATGTTTAATCAAGATAATCTGTTCATGTTAAATAAACACCAGTATTTTCATTTATTCATTCATTTTTTCTTCGGCTTATTCCCATATTTATCAGGGGTTGCCACAGCAGAATGAACCGCGAACGACTACGACATATGTTTTACGTAGCGGATGCCCTTCCAGCCGCAACTCATTACTGGGAAACACCCATACACTCTCGCATTCACACACACTCATACATTACAGCCAATTTAGTTCATCCAACTCACCTATAGTGCATGTCTTTGGACTTGTGGGGAAACCGGAGCACCCGGAGGAAACCCACACAAACACAGGGAGAATATGCAAACTCCACACAGAAATATCAACTCACCCAGCTGTGACTCGAACCAGCAACCTTCTTGCTGTGAGGCGGCAGTGCTAACCACTGAGCCACCATGCCTCCCACCAATATTTTAAGCTAGTTTAACATCATCATGCTATTTTATTTGAGTGTACTACCAGTATAATATTACCAGTACTTATTTAGATTTTTTTATTTAGAAAAATACTATTTAAATATTATTTAGATACTATTATTCATTCTATTAAGTATTAGTATTCTACACACTCATTGGCTACTGCTTATTGTTTAGTTATTATAAACTTTTAAAAAGATACTAGTAATTTTTATGTAGAAACTAATCCTTATTCATTAGAAACCCACGCAAACACAGGGAGAACATGCAAACTCCACACAGAAATGCCAACTGACCCAGCCGAGGCCCGAACCAGCGACCTTCTTGCTGTGAGGCGATCGTACTACCCACTGTGCCACCGTTACGCCCTTTTGCATCACTCTTTTTAAGTAAAATTAATTTTAAACTGAATTCTTCCTCCCCTGAATATTTACGGCGTATTAAACAATGCCATAATGCACTGTACCAAGCACGCACATTACATCATCATTTTAATTTACTTATGTCGTTTTTATGACGGTATTTTCAAAAACTTCCACTTTGTAAACAGTTTTTAGGTTTATGCATTTTCAGTCCCCAAAACCCAGTTGTCAAGTAAACGAATAGGCAAAATGCATAAAAACAGTGTACAGCTTTTGACTGAAAAAGCTGTAGTGTAATAAGCCCCTTAGTTATGTATACTTAATTATACAAGTTAACTTGAAATTTTATAGAGTACTTACAAAAATCACAGTTAAATCCAACCTTAAATTAATTGAAATTGAAATCTAATTCAACGTTTTCTTAATACAATCTGATGCAATGCATTTTGGCAACTAGAAATCGGCTTCTGCTCAGTTTAAGTTCACTTTAATCGAATCAAATTTTATTGAATTTTATTTTTGAACAGTTGAACACATTGAACAGCTCAAAATGAAACAAAAATAATTTCATTTGTTAAAAATTTCACGTCATGCAGCTTACAGTAAAATTTGTCATATTTTATGTTTTACTTAATATCAACCTAACTACAATGCTGAGATGACTTATTTTTTAATTTACTTACGCTTACGCATTTATGACCTTTTAATTTTACCTTTTTTTAGCACACCTTTATAGTAGTTGTTGAGCTTAACATTTTCATTTCAGTGTCCCTCCACCTGTTTTTCTACAGCAAATCTTTAGGACATTGTATGTTCTAAAATTGTTCTAAATATTTGCATACAAAATATGCATAAAAATGGGTCAGATATGTTGTTTTTATATTAGATATGCACATAAACTACTAAGGAAATGTATTTCAAGAAACATTCTATGCACATAAAAAAAAAAAAATTATATATATATATATATATTTTGGCTTATCAAGTTGCTTACTGAACTAACAATTCTACAAACACCCGAAAGCAAAAGTCCACCATTAAAATGATTATGTATAGTTACCTCAAAGAATTTCCAATTTTTTTATGCAATATTAAATTAGCAACTTAGAATGGAAGCAAATCTACTAAGATATCAACAGGCGGGGCGACTGGAGTCTCCATATGGCCACAAGAACACTATCACCTGACCTCACCTTCACCACTCTCACCAACCATCCTGATCCAGGACCTCCTCGCCTCCTCCCTCTCTAATCACTTTACTAACGCGCACAGGCCTGACCCTGCTCCCAGATCAGCGAAAAAGGCCAGGCTCTGCATGAATCCTGCTCCATTACAGGTCTCAGTTGGAAGTGTGGAGGTAAATGAGAATCCGATGATGGATCGGGGTATGTGGGGGGATGCTGTGGGCGGTAAATCACAGCCAGTGTCCTCAGTATATCCGTGTCACTCCACCTCTCATTACTGTAATGAACTCATGGGAGTATGTGGGCACTGCGAGGGACCCACAGGCTGCAATCTGTTTGATTAGCGCAATTTACAAATTACTTGAGTCTCGGCTATAGTCCTCAGACGGTGGCATTCATCACAGACTGTTTCACTTACTAGATTACGATTGAAATTAAATAAATAAAGAGGGTTGCCTAATGCATGGCCGTGCATAAGGAAAAGGCAGCGACGATAATCGGCTACCGTGTGCTTCTGCAGATAAGGTGAGATTTGCATGAAAGGATACAGTGTTTTATGTTCCGCTGCAATTATGTTTAGCGGTATTTTTCTCTCTTGATCCAGTGCATTTTAAGGTCAGTTGATGGCTGGATCAATAAACACGCAGATAGGATTTGAAACGTAATTATAAATATAAATCATTTTTTGAGAGCAGTCTATTTTTTTTCTTGGTCGTTTGTAGCAGCAGCAGAAGCAGCGTGGCAGAATATGCTAATTAATGTTTGCATATGTGTAGATGAGTCAGTGTTTGCTTAATATGTAAATAATGCATGCACGCTAATGCCTCAGGTTGACTTTTTTCTCTGTAGGTTTTAAAGGCACATCTATCAACACTTGGTGACACGGATGGGACTGATTATGCAGATACGATGTTCTTGGGTAAATATATGGCCATTCTGAGTGTGTAAAAACGCCATTCTGTTTGCTTTGAAAATCTCTTTTTTTTGTGAACTAAATGCTACTTGAGCGAAACAGTGATGTTAAAAGTAAATTGCAAATATTGTAAAGTATTGTAAAAAAAAAGTCACAATTGTGAGATTAAACAAAAGTCAAACATGTAAACAACAATTTTGAAAAAGTCAGAATTATAATATGTAAACCCACAATTGCAACCCAGGCTCATTCTGAAAATGTACCACCATATACTTTTCTAGAGAGCGCCAAATACATCCCAGGAGGTACATTTTAATGCAGTTTTTGTTTTCATGAATCCACCAGAGGCCGCTGTCTACGCTTTTTGAGATCTCAAATTTCTCTCGCGAGTGCTATTCGCGCCTGCTCTTTTCGCGGAAATCCACCAGAGGCCGCTGTCTACTGATGACTGACTGACTGACTGATCGACTGACCCACCCTCCTTCTTCCCTAAACCCAACCAATAGTGTTTTCAAAAGCACCGATTGACTCGTCCACCCACTTCCCTAAACCCAATCGACAGTTTTAAAAAGCAATCCAGAAAAACAGCACTCGCCTGATTTTAACAAAATTTTCAGATTACACCACATTCTCATCGTTATTTACTTGTTTATTTTATTTTTTGGCTTATGTTTTTGCCTTACCCACTTTCTGGAACCGTTCTTGGCCAGACTCGAACCCCGTCGTCATGCTCAACTCCTCTCTGCATCTCAAGTCTGCTGACGTACATGGCGAGCTACTGGTCAAACTGGTAACAGCGGGAAAGCCATTTTTAAAGACGAAATGTAGCCATATGTACTTCTGGATCCATAATTTGCGATCTCCAGAAATGTATATAGGACTATGTTTTCAGAATGAGCCTATGTTGCACAATTGTGAATGAAAGAAACTTGAAATTATATATACAAAACTGTGATATTACATTGTGAAAAAAGAATGGAGAGAAATTGGGGCAGAAAAAAAAAAAATAGCAAAAACTTCCTCTCTTCTTCTTCTCTTCTATTTTATGTTAAAACTCCATTGAGAAAACATACATAATGCATAGTTATGCTTGGAAACTATAGAGGGTTTGCACTTATGTCAAGATTTGGTCAGTTACCCATACGTACAGTCATACTGGTGATACTCAGAAGTAAACAAAAGCATGGATTGTACATGGATTAATGTACTACAATTACATTGTTCTGCCTATATGCTACATATCATATAGTCATAAACCACATGAAAAAAAAAATAGAGGCTTCTAAATCCTTTTTAGATTTAGTGAACATGAAAATGTACAATATTTTGACAAAAATTATTTATGTGATAAAATACACTTATGAGCAGCATTAAGATATTAGCCTAATATTTTACTTAATTGATCAGAAATTATTAGAACAAATGTTGTCAAGCTCCTTGCCCTGGAAATTCAGTTTTGGCAACCACAAATCCCTTTTTCCCTGATGTTCTTTTCTGCTTTGATTTTATATCATTTTTTGGCAGTCTGTAGTAGGCTACTCTAAATGTATTTTTTTGGTCTAGTAAAGCCCCAAACATGGCATAAACATATAAAATCCAGCAAAACAATCAGCAACATTTGTGAGTTTAATTAAGTTCATTGGCATTGTTCATTATGTCCAATTGATGACGCATCATGAAACACTCTATGAAACTACAAAATGCACTTCACTTCTTTCATGTCTGTTAAGGAATGCTGACAATGGCTGCTAATCAAAAACATTTGATAACATTATAATTATACTTAAGTCAGTTAATAGCATTTACCCTGTTCTCTATGAGCTGTCTTTCTATGAATTTTAATAAAAAAATATATATATAAAAAAAAACAGGTTCCACAAACTTTGATAGTTTAATTACAGAACTCTAAATGTTTTATCTGGAAATCATTTTTGACCACTAATGCAAAATAATAATAATAATGCATAATAATTCTAAATAATAATAATAATGCAAAATAATAATAATAATGCATAATAATGCATAATAATAATAATAACAACAACAACAACAACAATAATAATAGCCTTCACTTTATATCAGACTTCTGGGTGATAATGATGACAAGCAAATAATTGTGCAAGGTAGCAATTTATTTATAATAAATCCAAAATGTGTTATGCAAGGATCAGACAAGTGTTTTCAGAAATAACCACATTTTTAAAAAAAGAAAATAACCCCCAATTTGAGGCCAAATGCATTTGCACATGAGCTTCACCAGGCTTATCGCGGTGGCACTGTGAATGCCTCATGGCAAGGTCACCAGAGCAGCAGAGTCAGCTGGACGCTTTTTTTTCCCGCTTGCTCTGCAGGGTGGATGAGGTGTCCAAAACCAAACATGACCACTGGGCAGTGTTTACATCCTTAAAAAAGGACACACTCTATTGTTATGAACTGTTGAGAAGGCACACTTTTTTTCTGCCTCCATAACATCAGTAAATGAACACAGAAAACTCTCTAATACTTTCTACATCTATTGTAGAAATATCACTGCTGTCTGAAATGGGGCTAATGGATCAACATGCTCTCCCTATAGAAGTCTGGAATATACAGTTGTGATTGAAATGGCTCAACAATTGAAAAAGATTTGATGTATTTTCAGAAATAATGTAATTTAGATCATTATTTCAGTGTTTTCATTTTTATGGAACTGCTATTTTGGTGTGTGACGGGCTCATTGTCCTCCATAAAAACTGCAGTCTGATTGGATGATAAACACTAGACAGGGATCATGTTGCTGAAGGAGCTTCTGGTGAAAATTTGAATTCACTCTCTCATGTAGCTTTAAGATGCCAAACTCCTGCTTCTTAAACACTTCACCTCAACCTTTTATGGGTTCAGTAGAGTACGATACGTTACAGTATGCATTTTTGTCAATTTCCACTGTCAAAAGTACCAAAATCTGTACCATACCACTTTTTGGCACCCTTTCTAAAGGGTACCTAGCACAACAGAATGGGTGAAGCTAGTCTTGCAGCTGTACACTGTTGGTTTACAGAGCAATCAAGCACCATTTTTAAACACACAGCTGAGACATGGCACTGTAATAATACAACGTGCAGCAATGATCCAAGCTTGAACAAAGATTGTCGTTTTCTTTTTCTGACAAACAGCAACATGCCATGAAGCGAGAACAGGAAACAGGAACAGGAACCAAAAGGGGACCATTGACAGTGAAGCCTGATCAAGGTGACCCATACCTAACCGCACTATACTAAACTGTACCTCTTAGCAGAAACAATTGTTCCCCTTCATACGGGAACTTCAACATGCGTCTGGAACAGACTATGGGAGTGCGTCAGACGACCAATCACTCTGAAGAGTAAGAAAACGGGCCAATGAAATGCCAAATTGCATTGGCAGAGCTCTGCTCCACAGCTGGCAGCAATGAGCTATCAGCGCTATATAAGCTGCATGCTGTGGAGTGAGCCTCAGAATTTCTGCTTCAGACCCTCTCACGAGACTGAAGACCTTAATCTGCCAACCTGACTAGCGAGAAAGTGTCAGCGCTTATCACCAGTGCGGGAGAAGACGCAACAGCGGCGTTTCATCTGGGTTTTACGTCCCCTGGGCGTTTCACTGGTGTACTAAAAGAGCAGTTTCACACTAAAAGGGCAGAATTCCCTAAGAGAGCACACGGTCGCATAACGCGTCTTTTTAAAGATGTCGTTCCGACCGTGCATTTCTGGACGCGGTGGTTTCCTCTCCCCGGATGACAGGCACGAGCATTGCATCACATGTCTGGGGGTCCGGCATGTGGATGCGGTGCTCGCGGACAGTTGCTGCCCTCACTGCGAGGGCTTAACTGTCGCACAGCTAAGGTCGCGGCGCACCCTGGCATTAGGGTGCGTCACCCCTGCTGCTCCTCGCCATGCGGTTAGCACACGGGCAGACCTGAGGGTTACAGTGGGGGCTTATCCGCCGCCTTCGGGCTCGCGGACCCCTCACTCCTCAGCTGGCTCTGTCCAAGCTTCTAGTGAGACCGCTGGTCCATCCCCCGGGATGGCCGCGCTTTCATTAGATGACACCGGGGACGTGATGTCTATCGCTGCATCGGAGGGCGGGCTAACATGCTCCGATGAAGATCCGGACCCTCTGCCACCCTCCGGGGTGGTTAGTGTGGCCTCGGGTCTGGAATCGGACATGTTAGCCGTGTTATTCCGGGCTGCTTCGGCCGTGGGTCTGGAGATGGCTTGTCCCCCAGCACCACGGCCGGACCGCTTAGATGGGTGTTATGTGGGGGCTAGAAGGGCAAGACCCTCCAAACCCCCCGTCCCTTTCTTCCCGGAGGTACACAGTGAGCTCACGCAGGCATGGAGGGCACCTTTCTCTACCCGGTCCTCGTGCGCTTCCGCTCTCACCACCCTTGATGGTGGAGCAGCCAGGGGTTATGAGGCGATACCCCAGGTGGAGCGCGCTATCACGGTCAATCTTTGCCCGCGGGGCGCCTCCACCTGGAGAGGTCCACCCAGACTCCCTTCCAAAGCGTGTAGGTTATCTGAGTCCCTCGTGGCCAGAGCCTACACTGCTGCGGGACAGGCTGCATCCGCTCTGCACGCTATGGCCACCTATCAACGCTACCAAGCGGAGAAGTTGGCTGAGCTGCAGGAGGGTGGTTCTTCCCCGGGCTTGATGCATGAGCTCCGCACGGCAACTGATTACGCTCTCATGACCACCAAATCGGCTGCTCGTGCCCTGGGGAGGACGATGGCCACATTAGGGGTCCAGGAACGCCACCTCTGGCTAAACCTGGCCGAGATGAGAGACGTTGACAAAGCTCGCTTTCTTAACGCTCCCATTTCCCAGGCTGGCCTGTTCGGCGACACCGTCGGGGACTTTACCCAGGAGTTCTCGGTGGTGAAAGAGCGGTCCCAGGCGATGGGTGAGATCATCTACCATCGGGCTCGGAAAACTGCTCTCCCCGCTGCCCCATCTACCTCGGCTGCTCCTCGCCGAGGGCGTCCACCCGCGGTCCCAAAACCGGCTCCGCTCCCGCTGCCCGCTCCACCGGCTAAGCGGCAACGCCGAGCCTCCCGCGGGACTGCGACGCCACCGCCCCAGGGCGCCGTTAAGTCCGGTAAATGGACCGCGAAGCGTCCCTGAGACGGGCCATCCGGAGAGGAGGGAACCTGCTCTTTCCTCGGTGGAGGACCGAGGACACCTACAGTCAGCAGAGACTTTAAAAGCACCACTGCTGGCCTCCGGGCCAGTGGTACCCAAAAAAGAGCAAATTTCTCTCTCTCCGGATGTGCAAACCCGAGCCCTGCCAATCTGGGAGCTCCGCCTTCCAGCTCGCAGCGCCGGGCCCCTTCGCCACAGGCTCACGGAGTGCAAGAGGACGGGCTCCTTTCTCTCACTCCAGCCTCATCACGGGATCCAGGGAGGAAGGTAAGAGACACTCTCTTATTTTCGGCTCTTCCTCGGCCTGCTCTGCTTCCCGGGGTGAGCACTCCCCTCCCGAGCTGCCCCTCTGTTGGCATGTCATTGATCAGTCCGATGGTGCCATTAGCGCGGGCTCTGCCAGCCTGGTTAGCGCTGCCCAGCCCGTCGCGGTGGCTCATGCGGACGATCAGACTCGGCTATGCGATTCAGTTCGCTATCCGCCCTCCCAGGTTCACGGGTGTTCATACTACGAGGGTTTCCCTCGAGAGCGCCCCTGTCTTGCAAGAGGAGATTGCTGTCCTCCTGGCGAAGGATGCAATCGAGCAGGTTCCTCCAGCCGAGATGAAACGTGGGTTTTACAGCCCGTATTTCATCGTGCCGAAAAAGAGCGGAGGGTTAAGACCAATCCTAGATCTGCGCAGACTGAACCGTCATTTACACAAAATGCCGTTCAGGATGCTCACGCAGAAGCGCATTTTCCGGTGCGTCCGTCCTCAGGATTGGTTTGCAGCTATAGACCTGAAGGACGCGTATTTTCATGTCTCCATTCTTCCACGCCACCGTCCATTTCTCCGGTTTGCGTTCGAAGGACGAGCATGGCAGTACAAAGTCCTCCCCTTCGGGCTCTCTCTGTCTCCGCGGGTTTTCACCAGGCTCGCGGAGGGTGCCATTGCGCCGCTTCGGCTTGCGGGCATCCGCATCCTCAATTATCTCGACGACTGGCTGATCCTAGCCTCGTCTCGCGATCAATTGATTATGCACAGGGACAGGGTGCTTCGGCACCTCGACCAGTTGGGGCTTCGGGTCAACCGAGAGAAGAGCAAACTTTGCCCAGTGCAGAGGATCTCTTTTCTCGGGCTGGAGCTGGACTCGATCTCTATGATAGCGCGCCTCTCGGATGAGCGCGCCAGGCTAGTGCTTTCCTGTCTGAGCAAACTCGACAGGAACATAGTGGTTCCACTGAAGTATTTTCAGAGGCTCCTGGGGCATATGGCATCCGCAGCTACGCCGCTCGGTTTGCTTCATATGAGACCACTTCAGCGCTGGCTTCACGATCGGGTCCCCAGACGGGCATGGCGCGCGGGCACACACCGGGTGCGTATCACTCCGCTGTGTCGCCGCACCTTCAGTCCTTGGACGGATCTTGCTTTTCTACGGGCCGGGGTGCCCCTAGGGCAAGTATCCAGGCATATTGTCGTATCGACAGATGCCTCCAGCACGGGCTGGGGGGCCGTGTGCAACGAGCACGCAGCTGCGGGTTCGTGGTTCGGACCCCGTCTGCGTTGGCATATCAACTGCCTAGAGCTGTTGGCAGTGTTTCTTGCTCTCCGCCGCTTTTTACCGGTGTTAGAGCAGAAGCATGTGCTGGTCAGGACGGACAGCATGGCAACGGTAGCTTATATCAACCGTATGGGAGGTATACGTTCTCGTCGCATGTCACAGCTCGCTCGCCGTCTGCTCCTCTGGAGTCATACGCGGCTGAGTTCGCTGCGTGCCATTCATATCCCGGGCGAGCTCAACCATGCAGCCGATGTGCTCTCACGGCAGCAAACGCTTCGTGGAGAATGGAGACTCCACCCCGGTACGGTCCAGCTGATATGGGAGCAATTCGGGAAAGTCCAGGTCGACCTGTTTGCTTCTCTCGAAAGCACCCATTGCCAGTTGTTTTATTCCCTGACCGAGGCCCCCCTCGGCACGGACGCGCTGGCTCACAGCTGGCCACCGGGCATGCGCAAATATGCGTTTCCCCCAGTGAGCCTAATCGCACAGACACTGTGCAAAGTCAGGGAGGACGAGGAGCAGGTCTTGTTTGTTGCGCCTCTCTGGCCCAACCGGACCTGGGTTCCCGAACTCACACTCCTCGCGACGGCCCCTCCCTGGCGCATTCCCCTGAGAGAGGACCTCCTCTCCCAGGGACGGGGCACCCATTGGCACCCGCGCCCAGATCTCTGGAACCTCCACGTGTGGTCCATAGACGGAGCGCGGAAGACTTAGGTGACTTACCGGCGGCGGTGGTTAACACCATCACTCAGGCTAGAGCACCCTCTACGAGGCATGCCTACGCCCTGAAGTGGAGTCTATTCACTGAGTGGTGTGCTTCTCATCGAGAAGACCCCCGGACTTGCCAGATTAGCGTTGTGTTATCCTTCCTTCAGGATAAGTTGGAGCGTAGGCTGTCCCCCTCCACACTGAAGGTTTATGTGGCTGCCATCTCCGCTCATCATGATGCGGTGGATGGCAACACGATCGGGAAGCATAACCTAGTCATCCGATTCCTCAGAGGCGCGCGGCGATTAAATCCATCCCGCCCCCCTCTTATGCCCTCTTGGGATCTCTCTGTAGTCCTGGCGGGTCTGCAGAGAACTCCATTCGAGCCACTCGATTCGGTAACATTAAAACTTCTGTCAATGAAGACAGCTCTGGTAACCCCAGTCAATCGGAGGGAAACTAAGCTCGGTGTTAACAAACGCTTGCCGCGCCATGCTCCCTAACCCGGAGATACGTGCGCATTTCTTGTTCTACTAGTAAGTTTCCCACTTTGCGAACCCTAGAGAATTCCTCCGAGGCCCCCAGCACCTGACTCAGCGGAGGAGTCGGGTGCCTGGCTCAGTGTGATGTCTGTATGCCCATTTGGTCTACCCACATGCTGAGGTTTGGTGCCAGCTTGTGCGGTCCCCCCCCCCATGGGGTGACCCCATACGCTTATTCAACCACGGAGTGTTCCCCCTGACCAGGCGGACCCGTGTCTTCCCTACCCGCTAACCAGCTTATCATATGTAGTACTCCCCCTCATCAGGGCTAGTCCATATGCTCTATTACCATCAAGTCTCCCCTCTTGGGTAGCAGGTGGCTCCGCAGCGTCCTCCCCCTTCGGGGACTGGCACGCTTTCCCAACGTACTGTCATAATTTAAAAATCCCTAGTCTATATTAGCTAGGTAAAAGCTCGTTACGACTCCCGATAAAAATTTAATATTCCCATATAATGGTAATTAAGGGCCTAGGGACGTTGGAAGGTTGCGCTCCTGGTGATGCTGTGCGCTCACGCTATGCTTGGCAAACTTCACATCAGGGGTGTGACGGGCTTAGCTGCAGTGGCGTTTTCCATACAGTCTCCCATAGTCTGTTCCAGACGCATGTTGAAGTTCCTGTATGAAGGGGAACGTCATGGTTACGTCCGTAACCCACGTTCCCCGAATAAGGGAACGGAGACATGCGTCTCCACTGCCACAGCAGCTGAGTCTCCAGTTGTTAGCTGAGTGATCGGCTCTTCAGCAGGCAAAATTCTGAGGCTCACTCCACAGCGTGCAGCTTATATAGCGCTGATAGCTCATTGCTGCCAGCTGTGGAGCAGAGCTCTGCCAATGCAATTTGGCATTTCATTGGCCCGTTTTCTTACTCTTCAGAGTGATTGGTCGTCTGACGCACTCCCATAGTCTGTTCCAGACGCATGTCTCCGTTCCCTTATTCGGGGAACGTGGGTTACGGACGTAACCATGACGTTTTGACTTCTGCACAATGACTTCTGTACACACTGTGGGTTCAGTCTTTCCCCAGTTTGACAACAAACAATAGCTATGTTTCCATCTAAAGATGCAAATTAAATGTATTATTGCATAAACTGTAATATCGCATAAAAGATTTGCAAATAAGCCAGCGTTTCCATCCAATGAGTCAAAGAGACCAAATTCATCACCAAATATCAAAATGAAAAACAGAATTTACTGCAGTAGGAGAAGCTGCGTAACTATTTTTCTTATATAATAGATTACTTGCAGCTCAGAAGACGATGGCAACATGCAATACAACTTGAATAAACACACAAACAGGACTGGATTCAACAAAGTTAAGTCTTCTTTATGTCCAACTTTTTAATTTGTCCCATAGGAAATTAATGGGCAATACTAAAATCAAAAGAAAAAAATATATATTTTCCATTGTTGTCGCGCCTAAATTATGCCTATTTTACATATGGTACTTTTATGGTATGGTAACATATGGTACTTTAAAAGGTATATAAAAAAATACATTAATTGGTACATTTTATTTTACCAAACATAGTGATATAAAAAAAAGAAGAAGCTGTGATCGCACATGAGACCTTCGTGCCCAAATTTGGGCACTACCGAAGATTCAGGGCTGCAAAATGTAATGTGTTTGAGGGTTAAAACAAAATGACTTTTTTTAAACTACATACTGGAATTTATTTGGTGAAAGGGTAGTTAATGAAAAAAGGGTTGTTTCTTTTTGAATATAAGTTTATCCTGCACATATGTTTTTTATGCAACATTCTGAAATGTGCATAAAAATAAGTGGATGGAATCATAGGTAATATTTCCCATCAGACCCAAATAAAGTAAACTTACTTTCATCACTAAACTTTGAACTCTGCATCAGTTCTCTGTCCACACAACATTCTCCCCAGGAAAGATCAATCTAGTTTTATTGATTCTTTCTGCTGATGAGAGGTTTGGCCTCTGCAGAGTAAACTTTCAGTTCAGAATTTCTTAAATATTGAGACACTGTATGCCAAGATACATATGATTACCCTGTTCAGAGCTGATCAATTACAGCTGCAGTGTTTTGCCCGTTGAGATTCTTACCTTGTCTTCTCCTGCATTTGTCTTTCATGGACAACCAGCCTTGTTTTTGGTGGAACTTGAATGTGTTGTAATAGTATAAAGGTATAAAGTATAAAATAGTATAAAATGGTATAAAGCAATACTTTAGAAATCACAGATTTGGAATGACTAACTTATCTTGCTATGTTTGAAAGGGGAATTACTTTGACCTTCATCTGGACAACCTGCTGTTGGAAGGTTTCAGACCTTTTATAATGGCTCACCATCTTACAAAATCTGTGAAAACCAAGTACAGTATATATCACTGCAGCCCAGAGAACTCCAAGTGGGAGGGGCCTATGCCAAAAATAGGTTGGGAGATCTCAAAGTGGAAAGGACTTCCACCATGGGTATAAGATTAAGACCAGAAAGATTTACAGCTGTGACTATTGAACATTAACATAGCATAATATATGTGACTGCAAAACAATAAATACAGTTTTATTTTTTATTACTGTAAGGTAATCTGAAGGTGTATCATTTTAATAGGGTTTCTTTTTCAATATCTTATTAACGCTTTTTTTATATTGTGCTATCTGTAATTCATGAAATATGCCTACATTTTTTTGTCTAAAAATTGTACTAGCTTCCTGTGAGTTTTCAAATTGATTTTAAAATTCTCATGCTAATTTATATGGCCTTGAATGGTCTGCCACCACAATATTTGTCTGACCTTTTAATCCTTTACTTTAACTACTAAGTGAGCACAACTAAAATCATGCAGAATTCCTGCGAGTTTTTAAAGTGTTAGTTATATAATAGCTTTTACATGAGTTTAATATGCATTTGTTTTTATTATTGACAAATTTTATGCATGTATCCTAGCATGTATACTTTACCTCTGTACTTTTTATATATACTGTATGTAAAGAAATTTGGAATACTTGTAATTGCACTATATAAAATGATTCATTCATTCCTTTGGCTTAGTCCCTTATTTATCCAACATAGGCTCATTCTAAAAACATAGCCCTATATATGTTTCTGGAGATCACGAATTATGTAGCCAATAATGTAGCCAGAAGTATGTATGGCTAAATTTCATTTTTAAAACGAACACTATGGGGCGGTATGACACCGTTTTCCTTTTCTCGCTTACCAGCTGACTGCTTACCTCCGTGTGGATGGCTTTCCCGCTGTTATCAGTTTGTCCAGTTAGCTCGCCATGTACGTCAATGGACTTGAGATGCAGAGAGGAGTTGACCATGACGACGGGGTTCAAATCCGGCGAAGAACAGTTCACGAAAGTGGGTAAGACAAAAACAGAATCCAAAAAATAAAATAATCAAGTAAATAACAGGGTGAGAAAAATCTGAAAACGTGGTAAAAATCAAGCGAGGGCTTTTCTTTTTCTGGATTGCTTTTTAAAATTGTCGGTTGGGTTTAGGGAAGTGGGTGGGCGTGTCAATCTGTGCTTTTGAAAATACTATTGGTTGGTGTGGTGAGGGGGCGGGGCCGAGAGCCATGGGAACGGAATCCCACGGAAGGAGCTCTGGACTATAAGAGGAGGAACGATGGCAGAGGAAGCTGAGAGAGGTCCAGGCCTGGACACATTATGTTTTGTTTTAGACAAAACATAAAAAAAATGTTAAAAATGTCAAAACATAAAAAAATGTCCCTTTTATTAATAAATTGTTTAAAAGTTTGTCGGTTCTCCGCCTCCTTCCCGATGGCCAGGCGGCCATCTAACTTTATTACAGTTGGGTTTAGGGAAGAAGGAGGGTGGGTCAGTCGATTAGTCAGTCAGTCAGTCATTCAGTCAGTCACACAGTCAGTCAGCAGCGGCCTCTGGTGAATTTACGTGAGAACAGCAGGCGCGAATGGCACTCGCGAGAGAAATTTGAGATCTCAAAAAGCGAACACAGCGGCCTCTGGTGGATTCACGAAAACAAAAACTGCAAAAAAAAAAAAAAAAAAAAAAAAAAAAAAAACTTACCTTCTGGGACATATTTGGTGGTCTCCAGAAATGTATATAAAGGTACGTTTTCAGAATGAGCCTGGGTTGTATTTATCAGGGGTCGCCACAGCGAAATAAACCGCCGGCATATGTTCCGGCATATGCACATGCAGCGGATGCCCTTCCAGCCTCAACCCAATACTGGGAAACACCCATACACTCTCGCATTCACACACACACTATGGCCAATTTAGTTTATCCAATTCACTTATAGCGCATGTCTTTGGACTGTGGGGGAAACCAGAGCACCCGATGGAAACTCATGCCAACACGGGGGGAACATGCAAACTCCACACAGAAATGCCAACTGGCCCAGCCGGGACTCCAACCAGCATACTTCTTGCTGTGAGGCGACAGTGCTAACCACTGAGCCACCATGCTGCCCTGCTATATAAAATAATGTTTTTATATTATTTTTAATATAAAACATTATCTTATTTAGTCTTTTTTAGAATAACATTAAATATTACTAAGTAGTGACCTCAAAATTAAAGAAATTGTAAGATGTTCTCACATTTTGGCCTTACTGTTAAACCAATCTCCTATTGTATGCCAATATTTTCCAGTAACTGGTTCTCTGGTTTGGTTACTTAAGGGAAACCACACCACTCCATAGCAGCATGAATGAATCAAAGTCAAATTCTGCTCCATTCCCTTGAGTACATTCAGAAATACACTGAACAGACAGCTGTCAGTGACATTTTGTATATCTGTAAGTACCCTTCAACTTGACATCCATTAGGGCTTAATTTACTTTGCTCATGACTGTCAAAATCAAACCAAGCAGGCCAGAATATCTCCAAAATTGAGCTTGAAGCAAATCGGATAGAGAATGCACATTGTGGAACACAAATCTAACAAGATGTGAAAATAATGGTTACAAATAAATTGAAAATATAAATAAATCAAGTTTGAATCCAGCCCTTGAAGCACATGATCCTTGATCCCTGAAACCAATATCTATCCTGACACTATAATATACAGTAGAGTCGTTCAGTGTCACATTGGTAGGGCACAAAAAGATTTTGTAAATTATTTTTTTTTGCAGTGACTCTTGTCAGCGCTGCCACAGGATGTTATATATTGTGGCTTCATAGAGCATTATGCAGGCGAAAAGGTCTATTCAATATCATGACTAGTGACAAGGTTACACAACACTATAGAAATATGAGATGTTTATCTGGTTAAGAATATAAAGATGTCCATTTACATTACAGTATGATGTGCAATAGTTTAAATCAGTCAGTTGATTAATATTTAAAATAACAATCAGTTGCGTGGAAATAATAAGATATATTTATTAAACTTAATTAATTAATTAAAATGAAAAAGATGTAATAATAATAATGAATGGTAAAAAAAATTAACTGAATAGTTTCTTCCATATGGGAATTATTTTGAATTGAGAGATATAGACTTCTGAGGAAGAGAAGTCAGACAGTGAAATAAAAGTAACTATTATTATTATTATTATTATTATTATTATTAATATTATTTCTTGGTTGAATAAAGCATCACTACCCTCCATTGTCTAAATGAAGTGATGGATGGATAGATGGATGAATGAATTATTTAATGAATGAATGACTTATGTTATGTTCTGGCTTATTTTCGTCCATAAGTGTAATCTATAAATAGATTATAAATCTAAATATGGTTCATAAAAAAAAAAAATCTTTCAAACCCTCTTTTATTTATTATTTTTACGATAGCATCTAAAAAGTCAAAAAAAAATAAAATAAAAAAAAGAGTTATTAAGAAGAGCCTCTGGGTAATACATTTTGGCTCTTGACTGAATACAGTGTTATTTTTTTAAAAATCTTCTCTGCGCCCAGCAATTTACCTTCAACTACACAAATGTCAAACTCATCTACTTTCACAATCTACTTGTGTTGATTGTTCATCTGCACATCTTTGGGCTCATGATACTGAAACAGGGTTAGATAACAAACAAACAATTCCCTAGACCAGAGCCCTGGCATTGATTCTATGATCAGCATCCAAGTGTTTTGTCTCAGTCTCATTTGTGATGTTGTGGGTCATCAACTGAAATCAGGGTGTTGTGCTGCACAGAGATTTCAGGAGAACATTTCAAGGGCACGATTTCACAGTCTTATTGGAAAGTGATATAAATTATAGAGGACCTGGCATCATTTCAGTACTGTCAGAAGATGAACTTGAGCTGAACTCTGTCCATGATTTTCCGTGTTTAAAGGCTGTCATATTGAGAGCTGTCAGATGATGCTGAATCTAATGTTCCATTAAAGTGAAGTCTCAGTGAAGAAAGACACTTTTACTTTGAAACATATATGAAATATATATATGGGTGGATTTCATAAAACATGTCAAGGACATATGTGGGGCATATTGCACCTCAAAATGTGAAGAAATAAATTAGACTTTGAACTGGTCTTGAAAAAGAAGAAAAGGTCAGCAAAGTAAAGAAAAATGCATCAATAAATAAAGGAATCACACCTATAATCTTTTTTTTTTTTCTCTCTGATTTGACCTTTCAATGTAAATCAGCACACTGATCATTCATTCATTCATATAGTCCCTTTATTAATCAGGGGTCACCACCGCGGAATGAACCGCCAACTTATCCAGCATATGTTTTACGTGGCGGATGCCCTTCCAGCCGCAACCTAACACTGGGAAACACCCATACACTACAGCCAATTTAGCTTATTCAATTCACCTATAGCGCATGTCTTTGGACTGTGGGGGAAACCGGAGCACCCGGAGCAAACCCACGCGAACATGGGGAGAACATGCAAACTCCACACAGAAATGCCAACTGACCTAGCCGGGGCTCGAACCAGCGACCTTCTTGCTGTGAGGTGATTGTGGTACCCACTGCGCCACCGTGATGCCCCACACTGACCATTTGTATTTTTTACAGTCTATCATGTAGTCACATTGTTTCCTTATCACTTCTCGTGTACTTTTGTCAGAGAGTCAGAGTTGTCGATGATTTTGACATGTAGTCAAACAGTGTGTAACCTCATGTCACTGATCCATCATTCAGTGTGAACACAGCAACGACTGAATGCCCAGATAGCCATGTAGTTTTAAAACCATGGCAATTCGACAATTTTTTAAATCATGCATTATTTTATGTAAATTTAATGTAACCTTCGCATGTTTGTACAGAATTCATGTGGAGCTAATAATATGACATAAAAAACCTATACTATATGACAGTATATTGTTTAAGTTTGAAAATTAAGCAAACTTTAGTTTAAAGAAATGTTTTGAATTTGATTTTCTTTACTCGAATACTGAACATTTGAAATTTAACAACACATTTTTAAAAGGAAGATTTTTATAGAAATGCGTTTTGTCATATTATTAGCTCCATAAATCCGGCCACAAAGAGTTGATTTCCAGTGTTTTCAGCAGCTCTGAATTGAACATTGGCCACATCAAGTGCAGTTGCAGAATGCCGGCCAGCAGATTTAGACAGCATGGCCTCTTGTTGAATAGCTGTCTACTGTGATAATTTCACAAAGCTCCTCAGCTTCCCCAAAAGTGCCTTGCCTCCAGAAATAACACTTGTGGCTGAAGATTTTCATCTATTTTTCATAACAGAGATTGGACAATCTGTCACAAAGAGTGTAATGCCTCTTCAACTGATACAACAAGCTTTTCACAGTGTTTACCTGTCCAGTCAGCCCTCTTTATAAACAGATAGCAGCATTTCTGACATGAATACTAGTGGACTGTACCATTTGACACTGACTCACAAGGCCAGGTCCCTTTGGCAAATGTATTACACCTTTATTACATATCATCACGTCTGACTCACTACTCTGACCTGAAGCCTGCAGCACCTCCTCTGAATGTTAACTCACATACATGATGGTCATCTGTCAATGTGGGCAGAAACCACAGGGAAACCTCAGGGGAAACACAGCTTTCGGTTCAAGAAGCTTTTAGGACCACGTTGCCTTGAATATATTTAGCAGCTTGTTTCAATCACTGGACATTGTGTTTCAGCCACTGTATGTGGGTAATTCTAGAATTCATTCTTTATTATCCACCTTTTTCTGCATGTGACTACTGTGTTTCAAATTATGGCTTTCACCTCTGGTTTAGGGAACTTTCTTTTTAAAGTGCTGAAATGAATCGCTTCACTTGGTCAACACATTCTCACTCCAGACTTGTCACATATTGATGCTCGATCAGGACCTCTTCTTGTCACTTTGTTTTGCTCTGGATACCCCTCCTGCATGGTTTTACGATGAGCAGGCTCCACCTATGCTTTTATCTCATTTGCATTATGCATCCCGTTAAATGGTTTACATGTATTTATAATATGAATAATTTTATAAACATGCATACTTTCAGAAATGTTTTGGAGCACCTAACCCCACAACTACCTTAAACATACCCACTTCTGAGCAACATAAATAAGCAGTCCCGTGTATTTATTGCAAAAAAACAACAACCATATAAAAGTGGTACAAACAAGTTGTGTTGCATTCCAAGTCCTATGACTCCATGCAATCTCTTTATGCGAAGAACAGAGTAATTTAGGAGATTGTAATTGCTGAAAACAATACGACCCCCACTCACTGATATCTCCCGATTTAAAATGATGCTCCAGCACATTAGCGTGACTTGATTCGTCACGATACATAGAGGGAGCCAATAGCATTTGACAATCGAAGCTGATATAAGACACTTTTTCTAGCAGCAGTATTTGAATTTGTGGTAGACAGCATCTGAGATATATGGAAAATGGAAATGATCGCATCATTTCCTCCCAGAAATAACTTGCGCCTTCTGTCTTTTGAATAAATTGTGACTGTAGTTGAACCCCTGTTATATCCCGTGTATTATATTGACACATTTTAGGTTTAGTGTTAGGATATGGGCTATGTGTCCATAAGTGTGTTCATAGTGTAATGTAAAAAAAATAGGTTTTGATTGTTTACTTTAGAAAAACGAACACCCTAAATAACAGCAAACATATTACCCAAAATGTCATTTAATCATAATGATAAAATTGCCATTGCCTTTTACGTCAGCATTTAGATGCCAACGGTTTCTCATTTTAATCAATGGAGAATCCTGTGCATCCCATGTATGTAACATGACACTGGAGTGGTACCCTGATCATTAAAGAGGTGATGAGAAGGGGCTGAGCGTCAATGTGAGCATCAGGGGTGGGGGGTCTCTCCACACCCCCACCAGTGTGCAGCATCCACTTTGAATGATGCGACGGCAGCCACAGGACAACGGCGCCAGTGCACTCACCACACTAGCTATTAGTAGAGCCAATTCAGTGGATGGGGATGATTGGGAGGCCATGATAAGGGCCGATGGAGGGAATTTGGCCAATTTGGGAATTTTTATAAGTGCCATGGTCATTTTTATTGAGTATTTTTGGTCAGTTTTATTTAGTGAGTAACCATGAGGAATAGGAAACAAAATATGGATATTATACTACAGGGCTATTGCTTAATTCTGTTTGGCTAATGTGCATAATAATATTTGTTATTATGCACATCATATAATATTTACAATAACTAAATATGCTAATATTTTTCAGATAAAAACACAGCCAAAGTGATTCCAGGAAAGGTCCTTACCACATTACAGTACCACATCATATCATAAAAAAAAATCTGTTATTTTAAATTACAAAACAAACAAACAAACAAACAAACAAACAAGGCTTATGATTAAATCCTTTTGAAAATAGTTTCACACATGAGTGGTTTGAGGACAAAACCTGATAAATGTCTTGATATATAGCATCTGAACATTTACTTCAGGTCTGGTAACCATACTTTTGGTCTGTTATTATTGGAAATGGTGGTGAAATTATTTGCCACAAAGATGAAAGATACATTAAATTATTTTGTCATCATTTTCCCTTAATGATGAGATCTGAAGCACTGTCACTGATGTGTGCTCTCTCTGAGAAAATAGTTTGATCTGAAAAGAGTTACCACCAAAGTTATTTATTTTTAAGTGTCAAAAATGTTACCACATTAACAAAAGATAAATAATCACACAGGAGGTTGTTTAATAGCATAACAGAGTATAGACATATAATACTAAGAACTCTTTCCGTTAAAAGTAAAATAAATAAGTGACATTTTTGGCAATCACTGAATTATTAAAATCAAATATATTGTAGCATCTGAGACAGATCAGAACTCAATTATTTGTAATATTATCAAATATAATCCACAGCATGCCTCACCCACAAGCAGGCCATGTTTTATAGTTGCTATTCTCAATACCTCAGCTCAGAGCAAGTCTCTTCTCATACAATAAGTTAAAATCTAGATAAGAATATTTGTGACTCAAAAGAATTTTGGTTGATAAATATTGAGAAAGACACACACGTTCTATAAACAGGACTTTTCTCTAGACAGATGAATTAGTCTATGAATTAACCTGCACATTCCCAGGACAGTGCTGTTTTATCTATAATCTTTTATATCATATACTTTTAACCCTTTCACATGTAAGTTCTAAACACTCCCGCTGTGAGTTTTTTTTTTTTTTTTTGACACAGCAGCCTGATGATTTATAGATGCATCTATTTTTTGTATCTCATTTCCCTTTTCTGCAAATATTGAGAAATGCACAAATTTTATTGTGAAATATCTGATATTCCGATTTTCAAATATGTTTAAGAACATGTAGTTTAACGTTTAAAAAATATATCAACTTCTCGCATGAAAGTAAGTTGCTGTTTAACTGAGAAACGAAAAGAGTAAACGTTCTAGTAACCTAAACAGTGTGTATCTGATTAATGAATGAAGCACATCGTCAGATTATGAGTAAAATTTTTATTATAGCCATCTCAATAGACATCAGTGTGTATTTTACAAACCATAGGCCTACATTTTATGTATTAATAATACTTATGAGTATTTAAATTAAACATTATTTGTTTGAAAAGACAGATAAATTGTGATTTTATGACAAGCGCTGTGCACCTCTTTCTTTGACTCAAGGTAAGCCATTGCAGGAAAGCAGATTTAAATTTAACAGCTGATCGTGTGACACATTGAAAGTTCTAATCCCACTGGTGTGATCATATGCTCCAGGAACTAACCAAAGGTTTATCAAAAGGTTAATGTATGTCTTATTATAGAAATTGTAAATAACTCAAAATGATCATCTCAATCTCGTTTAATATCAAATTATTCTTTTTTGGGATCCTGTGTACATTGATGTGCATCACATACGCATAGTTTGGATAGCAATGTCAGTATGACCATCAGAGCTTACACGCTCAAGACTCACTCAAATGAATCAAGAGTCAGACAATGAAAAGTTTAGATGCTACAGTGTATCATTGGCCAGATCAACTTCTAGTAGGTATGGCCTCTGTAGAAGTTAAGCTTAAGCCACGGTCACACTGGACTTTTTGCCTCATAGACTCTACAAACAAGTGTGTTCATGACTATACATAAAAGAGCTGTTTTTAACATCTGGATGTGAATGAGACTTGCTGTCACGAGCCAAAAAGATTCCAATGGCTGTGCCCGCTCGTACGTAAAGAGTAAGGTCAACAGTGTGACAGTGGCTTTAGAAGAATATGAAGATAAAGAGAAAAAAAAACAACAACCAGGCCTCATCCTTCTTCCATCATGTCAGAAAACATTGGTTTTAACGTAACTATCTCAACCAAAAATAACTTCATCACCACAGTCAACCATCAACACTTGCATCTGAGACTGCATGAACACAAAATACACAATGGCTGAGATATATGCAAGTGTCATACATTATAACTAAATAGAGGTTTAGATTAAGCGTACTGTATATACCCCTTGAAAATGTATGGTGTTTTTTCCACAAGGTTCATTCCGCTGCTTTAGTTTGGTTTAATTTATTCTTTTTCAGATTTCCTTGACCCTTTTGAATATATGTTTGATTGTGTGTATGTCTTTGCTCAGTTTAGTCATTGTTTGTTACCTTAGCTAAATGCATCACTGTTTATTTAATCATAATAACTGCTTGCATCAAAGTTTTTTTAACAATCTGAATCTAGTTACATGTTCTATATAAGCAACTAATTAGGAATAGTTGATGTTATATGGCTGCTGAAAACAACATTCTGAGAATGTTTAAAGACAACATGAAATGTTCGCTTGATGAATTAGTTTGAATTATAAACTTAATTATGCTACATTAAGTTCAAAACTGATTCAAATATGCAAAATGTTTTATAACTAGTTATGATTAATTATTCATATTTCCCCATTAGCTATTTTGCTACAATCCTTAATAAGAGTACATTTTATCCATTACGTTTTGAAATGCAAAATGTATCTTCAATTATAGAATCATCCATGTAAGTCGCTTCCCAGAGCATTTCATGTCACTTCCTGTAACAAACAGCTTGAAGCAGCCTGTTGTGGTTTGGTGGAAATCTTTAGTATATCTTGTCGCTTTCGGTTAGCCGATTTACTCGGACGCAGAATTCATTTAAATTAAGGTGGGGACAAATGGAATTAAGGATGCAGCAGACGCCTGCGAATGCTTTGCTGGGAAAGAGCAGGCTGGAGGTACAGAACAAGAAGAACAAATGAAGATGTTCAACGAGTGCTCCTCCAGGGACATTTCCTCACAGATTATTGAACTGAGGTTCAGTGCAAAGTTTTCACCATTTCTGCAACTGTAGAATTTCAATGCCCTTCATTACAACACTCCTTGACGGAGAGCAAATAGCTTGCTGTTTTAAACTGACGACATTATGTGAATACAAACTCTGAGAAAATAGACTAAGTATTTTTGCAAATTTTTCTTAAAATGATTATATTATGAGCTGTTATGTTTTGACAAATACACTGCATAATACAGTAAGCATTACATAATGTGCAGTTATTGCTACATGCATCATTGAAGCATTATATAAGTTTAGTAGAGTCTATTTTAGTCTAGTCTTTAAGTTATGCACTCTCATTAAACTCATATTATAATCACTGTCTACTCTGAGAAATTAATCTCTCATATTATCATCGAGCAGGGGCATAGCACCAAAGCAGTGGGCCCATAATCACCCTCATACCCTTAAATAGTGCACTATTTGAGGGAGCAGCCATTGTAGGGGTGTCTGAAACCATAGTGGACGTTCTGAAGTGCACTCAATCAATCAAATGCACAGCAATAATGAGTGAACAACTCATGTACACTCAACAGCTAGAAAAAAAAAACCCATAATGCACTGTGAGAGTTCACGCACTAAATTAATATCTATGTCTGACCACAAGATGTCATCCACAGCAGTGTAAGTTTCTAAATAAATATATAAATATAAATTAATTAAAGTAACGTTTGTATACATGACAAATCAAAATACCTTGCTCCATTACTAATAGACAGTTCTCTAAATGTTAAATAACTATCACAGGCTCAGTCCAAAAAGTTTAATATCTAATCCTTTTGAGGGATTTATCAACCAGCAAAGCACAAACAAATCAGCATCCCCTCTGCTGGACTTAGTACTCCAATACACTCACTTTATTCACTCCTTCAAATGGACTATATTAGTGGACTAATGTAGGGAAAAGTTCATGAAAACTCTGAACTTACCACTGGCACAACTTTAATAGTTCTGTGCAACAGAAATGCAGTGTTGCTGAACCTTCACAATATATTAACCGTGACAAATTAAAGCACAGTTAATAGTGAAATCTGTTATTCACTGCACCCCCAGTCACACCCCTACACTTTTTGAAGGGCATCATGGAATTTTTAATGAGCACACAGTCAATGGCTTGGACGTCTCATCCAAATAAAGTCACTGACATAATGTTCCCATCGCTATACTGAGGCACTATAGATCCCACACAAACCGCAAGGTAAAAGCTAGCACCTCTTCCAACAGCAACCTGGTTTCCCATGTGTTCTTACCATGTTTGTTTTTGTTATCTTGTTTTTGTTTTATTTGCTTGCTTGCTTGCCTGTATCTGCAAATATTATATAGAATCAGTTTTGCAGATGATTTGGTCCCGCAGCAATTAATTGAGAAGCTATTTTTTTTTTTAATCTTTTGTCACAATTAAAATTCCTGTATAGCTACACTGTAAAAATATCTCTTATTTTTTGTTTAGTTTATTAAACAAACATTTTCTTTAGATTTTACATTCTTTAGTCTTCAGAACACAAATTAAGATATTTTAGATCTCACTTATCCTCCATAGACAGCTGGGTTTCCGACTCGTTCAAAGTTCATAAAAATACTAAAAAACCTCTTCAGAACATACCATATGCCTTCAGTGGTTCAATCAGAATATTATTAAGCTACCATCATTTTTTTTGTGCGCACATAAAATAAAAAACACATTCATTTCACAGTTTCTTCTACTCACTGTGCGGTACTGACCAGATTCAACCCTGCTTAGCTTCAGTGTTCAACTCTGTAACCATGAGCTGCAGAAAAATTAAGTAAATGAATGAATGTGATGCTGCAGCTTGAGAAAATGTAAGCATACTTATGCAATTGACATTTATGCATGTACGCATGTTTGTATTTTCCCCACATTTCACTTTAACTATAGAGCATAAACATTTTCACAAGAGCTGCAGCAATATTTTATGTTTAGTTAGGAGGGGCATTTTTTTTTTTTTGCCCCAGATCTTGTTTTTAGGGGACAATTTCGCTCATCTTGATGGCTTTGTTGCCCAAAGCCCCTATTAAGTTCAAACACTAAACAAACTCATCCTGACAACACAAAACTATTCATGACAACAAAATCAAGGACGCGTGTAAATAACATGTCAAAACATCACAATCATAGAAATAATTCATGAGCCAGTGCATGCTGGGATCAGGGAGAATGGGAGTAAACCATGGAACTATTTATCTTTGTAGGCCTATTAGAACAGCCAGAGAATGCAATAATCCAGCTCACCTGCTGTGCAAAGAATTGCTTAAATAAGCAAAGAAAAATAAATCAATTTTAAACATTTACTCGATTTTTAGAATGTGTATTGGGGCCAAAACAACACTGCCTGTGCATTTTTAAGTGCATATCTGACAGCAGCTATGAAGTACAGGCTGAAAATAGAGGTCCATGTTTGTGGTCACTAAGAGCTGCTTTATAACAGAGAAAGTTTCCCATCTCAAGCATGTATCTCCATGTGCATGTAACCTCATTCTCTGTCGAGGGTGCAGAGAAGCGCTATGCGGTAACATTATGCAATCACACCTGGGAGAATGGAACAATCCATTTTTTATGGAAAAGAGGGTAGTGACTTGTCGGTTGAGGAAAGGGAGATTGTTGGAATTCCAGGTTAATGCTTCAAAGAACCATGTGTTCAGTCAGTGCCGGCAGCTTATTTCAGATCACAGAATGTTTGTGAAAGCCCTTTGAGATTTTAATTTGGAAATAGCTTTTTGTTGTGATAGTATTTTTTTGTTTTGTTTTTGTTCTTATTTATTTATTGTTTGTTGCCTAATTTTTGCAGTTGCTTTGGTTTTGTCATTTTGTTTCTTTCAACTAAACCAAAATTCTGGCCTATGTATTGTTAAAATTCAGCTAAACTTGTATAATAATAATAATAATAATAATAATCTGAAAGTTCAGAAAAATACCAAAAAACATCCTCAGAACAGACCATATGCCTTCAGTGGTTCAATCAGAGCAT
This sequence comes from Danio jaintianensis, assembly GCA_903798115.1. Classification (NCBI taxonomy): domain Eukaryota; kingdom Metazoa; phylum Chordata; class Actinopteri; order Cypriniformes; family Danionidae; genus Danio; species Danio jaintianensis. The sequence goes on from CAIGQV010016735.1 coordinate 25,198,684, forward strand.
TATCTGTCAAGGACTGGACAGAAAACCAGAGTTAACGTTCAAACAGAAAGTCTTTATTTTGGTTCAAGGAGCACAAAAGCAGCTGCCGTTCGCCGGCCGTCCGTGGGGGAACGCAGACTGGGAAAAAGCAACGTAAACTTACCCTTAGGTCCCTTGGCGAGGAGAGGGGTAGAAGGAGCAGGGCGAGATGAGAGCCTCTGCAGCGGGGCGAGTGTAGGAGCTGGCGAGCGTGGAGGAAGAGACTGGAATCACCAGCGGGGTGGCTGCGCAGATCAAAGAGTAAGTAATCGAATGTACATGAAATAATAACACTAAACTAGACAAACTTAGACTAGTGTACTCAAAAATAGCACCAAAGAACATAGCGTCCGTAGGTTTAATAAACACAATAATCTGGCAATGAGTTTCAAGAAGGGGCAAGTATATGTAGAGAAGAGAATCAGAACAAAAGAGCAACAGGTGAGTAATGCGTGCGCGCCAGCGCTGATTGTAAGAGGCAACAGCTGAAACACACAACAGATTGACAACAACTCAAATCAAAATTGACCCATGACATTATCAAGCTACAATATATATATATATATTTTTGGTGTGCACTAACAAAAATAACAAATTCATTCGACAGATTCTTGTCTTTACTGGCAATATGTGGTGCGCATTCATGAGCCTGTATTTTCTAAAGGAAATCTATTAAGTCATGCAGACAATGTGCAAGGATATTTAACTTCAAATCATAAAAAGTTTGAACAGTATGGAAATTGCAAATAAATTTACTTTGAAAACAAATTATTTAATGTTTCGTTTCATATGTAAATACACATCCTTTCCAGACCTGCAACACATTCCAAAAAAAATTGTGACAGAAGCAATTTAGGGCTAGTCATCAGGTGAATTTGTTAAATAATGATGTGATTTGAAGCAGGTGATGTCAACAGGTGATTTTAATTATGATTTGGTACAAAAGCAGCATCCAAGAAAGGTCTAATCTTTTAGGAGCAAAGATGGGCAGAGGATCTCCAGTTTACCAACAAATACATGAGAAAATTTAAATGTTTAAAAACAATCGTCCTCAAAGCAAGACAGGAAGACATTTAGATATTTTACCTTTAACATTGCTTAACATAATTAAAAGATTCAAGGAATCTGGAGGAATTTCAGTGCGTAAAGGACAAGCGAGCAAGCTTAAGCTGAACATCTGTGATCTCCCATCACTCAGGCGGCACTGCATAAAGAATCTATAAGTGATTCATCATTATTAGTGATATCACTAATTGGGTTCAGGAATACTTTGGCAAACCTTTGTCAAGTACCACAATACGTAGTTATGTCCAAAAATGCCAGTGAAAACTGTACTGTCCCAAAAGAAAGCCTTATGTTAACAGTGTTCAGAAGCGCCGTGAACTTCTCTGGGCTCGAACACATCAGGGATAGACCATCACACAGTGGTAACATGAAATGTGCTCAGATGAATCAGTTTTTCAGTTATTTTCTGGGAGAAATGGACTCTGGACCAAAGAAGAAAAGGACTCATCCAGACTGTTACCAGCAACAAGTCAAAAAGGCACGGTCTGTCATAACATGGGATTGTGTCAGTGCCCTTGGTAAAGGTAACTTGCACTTCTGTGTTGGCATTAATGCTGAAAAGTACATAGAGATTTTGGAGCACAATATGCTGCCTTATTTTCCAAGTATACCCATGCATATTTCAACAATACAATGCAAATCCACATTCTGGACACATTACAAAGTCTTGGTTGCGGAGGAAGAGAATATAGGTACTTGACTGGTCTGCCTGCAGTCCCAACCTGTCTCCAATAGAGAAAGTGTTTGAAGCACAAAATGCAACAAAGAAGACCCATACTGTTGCCCACCTTAAGACTTGTTTGCAGGAAGAATGGGACAAAATTACACTTAAACCACTTCATCACTTGGTGTCTTCAATCCCGAAACATCTTTTAAATGTTGTGAAAAGAATTGGCAACATTGCAAAGGTAAATGCTTTAATGTTCCAACTTTTTTTTTGAAATGTGTTGCAAGAACCAAAATTAGAATACGTGTTTATTTAAAAAGCTGAATGAATAAAAATCATGAGGAACACACGTTTGTTTTATTGTCTGCAATGAAATACAAGTCAAAGTACATTTAGAAATCACTTTCTTTTTTAAATTTGTGTCCCAATTTTGACTTTAAGTCGAACCAAAGTAATTCAATTAATTAAATGTCTACAAAAACAATAAAATACAATATTTTGCTTTTAATGTATTTTCTTTCCTCTAGCAGAATAAATATTTTGATTAATAATAAAATACATTTTTAAATCTTAAGTCAAAACTATACTTTGAGGGTAATTTTTAAATTGAACTGTAACAAACTTTGGTCATTTTTTAGGTTGGTCCAAAGCAAGATAATACTTTGACCTAAGGTTAAAAAATATAGTTTTATACTTTGTACTAAAGTTAAAAAAAAAAAAAAATACATAAAAAAAATATATATACATACAGTGTCTCAATATTAAACAATATTTTAACTTTGTGTGGATGTTTTATTTATTTATTTTTTTATTATTATTTTTTTCTTGACTACAATAAATATTTTAGATTTAGATTAAATAAAATTTTATAGCTTGAACCAAAGTAAAATTATACTTTGAGGGGGAAAAAATGCTGTAACAAATCACAGCTATTTTTTAAAGTTCATTCAAAGTGCAATATTCCTTAGCGTATATTATGTAAATACAAACTTTTATTTGGTACATGATTAGTAACAATAAAATGTTAAATCGTTAATAATTCATTTTATGAATTTACTTCGTTTTTTTTTTTCACATCACATAAGTGTTAGTCAGATATATGAGGAAGATAGCATATGATTTTTCAGTCAGGTATTTGTAGCCTGAATATATGTATTTTAAATCCTGTCTGGTCAGTTTGATATAACAACACATCCTGTAATGTTTAAAAGTTAATTGAGACAGAGATTAGCTATATTCATGACTGTTTGACTTTGAGCAATTCTGCTCATACAGTCAAACAGTCTGGACAATACAGACAAACAGGACAATTCTGGAAGTGATCAAAAGTGGACTATAGATCAAAACATTTCAGACCCCTTTACATCTGTATTTAGTGTCATTCACTTATGATCAGATCGAACTGATCTATAAATAAATGCATCTTAATACCTGCTATAATTGACACTGCATGAAAAAGACAATGTACTGTAGGCCTAGAGTTCTAGCAATGGCAAGCTAATGGGCAAGTCATTGCAGGCGATTGCTTTGCCTGAAATAATTTATTTGAGACAGCACTTTATTTCTACACAGCTTTTTATGTGGGCAATCGAGCAAAAGGTGCCTGTCAAAATGTACTTAGACACCAAAATGCTTTTACTGTCATTAAAGAAAACCACTTTATTATCTTATGAGCAGGAACAGATAGATCCAGATGCATTCATCCTGATTTGAATACATAACTCATCCTGTTTATTCACACGTGTGTCCCTGAGGAAACACTCAACATGAATACATGCGCAAATAATATATCATGGTGGCAGGAATAAAATGGAAAAAATATGCCCAATGCCTATAAATCACTACTTAATTTACTTTGCCCTGCTGGTTTGGAGAATTCAGTGCTCAATTTTATTTGGAATTGAGAATGACCATCCCAACAACTCTCCATAAGTGCTACGGTAGATGGGGTGATGAAGAAAAGAGACCATAATCCTGAGCGATTTTTAATGCTGGAGTTTTAATGCAGACGTTTAATTTTATACTGACAGAGGCCCTTTTGTTTCCACAATCATACTTCATTTGGGACCTCAATATAAAAAAAAATATATATATAATAAATTAATAAACTAATTAAGGAATTTCTCATTTAGAACAGTGGTTTCTAAAACTGGTACTGTGGTAATCTCAACAAAAATGTGAATAATAATAATAATTAATAATAATAATAATCTACCCTCATTTTATTGTAATGATTAAATTAAATTAATCGCTACAATAAAATGGGGGGTAATTATTATTATTATTATTATTATTATTATTATTATATACTCCAAAATAAACACATATGTATAGATTATGAAGAAATTAAATGACAGTTAGTTCAGGTTATTAATGTTGTAGCCTTGATTAGAACACACTTTTAATGCTCTTTAAGAAAAAAAAACAAAACAAAACCTTGTTTCATGAAAAATATGCATTATAAAATCAGCATGCCCTTGGATGCAGAGAGTGACTGACTGACTAATGAATGGCTGCTGCTTTGCTTTGCTTAAATAAATAATTCACTCAAAAATTAAAGCTCTTTCACATTATTTTATTTTATTTGTCATCTTTAGCTCACAACGCTGGTGTGTCTCTAAAATTGCAGGCAACACTTTACAATATGTTGTATTAATGTTAATTAATGCATTTACTAACATGGACAAGCAATGAACAATACATTTATTATAGTATTTGCTCATATTAGTTAACGTTAGTTAATGAAAATACAGTTCTTCACTGTTAGTTCATGTTAACTCAAGGTGCATTAACTAATGCTAACATGCATGACCTTAGACTTTGGAATTTGGACTAATGCATTAGTAGTAAATTCTGGACAAGTACTGTTCATACTTAGCTCATGTTAGTAAATACATCAACTAACATTAACTATTGAAACCTTATTGTAAAGTGTGACCAAATTACAATATACTTGTAACAAGCACCAGTGATCTAGCGACTGCGGATCGCTGGAGAACTACATGCACGCCACATCACGCACTACAACTTCCAGAATGCCTTGCACTAATCTCCCCGCTCCCAGCTGAAGTGCATGAAGACACACATACACAGACACAGCTGTGATGAATATTCTAATTATTAGGAGGACTATATATTATAGTTTGTGTTTCACTCTGGTCGTGGATTGTTAATTTGTTGCTTCTATGATGGTGCTTGTTACAATACTGCCGTTCAAAGTGCTACTTTTAGATTAGATACAAGACTATAAAAGTAAAAAAGAAACAGACAGACACACACACACACACACACGCACGCACGCACGCACGCACGCACGCACGTACACGCACACACAGACAAACACGCGCACACACACACACACACACACACACAATAAAAAAATTTCAAACAACAAACAATAATAATTACATTTCCAGACAGACTATGCTAATATTGCAGTTATCATAGTCTTTTATGATTATTCTATGGTGCGTGCGAGTCCTTTTTTGAAGTTTGACAGCTTAATTGGCCATTCATGCATGTAAAACAACAACCATTATCTTTTGAATTTCAACTAATACAGATCTGAACACAAAATTCAAGCTAACAAACAATAATCATGTAGAGTGGCCTAGTCAAAATCTGGAGTTAAATCCAATTGAGATGCTGTGGGATGAACTTAAACAGGTGGATCATGCTTGAAAACCCTCGCTAACACATACCCTGTTGAATGAATACAATTTTGCGATGAAGAAAAGTCATCTGACTGCGGTGTTGTGAAAGACTCATTGCAAGTTATTGCTGTCAATTTATAATTTATGTTTTTTTTCCTTAATAATAATAATAATAATAATAGTAATAAAACTATTAAAAAAACTGCATTTTGTGTTTACTCACGTTATATTTGTATAGTATTAAAGTCATTATTATAGATATTACAAACGCTGTATTTTTGACTTATCCGCTTGTTAAGTGTGACATCACGCGAAGCGGCTTCCGGCTCCAATCGCTCTATCAAACTGTATGGGGAGACTCAACAAATGGTAATAATAAACGTTTACAAAGCGATGCAATACTTTCGAAAATCACGATCACAATATATATATCCATGCCTAATATACGATGACCAGAAAGTGATTCATTTTTTATAAATTGATAAAATATTGGTGTTTGTGATGCAGCAAGTACAGAGATTGTTGTGTACACCATTTTATATAAAACTCATCTTAATGTGTGATATGACTAAAGCGTGGTCATAAACGAATATTTTTTCAATTCAAATGAGTAGTGGCTTGGACCCGGAAACAGTATTCCATACGTCACAAGTGGATAAACACACGTATAATGTGCTTAATGGTTGCATTTTCACTACTTTGTTAATGTTTAATGTTTCATCGCTACATTAACTATTGCCTTAACTAGTTATTTAAGAGTAGTGAATGATTTTAAGGCAATTCAGAGTAAGCAAGTAATTAAGTTTAAGTAAATGTTAATTTTTTTATTTTATTTTTTTTTTTAGCTCAGATGAAAACTAATTATACTTTGTAAATCCATTATAAAATGACAATAAGACATTTATATTCTAAAAAGAAAAAAGGAAATAAACAACAGAGTGATTCAGAAACAAAATCACTTTAGGACATAAAAAGTGTCTGTATACATAACTGTATTAAATGAAAAACAGATCATTGCAATCTATAATATATATTATCTATAATAAAATAACTATACAGTTTAAACATTGCTGAATAACAGGAGTGTCAAAATAGATAATTGTTTTGTACGTACAACAACTTTGGGTAACACTTTACTTAATTCGCATCATTTACTACTGGCTTATTACCTGATTAAGATATTAATGTAACTGTTTATTAGCACTTATAAAGTATGATCTTATTGTACATCCCAAATATTATCCAATATCTAAACTCAACTATTACCTAACTATTAACAAGCAGTTAATTAAAGGTTTATTGAGCTTTATTGAAAGTCTTTGTTAAGTGTTTGTTAATGCTGTGAATTGCACTTTAATATAAAGTTTGAACCAAGTGTGATAAAACAACGAAATTATAATTTAACAATAAAATGAAAAAATATTTCAGTGTTATCCAGCGATATTTAAGCATGTTGTAAATGCACTTTTAATTCAAGAATGCAGCAGTTATATTTGTAAACTGCTTACTAATGTAGAGTTAATGCATAACAAATGATGAACTAACTATTTTTCTAATGCTTAACGTATGATTTGTAGTGCGCAGGTATTATATAGTGTTACCATAATTTCTTTGGTGATCTGAATTATTTAAGTGTGACAAATATGGAATTTCTTTCATAAAAAAAAGGAAGAAAATACTTTTTCACATCTAAAACCCCTTTTTTTGCATCGTTTATCAGTTTGCTTTTATTCTTCTTCTGCCTACCAGCGCTGAATGAGAGTATCAGGGATGTATTTCCAGCTGGAAAGATAAAGGACGCCTTCAATATGTGATGGCAAATGATAGGACTTATGAAAGGAACATACTTTGGTTTTGAATTATTGAGCAGAACATCCGAGGGACGCCTGTGATGATTACTACACCTCAAAGAGCCGTAATGAAGCCATTCCCGCAAGGTCATGAATTGGATACATCTAAAATGTCAATAGCAAACCAGAAAGACATATGGAAATAGACACCCTTATAACGTCCTTGAAACTGTGGAGACCTGGAGATCTCATCATCTGGCAGATGCAAATCCCATTAGAGAGACATTATATTTATATGTGCATTGTGTGTCCTCTCTGCTGAGGATATGCTTACCTTAAGCTGCTGTCGTTGGCAGTTCTGAAGTAAGCGATAACATCCTCGAGATATTTGTCACCTCTACATTCAGAGAAAAGAAACAGCAATGTTATCTGTGTGATGATGGAAAAGCATAAATTAAATCTAATCATCTTTTAAATGACCATCTCTCTTCAGAAGACTTGCATTTTAACTCACGTGCCTCACTTTTTGTGTCCTAGAGAACAATGTGTTTTTTTGAATGCTAACAAAATATTTTGTTTGATAAAAATGTGTTGTGAATTTTGAATATATTATTTTGAATACATTTTAACTTTTGTAAGTTTTGCACTGGCTTTATTTGAAACAATCCAATGGAACCACCACTGAAATCAAAATACATGAACAAAAGTATCTGTTATGTTATGATAAGTTATAATTAACTTGATATGAAGAGTTCAGAATTGTCTTCTAATTTTCAGGGTTCCTTTGACGGATGTGGTCCACTCCACATCCCAAGTACAACACTGTACGAGGCGAGTTGCTGAACAAACTGACCACTTTCGTTTTTGTGGTATTTATTCAATGCTGCACTAGCAACTGCAGAAAATGCAGGCCCTGGGCACGTATTTCCAAATGAGCCTTGGTTGAAAGTGTAGTCAATACTTTTACCTGAGTAGTTTTAAACAATAATATTGTACTTGAGTAATGTACCTGTATGCGTGTCCTTTTTCCATTTCCGCTATTAACATGCATTTTTCAGTGATCGAACACAAGTGGTTAAGGAATAATCCCACGTGGGAAAAAAAATCTATAATAATTTATAGTAAATACTATACTGTTTTTAAACCATATTATACAGTGAATTATACTGTATATATTATAATATTTACAGAACTTTGTTTAATGAATGCTACAGCATACTGTAGTATTAACAATACTGAACTGATAAACTGTAATAAATACATTACGTTTTTACTACAGTAAACTGTGGTGTTGTAATGTACATGTAGTACATACAGTAGTTGCAGAAAAGTACAATATTGGCTAATTTGTTTGTCACTATTTATTTTGTATTTCCAATGAATTACAACAACATATTAATTCAAAAACTTTACTGTATGGTTCAGAAACACTGTAGTATTTACTATAATATTTTTATTTTCATGTAGGATCTATCCTCTTGCTCCTAGGTTGTAGGTTTGTACAAAATGACCATTTCAATCAATACAATAACTTTTTTCCATTATCAAAACAAGTAATTTTCATTAGCCTTTACTACAGTAAACTGCGGAAAAGTACAATATTGGGTCATTTGTTTATGTCACTATAGATTTTGTATTACCAACACCTATAGAATTACCACAACAGATTAATTTTAAGTACTTTACTATAGTATGGTTCAAAAACACTGTGGTATTACCTATAGTACTCTTTTTTTCATGTAAAATCTATCCTCTTGCTGTCAGGTTGTAGGTTTGTATAAAATGACAATTTCAATCAATATAATACCTTTTTCAATTATCAAAGCAAGTAATTTTCATTTGCTTTTTGCATTTTCATTTCATTTGCAATTGTTTCATCCTTAAACAGCTTTTTAAATGGCTTTTAATATGAAGTGAACTCAGAAGTTGTTCCCTTGTAATTTTTTTATCCTTCAGAGGCAAATAAATTGTTCAGTTATATAGTTTTATATAGATGCATGTGAATGCTCAACACATAAACTTCAATAATCGTGGCAACCAGCAAATGTCATTAAGTAAAAAGATAGCTCTCAACACCATCATGCGACAAATAACTAACAGTGACAACAGCAACAGCATAAATAAAGCCAATAAACAGTAAAACAATAATCCTCAACAGTAACCGCATAATTTATTCATGCATGCTGGGAGCTTTAAAACCCTCAACAAATCCACAACATTCTCCATTATGCAGTGTTTAATACACTTGAGGAAATATTAAGGTGAAATATCGCAGATCTCATATTTGTTTATGTATTGTCAAAGTAACTGAGATGAGACTGATGGATTAATGAAAATTATTATTATTATGATGAATATGATGATGATGTTGATGATGATGATGATTATTATTATTTGTATGTATGTATTTTTTTGTATTTTTTATTAATGTATTTATTGATTGATTGATTGTGTGTTTGCCAAACAACAACACAAAAAGAACTGCGTATTAATGCTGTCAGATAAACATTTTGTATTAAAATCTAATCAAAAATCAAATATAACTCCAAATATGGTCAGTAACACCAGCTGCAATTTTAGAAATGTAACATTATGTAAGATCAGGTTCATAACTGTTAATGAATGTAGCATTTTGTGAAATTGCAAGGGTTCAGATAAAGCCTTTAAATTTATCAGGATAAAACATATAAGTGTTCTTATATTAATATGTTGCATTTTCTTTACATGGCATAGATATTTTCAATATAGCCAATGTTTAAAACTTTCATCTTCCCAAAGATTTGCTTGCCCTTCTGTTTTAATTGTTATATTTTTAGCATTTATTGATGATATCACTCTCTTTCTTCACATTCCCAGTGTTAGTTAATAATAAATCTAATTTATTATCAAGGCTAAATAGTGCAATGACACTTTAGTTTGACAAGTTTTTAATTAGCTGACAATCAGCTGCCATTGTGTCATGAATTTCTTGTGTCGTGTCTTTTCTGGGCCAATGCACTTATTGCTGGTTGAGCAAAGATGTTTGTTTGTTTTTGTTTTGTTTGTTTGTGTGTGTGTGTTTGTGTGTGTGTACAGTGCTCAGCATAAATGAGTGCACTCCTCACAGATCTCTCTTTTATATACATTTTTACAGGATGCTTTACAATAATACAGTATATACTGTACATTAGATTAGTGAGTACCAAAGCCAAAGCTGGAACTAATCTAACAAACAAACAAAAATAAATAAAGACCACAGTCCAAAAATTACTGCACGCAAATGAATATGTTGGGAAAAATATGAACTACAATTTGAATAAACAGGAAACATCAAGAAAAACATACAAATTATAAAATGTAGTTGAAATTTTGTAGTTTGCATTTTTTATTTTTTTGCAATAACTGGTTTGAATTTTTATCTTTCTATTTCTAACAATGGTAGTTGAACAAATTTATTTTAATGAATATTACTGTTTTTAAAAACTGATTTGTTTAAATGTACCAATATATCGTCTACATTTACTGAGACTGATTGATAAAGGATTGATAAGAAAAAATGAGTGTATGTATGTATGTATGTATGCATTTATTTGTTTGTTTTTTATATTCTTTTGAATTAAAAAAACAACAACAACGTACAAACAAATTGTCATGCTGTATAAACAGCAAAATAAAAGACAGCCTTTAAGGTGAAAGTCTAGAATCTGATACCCAAAGTGAACTCCTAAGGCTAAGACTGGCTGTTCAAAAAACTGAGTGATTTGAGAACAAACTGAATTTTCTATCTCTCACTTTCCCAAACCTGGCACATGATGACTCAATCGTGCAGAGAGCAGTCCAAAACAAGCTGGATTTCTCACCGATGGTCATTTCACTTCTTATGAAGATATCGTTCACATCATCACCCACATCCATCATTTATGACACAGTCAAACCTGCTATAAAGTAGAATAATAAATGACATGAGGAGAGCAAAGTGCGAAAGAGTAAATGCAGCTCAGTTTAAGGCTGTAATAAGGTTTTAATATGTGCTATAACATGCTATTATTTGTTTCAAAGAACACTTAAGGACAGACTTTGCTTTTGAATCACAGAGGACTTGTCTAGCCTGTTTACACAAAGCTATTCTTTAATCAGAAGGAAATGCCTTTTGAATGAGATTGTTAGCTTCAATTTCAAATTGGATTATCATTAAACTGCCTGTATAATTGGACTTGTCAGTGTATCTCTGCTTTACATGATTGACAGATCTGAAGAAAGCACTGGGATCCAAGGTCAGATGGGATACGCTCTAGGCATATTAGTGATATAATAGTTCATAGAATAGGATATTTTACTACAGTTTGAAAACAACTGATGATCGGGATGGATTGTAATTAAAAGGGTCCGAAGTAAATATGCTGTGTGTAATGAAAATGTCAGTTGTGTAGAATTGTAAACTATAATGCATTGTAAGTTATATCAGGAAAACATGGTTGGTGAATTCCAGTCATTTCAGTAGAAATCTGCATGATTGACATATGTCTTGTATGTGGTTGAAAAAGACTCAAATTCAAGTTTTCTTCATTTAAGGCCATATCCACACTAATACATTTTCATTTATTTTTCTCTCCGTTTTGGCCTTCCGTCCACACTGAGATACAAAAATCTTTTTTCTATCTTTTTGAATGTATCTCTTTTGTGTTTTAGTGAGGACTATGAAAAAGGAGGCTTTCGAAAATGATGACGCATTTTAGTCATGTGACCAACCAAAGTTTGTACAGCATACAGTTTGAATGTTTACCGGGAGCGAAACGGTTACTACGTAACCCTCATTCTCAGGGGGGGCCGGAAATGCTATGTGGAAAAACTTCCACTATGGGGATTTCTGAAGCTCTAATGCGGTCACATAGCGCAGAGCGCGAACGGGACACAGCAAAGAAAGGGGCTGGGTCTGCCTCCTCCGTGGGCAGCGCTTGCAGGTTCACTACGTAGTCTAAAAAAAAGAAGCGCTGTAGGAACCTCGGGCACCTAGGTGGGCCAGGGTCTCAGGAAACGTGAGAGTGGGCCGGCACACAATTGCTGGCACACTTCGCTGACCGAAAATGCCTCCAGATACCCGACCCTCTTGGCCGATGCCAACGCTACCAGCAGAGCTGTCTACCTGGACAGAAATCTTAAAGATACTGAGTCGAGTGGATCAAGCAGACCTCTCCTAAGAGAGATCTTCAAGTGGATATGAGAGGGGGACAGGAATGATTTAATTATCCAGCGTCTGCGCCTCTGGGAACTGGATGATGAGGCGATGCTTTCCCAGCACGCCGTCATCCCTGAGTCCTCAGAGCGGGGATGATCGTAACGCCAACCCATCAGTGTGGAGGGGACAGCCTTACCTCCAGCCAGCTGAAGGAGGATAGCATCACACTGATATGGCATGTCCGGGGTCCTTCTCGGAGAGAAGTACACCACACAGCGAATAGACTCCACTTCAGGGTATAGGCATGCCTCGTAGAGGGTGCTCTAGCCTGAGTGACGGTGTTAACCACCAAACCGGTAGGTCACCTAAGTCCTCCACACTCCATCTATGGACCACATGTGAGGTTCCAGAGATCTGGGCGCGGGTGCCAAATGGTGCCTGTCCCAGAGAATATTCAAGGAGATATGCCAGGGAGGGGCCGTCACGAGGAAAGAGCTGAAATACAGGTCCGATTGAGCCAGAGAGGACCTGCTCCTCGTCCTCCCTGACTTTACACAGTATCTGTGCGAGCAGGCTCACTGGAGAAAAATGCGTATTTACGCACGCCCCAGGGCCAGCTGTGTTAGCCAACGCACCAGAGCACACCCATAACAGCTGGACAGCCGGGGGTGGAGTCTCCAGTTTCCCGGGCGTGAACTGCTGTGAGAGCGCATCGGCTGCACGGTTGAGCTCGCCGGGGAAAAAAGGCAGCGATTTCCGCCACGTATGACTCCGAAGGAGCAATCGGCGAGCTAGTTGAGATATGCGGCGAGAGCAGATACCCCTTGTGCAGTTGATATACACCATCGTCATCCTCATCGTAGCATGTTTCCCCTCTAGCACTGGTAAAAAACAGCGCAGAAACGCAGGGTCCATCCAGAGGCTGAGGGCGCTGCGACATAGCGGAGTGACAGTCACCCGGTGCGTGCCCGTGTGCCATGCGCGTCTGGGGACCCGATCATGAAGCCAATGCTGAAGCGGTCTCATATGGAGCAACCCGAGCGGCGTGAAGTGGCTGCGGATGCCATATGCCCCAGGAGCCTCTGAAATAATATCAGTGGGACCACAGTTTTCCTGTCGAACTCTCTCAGACAGGTCAGCATCAGCTCAAGGCACGCCGTCATGGTGATCGAGTCCAGCTACAACCCGAGAAACGAGATGCTAATAATAATGCTAAGATAATTGAGTATGCAGATGCCCGCGAGCCGAAGGGGCGTTAGGGCATCCTCCGCGAGCTTGGTGAAAACCCATGGAGACAGGGAGAGTCCGGAAGGGAGGACTTTGTACTACCATGCTCGACCCTCGCACACAACCGCAAAAACTGCCTATGTTGTGGGAAAATGGAGACATGAACATACGTGTCCTTCAGGTCTATCGCTGCAGACCAATCCTGAGGATGAACGCACCGGGGGATGTGCTTCTGCATGAGAATTCTGAGTGGCTGCTTGTAAGGCAGCGGGTCAAAACGCGCAGAACTAGGATTAGTCATAACCCATCGCTATTTTAGGGTACGATGAAGTACAGACCAATAAGCCCATACCTCATCTCGGCTGGAAGGAACGGCTCGATTGCATCCTTCGCTAGGAGGACAGCAATCTCCTCGTGCAAGACAGGGGCGGACACAGGGCTGACCTTGGTGTAATACACGCCCGTGAACTTGGGAGACAGTTTAGTGAATTGAATCGCAAAGCCGAGTCTGATTGTCCGAATGAGCCATTACGACGAGCTAGGCCGCGATAACCAGACTGGCAGAGCCCGCGCGAGTGACATCATCGGTACAATCACTGACGCACCAGCAGTGAGGCAGCACGGGATGGGAGAGCTCAGCCAGGGAAGCTCGCATCCTGAGAAAGACCGGAAGATAAGAGGTTAATCTTAACTTCATCCCAAGAGCCCGTAGGGACGGCTGGGAGTGCGAGAGAAGGGAGCCCATTCTCTGGCACTCTCGGAGCCTGTGGCAAAGAGCACCAATCCTTCTAGCTGGAAGGCATAGCATCCCATGCTGGCAGTGTTCGGGCTGTCACACCCAGAGAAAGGAGGAATTGCTCTTATAAACTTTTGGTAGCCATACGGCCATAAGTTAATGATATGGGTGTCCGTGGCCCTCCGCCAGGGAAATAGCAACCCTTCTTTTCTCCAAGTGGCCCGTCTCAGGGACGCTTCGTGGTCCATACCGGACTTAGCGGCGCCCAGAGGCGGGGGGCGGTGATCGTCTGTTGGGTGCTTGACGCTGCCGCTTAACCGGTGGAACGGACAGGGCGGCGGAGCAGATTTTGGAGCCACAGACGAGCGTCCTCGGCGAGGAGCAGCCAAAGTCGACGGGGAGAGCGTTTTTTTTTTTTTTTTTTTAAAGCCCGCCAATCGCACTTGACTGCTCTTTAACCATGGTGAATTCCTGGGTGAACTCCCCCTCGGTGTCGCCGAACAGGCCAGCCTGGTATATGGGTGTGTTAAGAAAGCGAACTTTGTCAACGTCACACATATCTGCCAGGTTTTAGCCAGAGTTGGCGTTCTCGTCCTTCCCAGGGCACTCGCAGCCGACCTAGTGTTTTCAGAGCAAAGTCGGTTGCAGTGCATAAATTAAGCCTGCTGATACAAGCCTAAATTAAGAGGCTGCTGATACAAAGATTGTGTCAAATAACAAGGTAAAAAAAATTATCAGGTTAAAAAATTAAATCAGTGAGAATTTTAATCTTTACAAGGTTTCCCACAGGAAACAGAATGTGAACATTCACCCATTCCCTTCTGAAAGGTTTAAAGAATACCAAATGTTTTGTTGTACATTGTCTATTATATTGTAGCACCTCATGAAGACAAATGTTCAACAAACGGAGGAGAAAAAAAATCTAGATCATGAAAAAATCTAGATCATGGAAGCTACAGCTATACCTCATATGTAAAATCCAGCGACCTTCTGTCTTATTTTGAATCAAACCAGTGAATAATGATGCAAGGAATGTTGGTTAAATATGTAAATATTTCTGTGTGGAATCAATTGACCCCAAAGACATGCAGGTGGAGGAAATACATCTCTCTCTCTCTCTCTCTAAAATCTTGCTTGATTGCAAAATTCATTCATTTTCTTTTCTGCTTAGTCCCTTCACCAATCCAGGGTCGCCACAGCGGAATTAACCGCCAACTTATCCAGCATATGTTTTACGCAGCGGATGCCCTTTAACCCATCACTGGGAAACACCCATACACTTCCATTCACTACGGACAATTTAGCTTACCTATAGCGCATGTCTTTGGACTTGTGGGGGAAACCGGAGCACCCGGAGGAAACCCACGCCAACACAGGGAGAACATGCAAACTCCACACAGAAATGCCAACTGGCCCAGCCAAGGCTCGAACCAGTGACCTTCTTGTTGTGAGGCGAACGTGGTACCCACTGCGCCACCGTGCAGACCTGATTGCAAAATCAACTAAAGTTGGTGATTGCGTGAGCCTGTTACAATGCAGGAATTCAGTATAGTAAGCCCTAATGTCAAATTATGGATGCTATTCAGTGAGCGGTGTAATCAAATCATTGAAAAATCAATGATTTTATTATTATTATTATTATTATTATTATGTAGAAAACTCCATTCCAAGGCCCATTTTCATGGCAGGTGACTGCAAAAGTGTAGAAATATTCACTACATTTTGACTGGATTTTGTTTGAGTTGCTCAGACAAACTGACACCAGCTGCATTTTAGCTAAAAATCTACCCTTTAACAAACCCAGAAGGACTATATGCGACTGCAAACTGTGTGCGATATATGGCTGGGAAGAATCTAGTATGTTTGCAGGTATAAATAGTTTATACTAGTGGTCATCAACAAAATTTACTTAAGATATGTCCTGAATGTCCGCAAAATATAAATGAAAATTTTTTTTTTAATAAAAATAAAGTTATAGGCTTTTGTCTTTTGTATATTCCTCTTACAAAAATGCAAACCAAAATTCAGACTGCAGATATATAAACCATAAAAAAACAGCACTTACTTCATTGCAGGTGGCTTGTGTTATTATGAAAATATTACTATATTTAATGACTGTTAAGAGGATAACTTTAGAACAGCCTTCTGTTTGTGTCATCCCGAATCATTTGTTTGCTTTTATCACGTTTACTGTAATTCCTGTGCAATGGCTTCTTTGCTAAACTGAACATCTAATCAGATCACACTACAAAACTAGTCTGACAGATGCTCACCGATCTCCCAATGTTGAATGACAGTCGGCTTTGTGTCACAGCCTTTAGACTGCAAGACGACAACCCTTGGCACCAAGCCAAGTCTTCTTATTGATCCACATAAGGTTTCTTCCCTTCACCCATCTCGAAACTAATTCCGAAGGTTTTGGCCTGTGACCGTGGTAAAACATTTCCTTAGGACCTTTTTATTCATGAGCAGTGACTGAAATAAGAAAACCCACAAAACTCCATCCAAATATTTTCATAAATATGTTTAAAAAACCTAAAAAAGCTTTCATAAATATGTTTAAAAAACATCTCACACAAATTCATTAATTGATCTAAATGAATACATGTATGACAGTTCTATCTCACTTAGATTTATATATTCACATTAGACTTTTATTATTGACAATTTCCCATAGATTTTACAGTAACTTTCTGGCAGCATTTTGTGAACTTAACAGCAACAATACTGTGTTAATATTTACACTTTTGTATTGATTTACTGCAAAATATACAGTCTTTTAGTCCTGTAATATATTGTAATTCATTGTTCATCTATCTGTTTACTGTCCAAATGCTAAATTACTGTATTTCCTATAATTGACCAGGTCTCATGCTCACTGATTCACAGAAAATTAAAGATACTGTTTTAATGGTGCCAATAAGATATTCACACAATGCTACTTTAAAATACAAAAGCATGCTGTATAATATCATACAGTAAAATACAATTCATATTACAGTTAAATACTGCATAATATACACAAATTAATAACAGCATGTATACAAGTGTGTATACTTTTCCAAAGGTATTATGGTGGATTGGAAAGTCAGGAATGCACTAGTAAAACTTTAGCTGCTGTTTTCTACTGTGTTTTGTAATATGTACTTTAAATGAGTTCCGCTGGGGAAAGAAGGGTGGGTTACATTATGTGCCCCCCTCTGATGCCAACAGCCAATTAGAGTACTAGCATAAAGAAGTGCCAAATTGAAATCTTTTCTCTGAATGGGATAAATGTATCCATTCAACAGATTCCCTGTTCAAGGTTTCTGGCTGTGAAGGTGAGACACTAACACATACAAAGTTTCAGCCAACAAATCATTCACTGTGAAGCACCAACAGATACAGCTATGTTCTCAGTTTCCAGTGAGGAAAGAGGCAGTTATTGATACACTAAATTCAAGATCTTCATGCACTGATGTTGCAACATAGGCTCATTCTGAAAACATAGCCCTATGTACATTTTGGAGATCTTGAATTATGTTGCCAGAAGTACGTATGGCTGCATTTCGTCTTTAAAATGAATGCTACGATGCCGTTCCTTTTTGCGCTTACCAGCTGCCCGCTTCCTTCTGAATGGATGGCTTTCCCGCTGTTACCAGTTTCTCCAGTAGCTCGCCATGTACGTCAGCGGACTTGAGACGCAGAGAGGAGTTGAACATGACAACGGGGTTGGAGTCCAGCGAAGAACGATTCCAGAAAGTGGGTAAGACAAAAACAGAAGCCAAAAAATAAAATAAACAAGTAAATAACTCTCACGGTCACACAAGGAAGACAAGTAAGTGTAAACTTCAAGGGTGTTTATTCAAGTGATATGCACAATAGTAGTTAGGTGAAGTAGGTGAATGGTGTTGAAGAAGGTGAGCGATATCATACGCACACACAGTTCAGCAGCTCAGTTCAGTTCAAAGGCTATTGCCAACATAAGAACAGTCCCTTCCCTTATATCGGTGCATTGGCATTCACAGGAGGAGGACATCCATGGAAGAGCGCAGGAGAAGACAGGAGAGAAGACGAGGGGGACCATGCATGTCTGATTCCAGCCGATGACTGAGTGAGTGAGGTGAGTATTTATGCTGTGTGGTGATTGCAGGTGCAGGTGCGGGTGATTAGTAATCAGGTGAGGGTTCACGGGTGTGGTGCGTGGTGGATGGTGAGTGAGAACGAGCAGCAGGTGTGACAGTAGCTATGTTTCCATCCAAAAATGCGAAATAACTTTATGCGCAAAACTGGAATATCGCATAAAAGATGTGCGAATAAAGCAGCGTTTCCATCCAACGAGTCAAAGAGAACAAAATCGTCACTTCCTGATTAAATGGCGCCAAATATCAACAGTAAAAACGGAATTTGCTGGGGTAGGAGAAGCTGCGTGAATCTTTTCTTCATTTAATAAATGACTCGCGCCTCAGAAGGCAATGCTGACGCGCAGTGAACGCGTGGCGGCGTTTGAAGGCGTGAGACGTGGAGCACAGACGCTCTTAACAATTCTGGAGGTCATTAATAATATAATAACACTAATACTGAAATGGTCAAGGCATTTTAGAATGACCAAAACACCATTTCAGATGTTTTACAATGTGGTCAGCCTGCTGGTTTGTCCATTTACACACATTTTTATCATCACATGATCTCTTATAACCAAATCACATGACCTTTTTTTAATGCGCATACAGGAATTTGTTCGGTAAAAGTGTTTCCATCGCAGTTTATGCGCGTCTTTTCTTATCGGATAAAAAGTTTATCCTACTCAGTTATGCGCATACATTTTTTATGCGCATTTCCTAAATTTATGCGCATCTTAGCGTTTCCATCAACCGATTTTTTATGCGCATATCCAAAATGCGCATAAAAATAGGTGGATGGAAACGTACCTACTAACAGGGTGAGAATGTGGTAAAATCTAAAAAACGTGGTAAAAATCAGGCGAGGGCTTTCTTTTTCTGGATTGCTTTTTAAAACGGTTGGGTTTAGGGAAGTGGGTGGGTGGGTCAATCGATGCTTTTTAAAACACTATTGGTTGGGTTTAGGGAAGGAGGAGGGTGGGTCAGTTGATCGCTTAGTCAGTCATTTTGTCAGTCAGTCGACAATGGCCTCTGGTGGGTTTACGTGAGAACAGCAGGCGCAAATGGCACTCGGGAGAGATATCTGAGATCTCAAAAAGCATACACAGTGGCCTCTGGTGGATTTGCAAAAACAAAAACTGCAAAAAAACATACCTCCTGGGATGATTTGGCGCTCACCAGAAATGTATATAGTGGTACATTTTCAGAATGAGCCTGGGTTGGATATAGCAGATGCAGCACATCAAGAGTCTTAATCCAAGGGAGAAAAGAAATAAACTGACCATGTTCTGTATCTTTGGCTCAGCGACGGTGAAGATACTGTAGATACACATTTGGAACAAGGTTAAACAAGCAAGCCTTCAATTGAGGACTGTTAAGGATCTTCTGCTTCAAGGCCTCATATCTGTGTTCCACATGTGTGTTCCAAAACAATCTTTTAGATCCCACATCTCACAGCCCTGTAGGTTGAAGGATGTACTGTAGAAGCAGTTTCCAGTTCCTTTCACAACTAAGGACTGCCAACACAAACTCACAGAAATGTGTAACTTTTTGGTTTACTGGCTAATCTGTTTTAATTTGTATGATCTCATTCATACACTTTTGCACAGTTTGTTCATCCCTCAATGAGAGATATGTTTATTGGTGGATTTTGGGTGCACACCTCCTTCAGAAAATTTTATGTTTTCATACAATTGAGTTGTATTGAGTTACAATTGAGTTGAGTTGAGTTGCAATAACTGTGTGAATTTGTATGAATTAGCCACTTATATAAACAATACATAAAATAGTTTTTTTGTGAGATGGGACTACTCAAACACATTTAACACTAGAAACGCAGGGAGTTGCTGTATACTTAAAACTGCCAGTGCGGGTTCAAAGCTGAAAACGAAAATTACAAGTAAGTAAATACAATTTTGGATGATATTATAATTATAATACAGTTGTTAATGATTTATGACTAAACTATCCTATGGAGAAAAATTAACAATAGTAATTTATCACACTGCTTGATGTATGGTGTGATGACAAATTGAAGCACAGAGCATCACCTAATTGTTTTTTAATTTGCTTAGTCTTATTTATAGTTTAAATAAGAGAACACCAATACAGTTTGAACATTCATGAGTTGGTTAAAACATCTAAATTTGATTGTGTGTTGTGTCTCGGAGGCTCTGGAGCAGCTGTCAGATACTGATGTAACCCGGACACATAACTTATTTCCCCACCATAAGACTCTCTATCACTCATGGCATTTTGTGCTTCTAATACCTCTACAAATTATTTTAAAAAATTAAGACATTATTTATTTATTATAACCACTAATTCAGTGAATAAGTGTAAATGCAGGATTTTTTTTATCTGGTTTCATCTAAGCAATTTTTAACCTCAAAATTGTAAACAAGACAATTTTAGTAAAATAAATTGACTAGAAGACTTGAATGTTTTATTGAAGGTCTGTTATGTACATTTGAAAAAGTGTGATGGGTAACATTTACCCTGTGGCGGTTCTAGTGTTAACTGTCACGTTACCGGGAGGTATTGCAGACGGGACAAGAGATAGGATCCATGTGCAGTGTAATGAAGAGATCTCGTGCAAAAACTGGACATCCAGGAACAAAAAGAACAAAATAACAAAACAATAAACTAAGACCGGGAACTAAGACATAACATGAGCAAAAACATACCATCAATACCAACTAGAAACAAGACAAAATAATAACAATCAACAACAAACGACTGAGCAAAGACAAGACGGGTGCAGGGTGTATAAATAGTCCAAACAATGAGAAGTGATCGGATGCAGCTGCATGTGTGATGAGTGGAAGTGGAAACCGGGTGTGTGTGGCGGAATGATGGGAATTGTAGTTCGTTATGATATGTAGTTCACCAGCGATCTCTGAAGTCCTTGATCGCTGGTGAACATGACAGTTAACATACTGAGAACTTGTCATCATTGTTGTATTTATTTGCAGTATGTAATTTTCTAATATAAATTAGATATTAGACATTAGCCCCTTTCACACATACAAACTTTTCAGAAAAATTACCGGCAATTTTCCGAAAAGGATCATGTGTGAACGGGCCCTTTTTGAAAATACCGGTAAATTTGTTCCGCCAACTTTTTGAAAAGAGAAGTTGTAACATTACCGGTAATTTCCTGGAATGCTGCTCTGTGTAAACGCAGAAGGAAAATTGCTGGAAAGAGCGCATTCACGTTTAGAACGCGGGGACATTAGATATCTACTCCCGCCAATCAGAACATCAGAACATTCAGACGCATTCACATCCGTGCTGTTTATGAAAATAAAAGCCTTAGAATCCTTTTCCAGACACATTTAGCTGCTGCTTGTTAGTCAGGTAATGTTTCTATTTTCCTTCTTAGTGCCAACTGTGGGAAAAATCATTGACAAAATGCTTATGATAAACTACTATGAGTTTACCTGCACACCCTGAGTTCAGCTGCATGACGCGTTTGCATGTGAAAGTTCCTGTGAGTCAGATTTGAGTAGTTTACAACACCGGTCAACTTTCATTTTAAAAAGAATTTCAACATGCGAAAGTGTTCCTTCATATCATCAGCATCAGCAAATGTGTAAACAAAGCGTTTTTAGTGTTTTTAGCTGCGGTAAGCGCATCTGCCTTCAGATGGTATAGCGATTTTCTTTTTTATATAGTTACTTGGTCTGTCTCTGGGACAAAAGCAGCTACATGAATGCTAAAGTTTTAAATAAAAGTGAAACCATCAACAGCGTGACTCCCTTTATGTTTACAAATACAAGTGTGGCTGTTTAGAGCTCATTTATGGTTAATGATGTAAGAATTTACCAGTATTTTGGAATGGATGTTTGAGGTCCATCCTTTCCGGAACATCCTTGCCTGTATGAACAGCCCATATTTGAATTTACCGGTAAAGTCGTTCCAGAATTTTTTCGGATATTTACCGGTATCACTGTGTGAAAGGGGCTAATGTCAGTTAGTTTATAGCAACACCCAGTTGTTTTAAATCAGTGTAATACAATTAGAGGTTGTACACTCACCGACTGCTATACTGAAAATTCTCCAGGGGAGGGACTTGGTCAAGATTTTTATGTCTGCTGCTTCATTGTTTGAAATTACTTCAGAAGACCAGTATGATTGGAAATGGCATTATTCAGAAGACAATATTGTGTAACACCTAAGTTATTGGTTCTTACAGTAGTTACATTGACAGTATGACATCTGATCGTGTCCTCCAGATACAGCCACAAAGGAGGTTGGTGTCGTAATCTCATTCTTTTTGAGTGCAAGTACATTATCTTGGGCAACATGAAAAAATGCAGTTTTTTGTTTGATTGGTAAGTTCAGAAAACCACATTTAAAAGACAGTTGTTAAATTTCACTGGTGCTTTCAAATATGAAATTTAATCATATGCTTGGCAAACACTCAATCATTCACTCACTCACTCACTCACTCACTCACTCACTCACTCACTCACTCA